>QEPC01008384.1:4392776-4467273 GCA_003113815.1 Sphenodon punctatus | reverse complement strand
TCCAGGCCCCCGCTAACCCCCCCCATGCCACACTGGATTATACAGCCCCATATTGCCCTACACTGGATTATCCAGTCGTCTGCTAACACCCCCCATGCCACACAGGATTATTTATTTATCTATTTGCAATATTTAATATCATGCCCCACCTGCTAAAAGCAGTTCGGGGCGGCGTACAAAACCATATCAATATTAAAACAATAAAAACAATACATAAAAACAATCACAATATAAAAACTAAAACAGACAGTGGTTCAAAAAACTCCCTTCCCCCAAATCCCTATCCAACCCTCCCACTCCCACCCACCCCCATCAAAGGCCTGGCGGAACAACCAGGTCTTACAACGGTGCCGGAAGGACAGGAGGGACGGGCAGAACTCCGCCAGGAGAGAATTCCATAAATGGGGTGCCACGACCAGTGTAATGTGCTCCCGGCGACCTGACCGCGGCACAAGGAGCCGGGCTGCTGCATTCTGCACCAGGGGCAGCCCCACCTAGAGCGCGTTATGGTCGTCCAATCTCGAGGTCGTAAAGGCACCGATGATGGTGACACGGTTGGTCGTAGTCTGAAATGTACGGCCACAGCTGACGCGGCGGATGCAGTTGGCGAAATGCGCTCCTCACCACAGCCGCCACCTGGGAATCCAAGGGGAGCTGCCAGCTGAGGAGCACACCCAGATTGTGAACCTGAGGGACCAAGGTAGGACAAACCTCGTCAATGACAGGGGCCTCCACCCCCTCAGCCCTCCTCATCAGCATCACCTCCGTCTTGTGGGGATTCAGCCCTCCTCCAGTCCCCCACAGCTGTCAAACACCAAGCAAGCAATGAGACTGCCGGGCCTGGGTCAGCTGAAAATGAGAGAGAGAACTGGGTGTCATCAGCATATTGATGCCACCGAACCCCAAACTCTCTCACAACCTCCCCCAAAGACTGCATAGAGCCGTTGAAAAGGAGAGGGGACAGACCCCCCACATGAGGTCACGGCGGGACGAAGAACACTCCCCCAGCAACACGCCAAGTTCTCCCGGCCAGGAAAGAGTGGAACCATTCAAGAACAATCCCGGCCATCCCAGTTCGGTCCCGCAGGTGGGTCACCGACATCTCGTGATCAACTGTATCAAAAGCAGCCGACAAGCCCCAAAGGACCAAGAGGGTAGACTGTCCCTGATCGAATGGGCGGCATAGGCCGTCAACCAAAGCCACACGTGCAGTCTGAGTGGCATAATCCGGCCTAAAGCCAGACTGCGAGGGATCCAGAAAATCAACCCAGTCCACCTGAAGCTGCAATAACCTTCTTCAAAAGGGAAGGCTAGAGACCGGCTGATAGCTGGCCAGGGAGTCAACATACAAAGATGGGCAAGCCCCCTATTGCTCCACACTGGATTATCCAGCCCCCCAACACCCCATATGCCACACTGGATTAGCCAGCCCCCTATTGCCGCACACTGGATGATCCTGTCCCCCAACACTCCATATGCCACACTGGATTATCCAGCCCCCCCAACTCCCTTTATGGCATACTGGATTATCCAACCCCCTATTGCCCCACACTTGATTATCCAATTAATAAATAAATAAATAAAAATACATAATAATCCATATAATTAATAATATAATTTAATATTTTTATATAGCAGTCCCCTGCCATGGCACTCCGAGTGCTTCAGCATAGAACAATTGATCACAATTTTTAATCCTCACAATAACCCTGTGAGGTACAACCTTCCCCCCATCACCCACATACCACACGGCCTGTATTATCCAGCCCCCCCACTGCCCCGATTGTGCAATCACTCGAAACATACCCTTGGGTGGTTATCCCTCAGCACATCAACCCAACACCCCCCACTCCCGCCCACCCACCCCCATTGCTCCACACTGCCTGGTTAAACCAGTCCCCAACAACTTACTCTCCACACTGCCTGAGAAAACCAACCCTCCCCTAGCCTGCCCCACCCCACTGCCTGGGTAACACACCCACCCTGAACACCCCCACACATCCTGCCTGGGTAACTAGCCTCCCATGATCATGCCACACTAGGTTATCAACAACCCACCCCACCCACTGACGCTCCACACACCCCTCCTCTCAGATTATCCAACCTCCCACGCACCCCAACACGTTTATGGCGGCGCTGCTACCTGATTTATTTTAACTGTCCTCATCGTCTCAAGATCTCCATCCCCTTCCCTCCTGGGTCTGTGCTGTGGCTCCATCCCTTCTCCTTGTGGGCCGGCCCTCATCTCTGCTCCCTTCCCCTCAGCTCAGTCTTTCGGTGCGTGGGGGCAGGAACTGAATCCAGCAGCCTGATCCAAGAAGGATTATCCAGTGCATTCTGCACACGTGCAGCCCTTTTCCAAAATGGCGCCAGCTTGGAAAAGAGTGCGAATGTGCACAATGGTCAGGCAAGCCATGTGGTGCATGCGCAGTGATTTTTGAAATTACTATTTCTAATGTTAACTTTTTTGTTTAAATCACAGCACATGCGGAAGACAGCCACCGGGCCCCCCCCCCCCCATTATGTGCATTCATGCCCTCAATGGTGCCGGCAGCGGCAGCAGCGTTGTGGGAAAGGGTGCAATGCGCAGGATGGCCGCAGTGATCCTTTTACAAATGCACATTTTCATTATTATTATTATTATTTTAGTTTTTAAAGAAATGAACAGATGAAAGTAAATGACAATCATTTTCTTACTCATCCCTTTTCTGTAACGTTAGTCACGAAACCGAATGGGGCGCCATTCATTTTCATAACGAAGAGAGAATGTTACGGCTGCACATCCCTATGGGAAATCAAAGCTTCCCTATGGCCGTGCTGTAGGCTTGGAGCAAACACAGCTGGGGGCACCTGAACAAGACTTCCGTTCTGTTCTGTCTCCCTTAGCAAAGCCACCCCTCGCTTTGAACCTTCCATCGAGAACTCACCCAGAAACATGCCCTTATGTCACATGTCAGGCTGTGGACCGTTAACCTCCCTCTGGTTCCCCGGGCATTAGTAAATTGGCCTTGGGACTGTTAGTTATAGCAACAAGTGCATCCATCAGGCAACACAGGCCAGTCACATGAGGCCTTTAACCTTCACCTCTGGAGCCACCCCTCCCTCCCCCACCTTGCTGCCCCCTCCATCTCCCTTTCCTCCCCCCACCTGCCATCCCTCTAACTCCGATCTCCTCCAGCGCGAGTGCCCAGAGCACCAATCCCTCCATCAACTCTTACTCTCAGCGTCCCACTGCAGGAAGGTTGATAATAATTAACCCCTGCCCCGGCCCTGCTGCACACGAGGCTTTTTCTTCCCCGGGACGAGAAGCACCACCTAGGTTAGACTGTGCATTTGGCAGCGTTTCTGCTGTTTTAAGCATCATGACTTAACTGGCTGTTATCAGCGTCCAGATCGGGTCATTGCCCAAGACCCTATGCAGGGCTGTGTCTGCTTAGCTCTTTTGCGATAGGCAGCTGCCAGACCCAACTATGTGCAGGAAGTCAACCATCCAAAGGGGGAATTGTGAACCCCTATTATTATTCATTATTATATAGGGCCATCAATGTGTTTGGTGCTGGGCAATGCTTCCAATCTATAATGAACAAAGCGGCCATCCTGCATCCAAGCCGGGGGTTGGATTGGATAACCATTAGATAACCCTTGAGGTCCGTTCCAACACCATGATTCTAAAAGGAGGGGTGCATAGGGAGAGACAGGGATACATCCATGCAGCTGAGAAGATGCAAGTCCATGTGTGTGGCTTAGCAAAGGGTGGGGCAGGGCAGTTCAAGGAGCAGCATAGGGTATTTTCAGATGTGACAGGGCCAATTGGCCCTGGCACGGAAACACCCCTTTGATTCCCCACCAGGGCCACCGCATCACGGGCTAACAGACACGGTGGCCAATCCCGGCGGGGAATCCGGGGAGGGGGCGGGGCTGCGCGGCACAACGTGCGGCCGCACAGCCCTGCCCCCCCCCCGCCCACACTCACACACACACACACAAGNCATCCTGCCTGGGTAACTAGCCTCCCATGATCATGCCACACTAGGTTATCAACAACCCACCCCACCCACTGACGCTCCACACACCCCTCCTCTCAGATTATCCAACCTCCCACGCACCCCAACACGTTTATGGCGGCGCTGCTACCTGATTTATTTTAACTGTCCTCATCGTCTCAAGATCTCCATCCCCTTCCCTCCTGGGTCTGTGCTGTGGCTCCATCCCTTCTCCTTGTGGGCCGGCCCTCATCTCTGCTCCCTTCCCCTCAGCTCAGTCTTTCGGTGCGTGGGGGCAGGAACTGAATCCAGCAGCCTGATCCAAGAAGGATTATCCAGTGCATTCTGCACACGTGCAGCCCTTTTCCAAAATGGCGCCAGCTTGGAAAAGAGTGCGAATGTGCACAATGGTCAGGCAAGCCATGTGGTGCATGCGCAGTGATTTTTGAAATTACTATTTCTAATGTTAACTTTTTTGTTTAAATCACAGCACATGCGGAAGACAGCCACCGGGCCCCCCCCCCCCCATTATGTGCATTCATGCCCTCAATGGTGCCGGCAGCGGCAGCAGCGTTGTGGGAAAGGGTGCAATGCGCAGGATGGCCGCAGTGATCCTTTTACAAATGCACATTTTCATTATTATTATTATTATTTTAGTTTTTAAAGAAATGAACAGATGAAAGTAAATGACAATCATTTTCTTACTCATCCCTTTTCTGTAACGTTAGTCACGAAACCGAATGGGGCGCCATTCATTTTCATAACGAAGAGAGAATGTTACGGCTGCACATCCCTATGGGAAATCAAAGCTTCCCTATGGCCGTGCTGTAGGCTTGGAGCAAACACAGCTGGGGGCACCTGAACAAGACTTCCGTTCTGTTCTGTCTCCCTTAGCAAAGCCACCCCTCGCTTTGAACCTTCCATCGAGAACTCACCCAGAAACATGCCCTTATGTCACATGTCAGGCTGTGGACCGTTAACCTCCCTCTGGTTCCCCGGGCATTAGTAAATTGGCCTTGGGACTGTTAGTTATAGCAACAAGTGCATCCATCAGGCAACACAGGCCAGTCACATGAGGCCTTTAACCTTCACCTCTGGAGCCACCCCTCCCTCCCCCACCTTGCTGCCCCCTCCATCTCCCTTTCCTCCCCCCACCTGCCATCCCTCTAACTCCGATCTCCTCCAGCGCGAGTGCCCAGAGCACCAATCCCTCCATCAACTCTTACTCTCAGCGTCCCACTGCAGGAAGGTTGATAATAATTAACCCCTGCCCCGGCCCTGCTGCACACGAGGCTTTTTCTTCCCCGGGACGAGAAGCACCACCTAGGTTAGACTGTGCATTTGGCAGCGTTTCTGCTGTTTTAAGCATCATGACTTAACTGGCTGTTATCAGCGTCCAGATCGGGTCATTGCCCAAGACCCTATGCAGGGCTGTGTCTGCTTAGCTCTTTTGCGATAGGCAGCTGCCAGACCCAACTATGTGCAGGAAGTCAACCATCCAAAGGGGGAATTGTGAACCCCTATTATTATTCATTATTATATAGGGCCATCAATGTGTTTGGTGCTGGGCAATGCTTCCAATCTATAATGAACAAAGCGGCCATCCTGCATCCAAGCCGGGGGTTGGATTGGATAACCATTAGATAACCCTTGAGGTCCGTTCCAACACCATGATTCTAAAAGGAGGGGTGCATAGGGAGAGACAGGGATACATCCATGCAGCTGAGAAGATGCAAGTCCATGTGTGTGGCTTAGCAAAGGGTGGGGCAGGGCAGTTCAAGGAGCAGCATAGGGTATTTTCAGATGTGACAGGGCCAATTGGCCCTGGCACGGAAACACCCCTTTGATTCCCCACCAGGGCCACCGCATCACGGGGTGGGGGGGCCGCTGCCGCATGGCTCAATGTGCGGCCACACAGCCCCGCCCCCCCCCCGCCCACACTGCTCCGGCCGGCCGCCCTCCAGGAGACAGACAGGCGCTGTAGCCAATGCGGCTGCAGCGCCCAGCCTCCCCCCACCCCGGCACTGACCACGGCCCGGAATCCCGCCGTGGATTCTGGGCCGTGATCAGGGGACAGACGTTACTGTCCCCTTCATCACTGGGGGGGTGGGAAATCTCATTCACCACGCAATCGGGGATGGTCCGGGCAGGACCTCCAATCGTGTGGTGAATCTGATTCCCCCCCGTGATTCACGGGGGTGAATATCTGTGGAGGAACTTCCATTCCCCCCATCAGACGTTACGGGATCACTTTCACCCTGCGCAGATTCACTGTGGTTGACTGTGATCTCATAACGTTTGGAAATACCCATAGATGAGCAGTCTATGGAGATAATCCTTTAAGAAAGGGTTGGACAAGTTTCTGGAGGATCGGTCCATTCGCAGCTTTTAGCCAGATGGTTTGGAGAACGTAGCCTCTTACTGTTGGGAGCTGGGAGTGAACAGCAGGGAACGGATTCCACCATAGTGACCTGTTGGGGACTTGAAGTACCGTACTTCAAGCAACTGAGATTGGCCACTGTCAGAGCGATGGTTTGAAGAGCAGGTCAGGAGACTGGGGCAAGGGGGAGGGCAGTGGCCGAAGAGGGGCCAAGTTCCTGGGAAGAACTGTGGTGGGAAATAACTCAGGGGAGAAAAACTAGGGATGGGCGAACAGAACTGAGTTTGGAAATTCAGTTTTGTTCGGAAATTCAGTTCGGAAGTTCGGTTTGGTCGATCGAACTGTTCGAGTTCGGTCCAAACTCTGAACTTCCGAACAAAGTTCGGAAATTCAAACCTCATTGAACTGAATGGAATATTATCTTTTAGGGATGGGCAAACAGAGCCAAGTTCGGAAATTTGGTTCGGTTCGAAAATCGAGTTCGGTTCAGAAGTTCGGTTCGGTCGACCGAACTGATTGAGTTCAGTCCGAACTCTGAACTTCCGAACCGCATTTGCCCATCCCTAAGAAAAATAGATGGCAGTTGCTTCCTTTTATTTTTCCTGTTCTCTATTACCTCCCCTTAAGCAACACCATAAGCAGCGTGGGGAAAAAACAACTAGGGAGTTGTTATTTCTCCTTTCTCAAAATACTGGACGCCTGATTAAATTAATTTAAAACAAACAAAAGGAAGTACTATTAGCCTGGGGAACTCATTGCCAGGGGATGTTGTGAAGGCTGATGGAATAACTGGGTTTTTAAAGGATTGGAGAAGTTCTTAGAGAATAGATGAATGAATGGCTGTTAGTCATGTCGGTCTAGGGAGAGACCTCTGACTGTCAAGGGCAGGGAGTGAATAGAAGGGAATTGATCACTCCATTATTTATTTAAATGCTTAATCCCACCCTATCCCAAAGGCTCAGGATGGGTTACAATATATAATATAAACATATTGTCTAAAATAAAACCAATTAAAATCCCCTATCCCAAATGTCACCAAAACCCTATCCCTGTTTACCAAATAGAAAGGTCTTACATTGCTATTCTGCAGTTCTCTCAAGCAACTGAAACTGCATTGTCAGAGACAGGATGCTGGGCTGGATGGACCATTCACGTGACCCAGTATGGCACTTTTTATGTTCTTAGGGTGGGAAACCAAGGTCTGGGGTAGGGGGTTGCTTCCTCCACACCTTTTCCAATGGCATCACTGGCAATAAATAACTCCATAGGACACAGGATTGTATATAGGTCAAACTTTTGACTTTTTTCCAAGAATTATGCATGTGGGTGTGCGATGAAACCCACAGAGACAAAATATCTTTTTCAGCTTCCAACTCTTTTCTCTGCAGTACCAGGAAGTCAAACACAGCAGCACAGAACCATGGAAATGCTTATCCAACTGGTCTCGTCACCATCATCGCCCCCCAAGTCATCAGGAAGCGAGACTGAACAGGTGAGTTTGAAAGAATCAGCTGAGCAACATGCACAGCAAAGAGCAGGAGGGAAGGGGCAGGGGGAATCCAATTAGACTCTTTCAAAGTTATTTCAGTTTAATAATCATCTAAAGGGTTGATGTGCAATGCAAGGGGGCTCAGTCCTAATATAGACTGTTGGCATCTGTTATAAAATCAAATCAGGAGTAATTCATTTAAAACACACCCACCCACCCAAAACAACCCAAAGATTTTTGTTGCAAACCTAATTTTCCTGAGAAATTCTCACCCACCATATTCTGACATGCTGATCTTGGCGTAGATGTGTCTGATGGGGGGGGGAAGCGGGCTAAGGGGGAGGTAGGTGGCTTTTTAAGAAAAGATTAAAAAGTGGCAATGTAGGTCACCTGTCTGAGCAGGGCTCTTGGGTGGCCTCTGAGGCTGCTGTTCCAGGGTAATCGCCTCCTGCCTGGGGGGCGTTGCAGTTACCATGGAGAGGGGAGGCGGTGGGCTTAGATGAGCCTGGGTCCTGGACTCAGGGGGCCAGGCGTTGCACTAGATTAGGGTTGCCACCTATGCAAGCTTGTAAGGAACACTTATGAAAAATACATGTTGCAGGGCCTGCATTGGCAGGTTATCCAAAATTGCCCTTGTGTTCGGTGCAGGGGTGGCAGCCCAAGTTCTCAATCCCCAGAAGCAGCTGCATACCAAAATCTTGATATGTCTGAGAGACAAAAGACACATCTCAGACTCTGCCCTGGCCACTATCGTCCATGCCTTCATCACCTTGAGACTGGACTATTGTAGCGTGCTTTCCGTGGGGCTACCCTTGGTGACGGTTCAGAGCCTGAAGCTAGTGCAGAACGCAGCGGCCTGTCTCCTGATGGGAACGGGCCGCCAGGAGCATATAACACTAGTGCACCGTTCGTTGCCCGGGCTGCCTCGTCTTCGGGGCCTGATTCAAGGGTCTGGTTTTCACCTATAAAGCCCTATACAGTCTGGGTCCCACCTGCCTGCGGAGCGGCCTCACCCCCTAGGTCCTGGCTTGGCCCCTGTGGTCGGCTGGGGGCGCCCTTCGTGAGGTTCCCCACGTGTGTCGGGTGGCGACGAGGGGGAGGATGTCCGCCTGTCCCCGGACCTTCCCTCCTTTCAGAAATTCCCGGCTGGTCTGGCAGGCGTTTGGAGAGGGAGCAGGGTGAGTTGGGCTTTCTCTTGGGCTGGTTTTGTTTTGAAATATGTATAAATATAATATTTGATTGTTATGCTTTCACTGAATGTTGTAAGCTGCTCCAAGCCGCCGTGGGAAGGGGCGGGGTATACGTTTTTAAAATAAAATAAAAAATTTAAATAAATGTACGTGTGCATAAAGCACCTCTCCTGTTTCGTGACTGGCTCTGCAGTTCTGGCTGCTGAGATTTTGAGGAGTGGGTGCGATTCAGTGTTTGATACGCAGGTGCAATACAATGAGATAAGAGACAGGGCCATTAAGGCAATGTGGGGCCTAAGACCAGCCCGGCCTGGTTGAGAGCTGCATGCTGCTCCCCTGAGGCAGTTTGGCCACCTCTCGGCTCTAGGGTATCGTATCATAGTCTAGTGGCTAGAGGGACAAGCCCCGCCCTCTCAGCCATCAAGCCCTGCCCCTCAGTGAATAAGCTCCACCCCTCACTTACATGTACACGACATTCCAAGTACATAAAGGACGACAGACGCTCTCCTGCTTCTTATTCCACTTAGTTTCTCGTCATTCCATCATCTCCCCATTGGCCTTTCAAGGGCTTTTCCTGGGAGGCCACCGTGAAAGAGGGGACTGAGGCTTGTGGCCTTTATGCCTCTTTCTCCAAAGAGGGACTTTGACTTCTGGACAAGGGACAATGGGATTCAGCACCCAAAGAGGGACTGTCCCTCCTAAATAGGGACTGCTGGGAAGTAAGGTGTCTAAGGATAATAAGGAGCTGCCTAACTGAGTCAGACCAATGGTTCATCTTAGCCCAGTATTATCACAACCTGACACGGCAGCGGGCTTTCAAATCTGGCTCTCCAGGGTTTCCGGCAGAGGCCTCACCCAGGCGTGCTGCCCGGGACCTTTCAGGATCCCCGGCAGAGGCCTCTCCCAGCCGTACTACCCGCGACCCTTCAGGATCCCTGGCAGAGGCCTCACCCAGACGTGCTACCAGCGATCCTTAAGTAGAAATGCCAGGGATTGAATGTGGGGCCTTCTACATGCAAAGCATATGCTCTACCACCTGAGCCATGTCCCAGAGGGCAAGGAGCAGAGGACACACCCTCCCTTCAGCAACCAAACAACAGAACACTCATCAATTCAATTCTCAGAACTTGTTCACCCAAGATAGAAAGTTAGTAACTCCTCCTCCCTAGTGTATTGTATCCAGGGGGAAGGGCAAACAGCATATCTAGGATGCAGGGGCTGTTGCAACGCTGGGGGTAACTAGCCTCCCATGCCGTGTGGCACTCCCTGCCAAGGTGACATTTTTTTTAAAATGAGCCTTTAAAAAGACAAAAGCAACGTTCTGACAGGAAGGAACGACAGCCCATTAAGGATCATTGGTCATTCCACAGAGTGCATCAGGATGCCAGGCACGCAGACGCAGTCATTGTGCATAAGCAGCTTTAACCCTCTCATCCCCGAGTTTCTCTTTGATCTTGGACATCTGGCTCTGGCAATCCCAGTAGGAAGGTGACACCAAGGAGGTAGAGGAGGTTGGGGGCTGCCTGTTTCCCATCTGGAGTGATGAGCAATATGTTTGTGGGCAGAGAGTTTGTGTTAAAGCCGCAGGAGGACACTTTTGAGTCATGGGGCCATGTGAGTCTCCAAACCAAAGCTGTTGAGCATGTGATCCTGAAGCAAGAAGTCATCTCAAGTGCAGGGAGTGGATCTATGCAAGGTTGCCATGTTCAATGTTAAAAAAATTATATCACAAGTCAGGACGGTCAAAATTGTCAGATTAGCAAAAGAAATCATGAGATTTTGTATATTTACTGCCAGACATCCCTTACTTCATAACCTCAGAGCTCAGGAAAACATGATGGGTGTCTCTTATTTCAGAGCCCAGCAGCTCCCTAGAGAATAACAGGCATCTCCCTGCTCCCCTAACCGCCTTCGTCCCTTCTCCCTAGCTGCCCCCTATGCCTGGAACTCCCTCCCTGCCCACATCTGCCTCACCCCCTCCCTTCGTACCTTCAAATCCCTCCTCAAGACCCCCCTCTTCCGCTCTGCCCTCCCCGACTCCTCGCTCCCGTCACCTAACTCCTGCTGATACCCTCCATCCAGTACAATCTGTTACCTGAGCTCTGTGTACTCACATCCTCACCACACGGACCAACCAGCCATCATTCTCGATGTAACCAAGCCCCGCGCCTGCACCTGAGAACTCGCATCTTCGTGAATGTTACACTCCCTGCCTCTGTTCCCCTTCCTTTGTCATCCCCCCTCCCCCTCATCTCACAGATTGTAAGCCCTAGGGCAGGGACCATGTCTATTAAATTAATTTGTAAAGCACCAGGTACATTGCTGGTGCTATATAAATGCTTGCTAATAATAAATAATAATAATATTTGGCCTGGCAGCTCTTGTGCCCTCTGGTTTCTGTACCTGCAGAGTGCACTGCAGTCACTCTCAAGCTTTTCCCTGTAACCACGAGAGCGAGAAACATACGGTTTTAGAAAGGAAAAGAGATCTCAGGTTTTCAACAACGGAGGCGCAACTATCTAAATCATGAGTTGCAAACTCCAGTTCTGCCTGGTTTGTTTACTTCTGCCATTGTTCCCCAAGCCAGGATTTGGGGTACCTTTGTGTGACTCCTCAAGCGTTGACCAGAACTATCTGTAACTCAAACAGTGCCTTTGTGGCTAAAAGCAGATTATAACCCTGGTTCAGGTCCAAGGTCAATACCTTATCTACTAGGCTAACACTGGTGAAAATAAAGAATTTAATTCCTCCTGCTGGGGAGGATTATTAGGACTTGCAGGGGGGAGGCTTTGGCCCTCTTCCAAGCTCATCCTGTCTGCCACAGAACCAACAAGTGTCAAACCTCCAGCACTGGAAATGCAAGATGGAGCTGCACTCAAATCTTGGATGGCTTCCTCTCTGGGCAAAGTAGTGTGAATTTCACGCCACTCTCCAGCCATCCCTCCTGTTGAACAGCCAGGGCCCTGCTCTACAGGGGAAGGAACCATCATCTGTCTCCTATTGGTTTCCTGCAAATAAGGGACCCAGAAATTATGAAGGGAGCCACCATGGAAGACTTGAGCTTGGGACGCTACAGCAAGCTGCACTCCCGAGCCACTCTCCTACACTCCTTTGCAACTCTGCCTAAGTTGTTGGATGGGAGGATTTCCTTTTCAGCTTCTTTCCGCATGGCAGCTGTAGCAGCGCTCCCAAATGCCAGAGCCAGCCGATGTCCGTGATTCCAGGGGTGGGGAAGGAAGGAACATCCTTGCAGGATCAGATCAGTGTGGGCTGATAATCCCACAGAAAACAGCTGCCACAAATAGCACACCCAGCTGACATAGAGCAGCCGACAGCATGAGGGTCGGAATCAACCGCATGGGCTGGAGACTTATTGGAACGAACAGGACCCCTGCTAACTGCCCTGGCCGGTGCTATCCACACAGAGGACACAACTGAGCCCAGTGCTTTTGCTCCAGGCCACCCTATGGGAAGAATGCTCTCAGGTCCCCCTGAGTCTCCACTAATATATTATGGTTTTGCCTGCAGCGGAGGTCAGGCTGTTGTGCCACATGCTGCAGGAACACACATGAAGCAGCAACCTTGCAGTCTAAAGGAGACTAAGGCAGGGAGAAGCAAGAAATGTGACCAAGGAGTGTCAGTGGGTCTGGGGCAGAGACAGGAGCAGAAGCCACATCTTCAGGCTCCAGTTGTGTTATGTACAGGGTCTGTGTTTTTCATAGCTACTTTCTAGGGGATGTGACGTTTCAGCACCCTCTGGTGTTCATGTGACACCGTTCAGTTCTGCGATTTGATTCAAGTGCCAGCTCGGGGGCCCAATCGGGGTTCCTGGCTGGTTTTATCTGATTGTCCAGCACCTGGGTCTGGCCCATGGACCCAGTCCCCACCTTAGAGCACTGCTTTGGGGAGGCAGTTTTAAGGAGTTTAATAATGCTAGGAACCAAGGCCCCATCTCATTCCATCTGCGAGAGCTTTGTAACGATAGATCCATTGTCAAGGGAAGATGCTTAAGAGCATTCCCATGTTAGCAACAATACAATAATGTCTGTGCAATCAGCAGAATAATTCAGGTGAAATCAGGGCTGACTGCACAGCGCCCCACGGAGACATTTACACCAAGCGGCAGCTTTTGCAACCCTAAATATTTCAGCAGATACGTTCTTATAAGGCTGCCAGCATGGTCATTAGCCAGCCAGGAAGCCATGGGTAAGTGCGTTTTCAGAGAAAATTCGTAAGGATAACAGAGCGTTGATTATTACGAACACATCTACGACGCAGCCGCACTTGTGGGTCAGAACCCCCAAAGGGGATTATTATTGTTGATTATATAGTTGCAACAGTACAATAATGAATTCTAGAGAGGTCTTTGCCCCAAGGGGCGTACAATCTAGGATGGTCACGGGTAGGGAGACAAAGGGGGTAGGGAACAGAGGGAGAGACAGGGAGGCATTCATGAAGTTGAGAAGTCGCAGGAGCATGCACTTAGTTAAGAGGGGAGAATGGGACACTAAATAAAAGGCAGCAGAGGAAGCACTGGTGAGCAGTGTGTGGGAATGAAGAGCTAGAGGAAGTCTGATGGAAGAGGGAGGTTTGCAGGAGGGATTTGAAGGGGAGAAGGGAGCAAAGCATGCATGTTCCGAGAGGGAGTACCAGGAATAGGGGGAATGCATAGGAGAAAGGGTGAAGATGTTTTCAGGTTCAGACAAGGATGCAGGAGGAAGAGACAGCAGGAAACAAGGCCACGAAGAGCCTCGAAGGTGAGAGGGGGATATTTAAACCCCAAAACAGGGTCAAACAACAAAAAGATTTGGGAATCTCTACCATAAAGGCAGCAAGATTTTTGGGGTGAAAAATGAAATTCCCCCTCTTTATTTTTTGAATCGGTTGCACTTTTAGTGAACGGATTCCAAGCGCAGAGGAATGGGGACTGAGACGCTGTGTGAACGTCCCGGGGAGCCGGAGGGAAGGAAAACGAGAGGTCGGGTTCTAACGGCAGGAACAGCAAAGGTTCAAAGAGAATCCATCCAACTGGTTTCTGGGATTTTGCTGCGGAAAGGATGGGAGCGCCGGCTGCGCGACTAAGGAGCTGGATGAAAAGCCGTGCAGCTGAATTGATTGAGACTATCAGCAAAACGAGCTGCACATGGGGGTATGAAAATGAGCAAGCGGCTACGGTGTCTATCTGGGACAGGCTGGGCCTACTCTAAACAGGGTCACACGCGGCCTTTGGGGTGGATCTCTTGCGATCCCAGATTGCTCGGCCAAACTATGCCCTTTGCCACCCCGCTCCTTTCTCTCGCAATCGAGCAGAGTGTTTCTTCAACTTTCTTAGAAGAGTCCCCCCCGCCCCCACTTCATCTGGAACCTGTGTCCCAAAATCAGGGGTAAGCGAGAAACTGGGAAGCAGGAGACAGGAAATCAAGTGAAGCAAGGCAGAAGCTAGAGGCATACCGTGAGATCCAGAGACAACAGAATAGTCCAGTAATTGTCGTATTGTCTGGACACTTCCTGCCAGGGCTTTAGGAAGGACAGGCTGTCTGGCCAATCAGAGGTGTGGTCTGAACCTTTCCTAACAGCTCAACCCACACACTATTCAGGGTCAAGTACAGACGGGCAGAGTGCAAGCCAGCAGGGCAGCTGCGATGAACTCAGCCCTGCGCTCTCTAGGCTAGGAGAAGAGCCTGCAAGCGGAACAACTGATTTGGATACCGCAGCCTCAACTCGGCCAAGCAGACCATCCTTCCAAACGTAAGCAAGCACGGAAGGAATGAGGGCAGACGAGGGGAACGGAGCTGGGATTCTCTCCTTGATGTTAGGAAGCAGTTCTGCAAAGCTGTGATTTTCGCAAGCCTTCCCTCCCGGTATCTCGGGCCACACGTAGCGAGCAGGGGTCGGTGCTTCTGACGTACGTCGGAGCCTGCCAGAGAAGGCAACACTAAAAGCCACACCGAGGTCCCAGCTGACGGGAACAAAAGGGCATCACCTCACACATCCTCCCGCGGGGAAGAAAACGAGAGGGTGGGATCATGCCAGGGGGCTGCCGTGCCCCTCCCTGTCATAACCCTGCCCTTTTCGGAGCATCATGATATCACAATGCTCCATGGAGGCGGGGCCACGTCAAAATGGAACCAGGAAATTACTTCAATAACGAGCGGGTTTGTGGATCCCGCCCTGTGTGTCTGGCCAGCTGTCAGGATGCCAGGAAGATCAAACAGCTGTAAAGTGTAGTTGTGACATGGAAAATGGCTTCTGAAAACATCTGTTTTTCTCCGGAGTGTCGAGTATAAATCCATAACAAAAGAAATCCGCAGAGCGCGCAAGCTGCATAAATTTATTGCGTTCCCCACACAGAACATGGCAATACATTCTCTCTGCACGCAGTTTTGATTAACATCCCAGGAAGCAGAAGTGAAATCCAGGTTTCTACGCCCCCTTGAGCAAAGCATTTTTGAAAAAATAGCTTAATTTAAAAAATAAAAAAAATCATTTCACAACTATTAAAAAATACTGTCTCAAATCTCAGCTCTGGTGAAATCCATGGCCTACTGATTTCAAGCGAGTCAGTATCTCATCCTTTAAGACAGTGCCCCCACCTGACAGAATAAGAGAACTTGATTAACTCATCTCAGGCCTAATTCTGGAAGGAGAAGGGAACATTTCCACTCGATTCATCAGGATCTGGAACCTACAGAGAATCCAAAGCCCTCAGACAGGTATGACGATTGTTCATAAGAGACGCGGAAAAGAGACCTTTCCACAGCAGCCTAGACCTCAGCCAGGGCAATGATCTTGTTTCTCTGCAGAACATCTGTAGCACCTGGAAATTCAACGCGGTCAGGACCACTCCAGAAGTAACAAACCAGCCAGAAGAACGTTTAGTGGTTTTAAACAATGGGGGTAGGGGGCATTAGTTACACTTACTGAATGGAGTCTAATGCCTCCCATCACCAAAATTTACCAATCCAGGCACAACCACCGCCTCCCTCTTGGTATCGATAAAGATTGCTAACCCACATCTCCCTACAAGCCAGCGACTGGTCCCCTGGGTGAACTGAACCCAGCAAGGGTTTCAGCATGCTCTATTCCTCATCCAATTTTTCCAACTATAAAAAAGTTCTCTGAAAAAAAAATAAAAAATCTTTTATTCTGAATGTCACACAAGGACACTCTCCCCGGTCCATGCTGAAGGACTGTCATCCCCATGGACTACACGTTTGCAAGACAAAGAGAATCGGCTTCATTCTCCTCTCTCTGCAACTGGACACGCATCAGAGATTTCACTGTAATCCAGGCAGAAAGGGAACTAATCGTGGTGTCAGCATGCGGAGGCTAACCAAGGCATCCGGATACAGGAGGAGAAGTTCTTTGGATCAGAATTTGTTTCCCTATAGGAAACGTCTAAGGAGAGACGCCCTCAGCATGGACTACGCCTTTTGCTGCCTGAGAGACTTGGCTAAGGGACAGGACAAGCTTTGGATCTCTGAGTCCTCCTTAGCGTGGCTTATCGTCTCCATCTGTAAACGAAAAAGATGCAGAGCCTCGTTAGCGCGGCACCGCCTTTTAAAACGGCAAGGGCATGACAAGAAGTGTAAATCGGCAAGAAGTTAATCAGTCATTTTTGTCTTGAGGGTTGGCCCCACGAATTCCGCGCTGCGGTGATCGCAGCTACTTATTTATTTTTTGCAGAATTTGGCCCAGTTGTTGCAGAGATTGCCTCTGGCAATAGCGACCAACAGTCTGAGAGGGGAGTGCTGTGAACCAGCCAATGGGATGCTAGCACTGTTAGTTGCCTCAAGCAGGGCCATGGCCTGGGCCCAGGCCCCACCGTTGAGGGCCAGTCCTGGTAGCTTCAGGAGGCCCCAGTGCTCCTGAGGCCTCAGGATGGGCTATTTCTGTGGGGGCCTCTCCAAATCCACAGCTCTTAGCCCCTAGGGTGGCTGCTTCCCATGTGGTCCTACTCCTGTCATCTACCAGGGTAAGGGCGCACCAGGCTGACAACTGTTAAAGGGAAGGGGCCATGGAGCTCAGCAAATTCTAAGTTTGGGCCTGGCTGGTATCTAGTCTGGGGCCCTGCGCTACAGCTGTTGGAAGAGGAATGGGCCACAACCACTCAAGGAGAGAAGAGTGCCCCCTCTCACTTGTGCCGGTAGGTGTATGCAGCGTTTTGTGATTATTTTTTGAACACATGAGATGTTCCAGATTGATGCAATGGCATGCTGGGAAGTGCATCTGCAATCAAAAAATTGCATCATTTCTAAGATTTAGTTCATCATCTTCATCATTTATTCTGCAAGCAGTCTCAATTTTCTACCCACAAAAATTAACTGGTTGCAGAATTGGAGGGAGGGGATTTACAGAATCTACAGGGACTTGAACAGAGGCAGGAAGAAAAGGTATGAGCATACACCACTTTCCAAGATTATGACTGGGGGCTGCAGCCATCAATCTGAGAAGCACACACTGTGATTGGTGACTGCTGTGTTTCTATTAGATCGTAGAAGATACTCACATTCTCAGGCACTTATCTTTTCCTCCACTTGCAACTCTCTGTCCGTCAGGGCTCCAATCAACCGCAAACACCTGGCAACACAGGGGATCTGCGTTACGGCCGCTGCTCTGTAATTGGGTGACTGCAAGTCCCTGCAGGACCGGACTCGTGAGGCTGGGATAAGTCCCTACACAGGTGCAGATCTAAGGGAATGAGCTGGGCTCTGGCAAAAAAATCTGGCCCTTTAAGTGGCCAGGAAGCCAACTGAGGTCAGCTGAGTGGCTCTGAAAGTCAGCTGATCTTCAACGACAGAAGGCTTTGTTGGAAAGCCCACAGGGCTGGACTACCAGAGAGAGGCCAATAGGCTGCAAGTTTGCTTCTGGGCTTGCTCGAAGACAAGGGGACTGAAAGCCCAGTCCAGGAACTGCTGCCTGTAGGGCTGCCCTGGATCCGGCCTGGCTGGGGAGGCCAAGAGCCTAGAAAGTGGGGTGCCTCCCCCGTGAGGGGCTCCTCGCTGCAGACGGCCATAGTGACGTTATGCTGCCAGTTTGGGACTTGGCGCTCTTTTGTTTTGTAAAGAAGTGAGCCCCGGGGACCGCGAAGCTGGGTGTCAGGGGTGGGTGGGACTGGCCCTGATCCTGTGTGTTAGCGGTGGAGCTGGTCTCGCTTCTGGGACGGCTTGCCCCGGAGCAGCCCCCAAGCTTCCAGCAGGACGCCGCGACAATGAAGGATAACGTGGCAGACTTTCAGGGCTAAGCAACCAATTGCCAACCCTCCAAATTTCCTCACACGTGGGAGACAGACACAGCTTGAAGCACGCTCCCTGCAACAGTACAAGGTGAACGGCGTCAGTTCCTGGGCCCTCTTGTGAGGGGATTAGAGCCATGAAGTTTGGACCCCATCCTGACTGCCTTGGGTCCAACCAGGGCCTGATGCAGCTGGGCTCTCTAGAGTCTGGGTGGCCTGCTACCCACAGTGTGCTGTGACATCATAGCACTCCATTAGAGGCAGCGCTAAGGCGTTCCTCCAATCGGTCTCAACGTGGCCACACCCCCTGTGGGGAGTGTGACATCACAGTGCTCTGGAAGGGGCAGGGCTAAGGCATTATCTTCTTCCTCATCGATACGGCCCACATGCCATACGGCATGCTGTGATGTCATGGGGCTCTAAGAGGCGGGGCTAAGGAGTTCCCTCGCCCCATAAGGAGCACCACTCTGTTGGGGGCAAAGCCAGCCCCGAGCCCAAAGCGACAACAGGGCAACGGGT
Source organism: Sphenodon punctatus (assembly GCA_003113815.1). Lineage (NCBI taxonomy): Eukaryota > Metazoa > Chordata > Lepidosauria > Sphenodontia > Sphenodontidae > Sphenodon > Sphenodon punctatus. The sequence continues at coordinate 4,448,477 of QEPC01008384.1, read as the reverse complement.
GCCCCTGACCTGGCCCAATCTGACCAGCTGGGCCTCCGGCCTCTACAGGGCGGATGGCTAATGGGCTTGTCCTGATCAGAGGGCTGCGACACCGGCACAGGGAGCGAGCTCAAAGATGCTTTGCTGGGGCTGCAGCCCCAACCTCAATCAGGTTCCCTACCTCATCGGCGTGGCCGGGAAGGTCGACGGCCAGCTTCCTCGTCTTGGCATCCCACACCTTGAGCGTGCTGTCGCTGCTCCCGCTCACCAGGAGGCGGCTGTCGGCGGACCAGGCGATCTGATAAACTGCGGCGACGTGGCCTCGCAGCGATGTTAGGTACCTGGAAGGGAGCGAACAGGAGAGGGGATGCACAAACGTACGAAGATCATTGCAAACCTGGTTAACCAGCGACTGGGGCGTCAACAGCATTCTTCTTTGGGAGGGGACGTCCCTCCCTCACGGCCCACTCTCTGCTTGTGCTCTGTCCCAGCAGCCTCCTAGCAGACCAGACACCCTTCCTCTGGTTGCACCTTCCATATACCAAGTCTCTTCAAAGCTGCAGACTTACTGTAGCCTTCCCCAGGATCCTTTGCCCTCAGGGCACTCTCTTCAGGCTGCTCTCTGGAGCTCCACAGCACGTTTGGGTGCTGCTTCCTTTACCAGAGCCCAGCACAGACTGACTCTCTGTGTCTGGCTCTCCTCTTATAGCCAGGAGTGGGCGTGGCTACCCTCTCACTCCCTGGCTCTTAAAGGGGTCACAGCCCTCTGGTTCTCTGACCTATTACACTAGCATTTTAGGGTTGGAGGGACCTCAAGGATTATGAGGTCCAAGCCATTTGGGACTATGCCGGTGGCCCAAGAGTAGTGCCAGCATACATAGGCATTGACCTATTTTACCACAGACAGGATTCAAACCCACAACTTCTGACTTAGGAGGCGGCCAGTGGCTTAATTCAGTCATTTCCCAGTGACTTTCCCCGAGCCAGGATTTCACCCTAACATTACGAAAACACTCACTTCCCCATCCTGCCATCCCACAGCTTGATTGACTTGTCGAAGGACGCGCTAGCTATAATCCGGGTGTCGGGCGAGAAGAGGACCTGGTTGATCAGTGCCTGGTGGCCCGTCATTCTTTCCAGTGCCTTCTTATCCTCCGCTGGCGCCCACAGGAACAGCGTGAAATCATCCGATCCTGAGACGAGCCGTTCTGGCCCCTGACCCTGAACCAAACGAGCAAGAGAGCCTATCACAGAACTGATTGTGCACAGCCAGACTGCAAGCCCAGGATGGGAATTAACCAGACAGTGTGGGGCAGGTTGAGGCCACTGGACTAGCAACATCAAAAGCCTAGGTTCTATTCTTATCCTTGCCACTGACCTGCTCGGTGACCTTGGTCAAGTCACTTAAGGGCATGTTCTGAAAACCAGCATTAAAACAAAGCAACTACTCCACTTTGGTACCATTCACACTGCAGCTGCAAACCGATGAAGCTACTTCGCCTCTCTCCCTAAAGGACACGACAAACCGTGTTACCCTTCTCTTTCTACTTCAAAGTAAAGGGTTCACACGACAATTCCTTTAAATTACAAACCGAAGGGGCGTACCTACGCCTGATGTATTTCCTGCTCCTGAATAACTTCGGTTTCGGACTCTGTTCATGTGAACGAATCAGAAGTGAGGTAAGGCCCAACCACTTTGAAGCATCTGTTTGGCAGAACATGGCCTCGGTGTTGATAGCCCTCACTTACCAGGGTGCTCCTTTCTACACTCCCTGCCCCTCAAGATGTCAGGTACAATTTGCCGTTTGCTTCTGAATTCTGAGCTCTCTTAGTCCTAACAGCCCCACCCAGGGAGAGACACAGGTCAGTGGCTCTGGGGTAACAGCAGCCATTGTCCCTGGTTCCCCCTATACAGCAGCTTTCTTGTCTGGGCTGCTGCAGGGAGCGGTTCATACGTTACTTTAACTACATGGGAGCTATAAACACCACAGCGGTGGCCGGTGGTTCAAATTTTTGAGGGGCTGGGGGAGTAGGAGTTGAGGGGGCACAATATAGGCCTTCAACCCTCTCTCACACCAGTCCTCTTGCATGTGTGCATACACACACACTTTCCCTTCCTTCTGTCTGGAATAAAAGCCAAGCTGGTTTTCTCTGGCCTAGGAGCTGCTGCTGCTGCCCATGAACTCCATTGGCTGAGGCTTGATCTGTGCTAACTCTGAGCTGCTCTACAAGCCAGCTCAATTCCATGCTTCCTCCTGGCTCCCAAGCAGTGCTACAGTTAAAGCACAGAGAAGGGCTAAAAATTGAGCCACTCAGCACTATGCTTGGGAGCTGTGAGCAAGCGCAGAAAGGAGCTTGCTCACGGTTGCCTGCAACAGCCCAGGGCCAGCTTGGATCCAGCTTCGGCCAACAGCTCCTCCACAATGGCAGGATTTTCCAGTCGGGCTGAATCCTGTTAGCCCCAATGGATGAGCCGCCACTGAAACATAGGCAATTGCTTTAGTTTCTTCAGCAGCAGCTTCCTCAGTTTTGGCAGGTGGCCAGACCCACGTTTGAGTGTTCACACAAACATGCAGTCCGGAGATGCCCTGTTCGAGGTCCCCTCGAGTTTCTTGGGTGGCCACGTGGGAGAGGGTATTCTTGGTGGCCGCGCCTATGGAACTCCCTTCCAGTGGGGGCCCAGCTGGCCCCGGACCTCCCTTCTTTTCAGAGAAGTTGCAAAACCTGGCTCTTCCGCCAGGCGTTTGGAGGGGGGGGAGGAGTGATGGGTAGGGGTGGGGTACGGGGCGGTTGTTTTTTCTGTTTCCTCCTTTTTGTGTGTTTTAGTTGTTGTAAGCCGCCCTGAGCTACCTGCGGCTGGAAGGGCGGGGTAATAAGTTTTTAAAATAAAATAAACAAACATGAATTTGAGAAGATAATCTAGGTGGGTAGAATAGTGTGCGTGTGAGAGAGTCCTTAGACCAGTACTCTGCTACACTTCTACAGTCCGACTCGGTTTCCCCATCACCCTTCTAGCTAGTCAGATCCTGAGTTCTTTAGGTCAGGGGCTGTCTCACTGTGTGCACGCGTGTCTGGCTACCAGGACCAGGGGGTCCTGACCTCAGCTGGGGCTTCTCCCAGACCACCGACATCCAAACAAGCAATAATGAAATCAAAACAAACCCAGAGCCATTTGCATCTCTTCCTCCCTTCCTTCTTCGAAAGTACCAAGGTTAGGAAGAAGGGAAGCTTTTCTAGCAGGAACTTACCCTGACTTGGTTGTATCTCTGCAGCGCCTTTTCTTTAATTTCGGCCACTGTGGATGGGAGCAGAAAAGCGCAATTGGACACAGGGAGGTGGACGGAAACACATCACAAAGACAGCTGATGGTTGAAAAGGTCTATGCAGTCCAGACTGATGAGGCTTCCTCATGGGGGGGGGGGGGGGTAGAGTTTAAAATTAAGACAGAGCACTTGTAACCTCCGCTCTCAGGCTGGGGCACAGCCAGGGCCCTGTAAATTCCACACTGCTGCGATTGCAGCCATTTTCACAGATTATTTTACACTTGGCTTCTGGCAGTGCAGCATGACAGCTTGAGTGGGGAGTCCTGGGAGCCAGTCAATGGGATGCCACCAGTACTGTTAGCAGCTGGTATATACTGGGAGATGAGGACTGGTGCCAGAGGTACTGGAGAGAAACAGCCTACCCCTCAGAAGAGAAGAGCTCCCCATCTCGTAGGTCCATGGGGTTATTTTGCAAATTTTTTTTTTTTTTTTTTTAAAGGTATGAGACGTTCCAAATGGATGGGAAGGCATGCTAGGAAATTCAGTGGCATTCAAAATTTGCAGGACTAGGTTACTTGCATAATTCTCCTTGCAAAATTTAGGTTTCCTGGTTGCAGAATTTGGGGGAAAAAAAAATTGCAGTATAGACAGGGCCGTGGGCATAGGGGCTAAAACATCGGCTCAGCCAGGCTCCAGCCAGCCTAGCGTGTGCGCGTGGGCCTTATCTCTGCCAGCAGTAGCATCCAGTGGCTCCGAGAAAAGCACAACATCCCATGGGATAATTTGGCCCCACCCCAATTAAGACTGTGCCCTAACTTGTATTCCATCTACTGAGCTAGCTGGCCCATTGGTCTGACCCACGGAGGGCAGCTCTTTCCAAGGCAAAAGATTTTCGATCGCTTCTCAAACCAACCAGGGGGAAACTACGAGCCGGGAAACGCAAATCACACCGCGGTTCTGTGCAAACTCGCAGCAAGTGTCCGGAATACGTCCCACCCCCACCCCGGCCTGGGTTCTTACAGGAGCCGCTCACATCCCGAGGGTTGATGGAGGCCTCGGCGGGTTCGAAAGCCCCCGTGCGGAGGACGTAGTCGGTGCTGAGCGCCATGGTGTTCACCCAGTGTGCGTGTCCCTGCAGGGTGCGGCAGAGGACGCCCTGCGGATAGAAATAAACTCCACGCGCTCAGAACGGGACCGCGCGACACCCCGGCCTCGCAGGCGCTCTCCCTGCTCCGTACTCCACTTGCCAGAGACCATCATTTACGCAGCTGAAGGCGGCAACAACATGGCTTGGACCCCCAAATATTTATCTCAGGCTATGCCTGTTCCTTGACCCCTTCCCTCCTGCCCCCCGAAGTGTCTCAGGGAGCAGGGTGTTCAGAAGGGCTGGTTGCTACCCTTGGGACTAGCTTTGCTGACACACAGCGGGACCCACTCAGAGCCTGCCTGCGCGAGACCTGCAGAAGTCACTGCTGCCCCCTGGTGGATGGGAGGCTGTGGGCACCTGGGTTGGGAGTGAAAGCAGGACAGGGGAGAATGGGAAGGAGATGCAGGTAGACAGTAGCGGACCGATTTCCTGCATTGAGCAGGGGGGTTGGACTAGATGACGATTCTATGAGAGCACGTAGTGCAGGAGGAAGGGGATGCGGGACTTTAGGGAGACAGTGGCTCTGCATCCCCCAACCCCGCTTCTCAGGTTAAACGCACTGTCCACGTAACTCCCCAGCCCAGACCCCCACGCACTTACGTCCTGGCCTCTCCAAGCCTTGATGGTCCTGTCCTGCGAGGCAGAGTACAGCAAGCCGTCCCCGCCCCACTTCACGCACGTCACCGACTGCGTGTGGCCCGTGAGGATCTTGTCGCACTTGCCCAGGAGCGTGTCCCAGATGCGGATGCTACAGTCCTTCGAGGAGCTCGCCAGGTAGCGGCACTCTGGGTTCCTGCGCAGGAGAGAAATCCAAACCCAGGTGTCGCAGGGCGGATAACAGCAGCCTCTTACAGCAGGATTTCAGAATGTAAGATGTGCTAGACTGGGGCAGACTAATGGTCCGTCCAGCCCAGTGTTCGGTTAATTCAGAGAAATCCCCAACAGGCCATAATGGAATGATCCATTCCTTGCCCAGTCAGAAGTCTTATTCCCTGAACAATCAAATAGCCATTTATGGTCCCTATCCTTTAAGAACTTATTCAAGGCTTTTCTGAACCCAGTTACATCATCTGCCTTCACAACATTCTGTGACAAGGAGTTCCCCAGGTTAACTGTATATCAAGGCAAGGAGGACTTCCTTTTATGCGTTTTACACCCGCAGCTAAAAGTTGGGAGGGATAGAATCATGGAATTTGATGGCTGGAAGGAACTTCAAGGATCATCTAGTTCAGCTCCCTGCACCAAGGCAGAATATTATCGTATCTGCCGACAGCATCGCAGACAGAGGCTTGTCCACTCCATTCCTGAAAACATCCAAGGAAAGAGATTCCCCAAGCCTTCCTTGGTAACCGATTCTACTGCCCAACTGCTCTGAGTTAGGAAACTTGTCCTGATATCGAACCAAAATCTACCTCTGAAGCCCATTCCCTTCTCATTCTCTCTTGTGTGTCAGTGCAGGAAAACAACGTTCTGTGATTTCTCTGAGGAATCTTTTTAGATATCTGACAACTGCCGGCATCTCCCCCCTTAGTCTTACTTTAATTCCTTCCACCCTTTCACATGCCCATGGGAGTAATTATACTGGGCAAGTTTCCTCCCTTGTGCAATTCTAGTGATATTTAGTTATTAAAATCGTACGATATTAGGGGTCTCCAGAAGTCACTCACACTGTTTTGGTTTTCAAAACCCCCCTTTGTTTTCAGGTGTTTTTGTAAACAACCCTAATGTTTTCATTTCCCCACCCGCTTATTTTATTAAAAATTACATTTTAAAAAAATTAATCACTGCACAGAAGCAAGATGGCCACCGGGCCGTTCTGAGCAGGTGCAGCCCTTTCCCCCAAATGGCGGCGATTTGAGGGAAAGGGCTGCACCTGCTCAGAACGGCCCGGCATTTTGTACATGCATAGTGATTTTTTAAAAGATATATTTTAACAATTAAAAATAAAAATAATAATAATAAAAAAGAATCAATGGGCACGCACAAAATGTCCACCAGGGCACGCACGCCTTTTCCCAAAACAGCAATGGCAGTGTCGGCGCCATTTTGGAAAAGGAAAGAGAGCAGGTCAGTTTGGAAAAGAGGAAGGGAGCCTGGATCATAAAACGGGGTGGGGGTGTGTGTGGGGGGGGTCGCCGGTATTTTTCACGGCTGCCATGTCTGGGATTATCATCCCCTCCGCCTCCCACCGAAAGCTTTGCCAGGACAAGCGGGTAAAGCATTTAGACAGTCAATCAGAAAACCAAACAGACGCCGGCAGCTCAGGATGCCGGGGCATCCAGCAGTGGCCACGGGCAGAGATGCGCTAGCTACAGTCACCTCCGGACGGCAGCTGCCTCTCCACCACCTGGCTTGTCTGTTCCGAAATCAATGCCAGGATCAGGGGCAGCTCTGCCTGGGCCAGGTCCCGCGGTGTGCAGGGGGCTTCACCCGACAAAAACGACACACAATGTGGGGGTGGGGCAACTCTGTAGCTCCGCCCCTTTCCAACACAACACCCCCCACCCCCACCCGAACGCTCTGTCCACGTTCTAGCGTGGATCCAGCCCCACAGAGCATCCTGGCCTCCCGTCACTGAGTGGCTCAGCCAGGGAGTTCATCCACGTTAGGGCTGTGCAGCTCTAGGGCAGAGCTAGGATGGAGAGGCCCCGCTTCCCCAGGCGCAGCCATCGTTACGTACAGGTGCAGCGGCTCCCAGCACAGGCACGTGATCCACTTGGAGTGTCCCGTGAGCACCCGGCCAATCTGACTCCCCGTGCCTGGGTCCCAGAGACAGATCTGTGCAAATCGAACGAGAGGGGTCAACTCAGTGGCACCACAATTCAAACACGTTCCCACAACACACCCCCTCCCGTCTTGTAAATTCATTACTTGTTTCTTAACGTGCGTTAGCCTTGCCCAGTGGCAATGGATTCACACAGCTGTGATTGGCTTGCGTGCAGTGACTGACGGGTGACGTCATTGCACATGAGCCAATTAGAGGCTTGCATGCAATGCTTCATGGGTGACATCACGGCGGACAAGCCAATCAGAAGCTTCGTGCCATGATGTCACCCAAACCACCACATGGATGTGCAGGGGTTCCAGCTTCTGAGCCGCTGGGTGAGTTGGCCACAGGCCAGTGGGGGGGGGGGGGGCAACCCAGCCAACTCACCCCTGCCTGATCAGTGGTGGGAGCAGGAGCACCTGTGCGAGTTGGCCTTGGCTGGCCCCGCAGACTCCCGTGGAAGCTTGAATTAGTTTTCGTGGGAGAATTGGGGCCCTGGGTAAGGATCTCACTCAGAAGGTGGATGCGGACCACTAGCCACTCTCCAAGAGTGTTGTGTGAATGGGTGCTTAGGAAGAAACCGGGGCTTGCTGTGCTGGTCTGGCTACCACCAGCTGATTTATACAGCCACTCTTGTTCATCATTTGGCACCCGCTTTCTGCGTTCCATGAGCTTTACAATCGTTACGTAGCTTCCCCTCACAACCACCCTAGGAGGTGGATCATTATTCTTCCCATTTTACAGATGGGGGAACTGAGGCCGAGAGATAGTTGTGGTCTGCAGGGCTCTAACGTCTGATTGGTTCAGCATCCCCTCCGCCCCTTCCCCCCCAGACTCATCCAGCCCCAGGCTAATTCCGGTGCTGAGCGGATCCACCGCCACCAACCTGGCTATTCTTGCACCCTGAGGCCAGCTTCTTGCCATCTGGAGACCAGGCGATGCTGAGCACCCAGTGTCGGTGACCTGGAAAAGCAAGCGCAGGATTGAAGGGAGTATCCCAGCCTGGATCCTGGAGGCACTTGGAGGGGGTGGCAGCGCTGTACTAGGGGGTGCTGAGAGGCAGCACTGGGAAGGATAGGGGCACCCCCTAGCACGGGGACCCAAGTGGCTACCCTGGCAGCTGCAATTTCCTGCGAGGCAGCCAAGGCCCTGCAGGGCGAGAGCTACATGCCAGCTGGCCCCACGTCGGCCAAGCACGACCCATGGCAAACGATGAAGCGAAAGGGAGGTGGAGTCCCTAAACGGGCTTCTCAGCTGGCTTGCCCACCCACTCAGCTCACCTCTGGCTGTGAACTGCGGCGTCTCGGTGCTGAGATCCCAGAAGCGCACGGTCGTGTCGCCGGAGCCGCTGGCCAGGTACCTGCAAAGAGGGGGAACGGGACAAGCGCTCTCAGGGGAGGGGGTTCTCTGGCTGCTTCGCAGGGTGCGGGGGTGCAGGCAGGGCAAGAGAGGCCCACACAGGGCTATGGGACAAGGGGGAGGAAAGGGGGGCCCTCTGGCCTCAACACAGGGCTACAGGAGGGAAGGGGCCTACAAGAGGCTAAGGGAGTGGGGAGAACGGTTCCGGGGGCTCTCCCCACCAGGGCCTCTCTGTGTGTAAAGCATTATCCCATTCCTTCTTCCAGACGCCTGCCCCCTCCCCTCCCCGTCGAGTCCCTGTCCCTACTTTGCAGTGGGGCTGAAGGCCACGGAGATGACGGCCTCGCTGTGTCCCTCCAGGGAGCTGGTGCAGCGCGTCACCGCCCGCACCTTGAACACGGCCTGGGGCTGATAGATGATGTCTAGGACCCGCTCGGTTTCCACCGCCTGCCCCGCCAGGGTCTTCTCGAGGGAGGCCACGATCTCGGCATCCTGCACGTAGAAGGCCAGGGGCACCGGCTCCTCCTTGGACACAGGGACAGGTCGATGCAGAGCCCGACCCCCGGGAGAATTAACCCACCGCCACCCACCGGGGAGCCATTCCCGTCAGCGATTCACAACCAAACACCCCCCCCCCGAGCCGCTGGCCAGACTGGCTCCACGTCACTCCACTGTGACATCACAGTGTTCCGTGGGGGCGTGGCTACGCCATTCTCCTTTTCCTGATGTAGCCCCACCTCCATGGAGTGCTATGACATCACAGAGTTCTATGGGGGCTACTTCAGGAAAGTGTGTGTGTGGGGGGGGATGCAGTAACTCCACCCCTTTCCCCAATGTGGCCTGTAATGTCACCCGTCTCTATGGGGGAGGGGGCATCCTCGTTACATCCAGCTTGGCTGCATCAAATCCCGAACTGGACCGGTCCCAACGTTGCCAGGTTGAGATTGGATTCTTCGGCCTGCACGGGGCTCTGGATGGGACCCTAACGTCCAAGCCAGCTCCACCCCTCTGCTCTGCACTGGATGGTAGGCAAGGAGCAGGCGCTGCCTCGGAGCATGAGCTCTGCTTGGGAAGCTGGGGGGGAAAGGTAGGCCCCCCCCCAGCCTCACATCCAATGCTCTAAGTGTGCCCAGAGTACAGCCATCCCCCCCTGCTGGAGCCCCCTTCTTCCCCAGCCGCCTTGCACAGGATCGGTGCTCAGGCTCCACACGTTACCTTCTGCAGCAGCGCGTTGCAAACCAGCTGCAGCTTGTCCGGGGTGATGTCGACGGGGACATCGAAGGTGGAGCCCAGGATCTCGCCCGACTCATCCTTGAACTGGATCAGGAGCCGCTCCACGTCCGCCGTCATCCTGAGTCAGGGCCCGCTGGTGCGCCAGGCCGCAAAGCCACCCCTGCAACCGAAAGGGGCCAAATCAAAAATCCATCAGTGGTGGCTGCATTTAGCCCCAGGGGCGGCTCCCCCCCACCTGCGCCCTACACAACTCAGTGACCGAGGTTTTGTGACTGGGACTGTGGGGTGCGACACTCCGAGCTGGGGGCTGTTCCGTGGGGTGCTATGGGGCGGTGCTGCTCTAGAACAAGGGACACCCCTTCAAATCCAGGGTGCCTGGCAGCCATACCGGGGCAACACCAAGAGCCAGGGCCGTTCCAGACTCTAGGAGCGGCAGCAGCCGCCGCTTCCCAGCTCTCCGTCCTGACCCTGGGGATTCAGTCTCCTGCCTTGGGGCTGCCAGCGGCAGCAAGCCCAGGCTTTTACCTGCTGCAAGGCTGAGCGGCTGCGAGTCCCTGCTCAGTCCAACACGGCTCTGCGGGCAGGCAGAGGGGCTTTAAAGGACAACACAAAAGGTGGAACTTTGCAATATTTTATTTATTTATTTTATTTATTTTATAGATTTTTATCCCGCCCCCTCCTGCAATGCAGCTCGGGGCGGCTCACAACACTAGTAAAAACAATTTAAAACAATTAAAATATAAATATAAAATACATCCATAAAACAGGGCTAAAAGACAGTAATAAATAAATACATAGGCGGGGGATTAAAATTCCCCCCCCCCCTCCCTCCCTCCCAAAGGCCTGGGCAAACAGCCAGGTCTTACAGTTCCGCCGAAATGTCAAAAGGCTTGGGGCCAGGCGTTACAATATGCGAGACCATGTGCGCATGGGGCCCAAGCGTTACAATATGGTGGTGGGGGGCAACAAGCTTTACAGCAGAGGGGGGGGGGGGCGCGACAGAGAGGTATGGGGTCAGGCTTTACGATGGGGCAGGGGGAGACGAGACAGGGATGGGGAGCGGGCTTGTCAGTGGGGCGGGCGGACAGACAGACACGGGGCTGGGGTGAGATGGGAGGGAGAGGCACAAAGGGCGGCAGGGGGAGCAGGCGGCTCTCGGGGGGCAGAGGGGCACGCGGGGAGCAGGCTCCACTGGGAGGGGGGCGGCCAGGCAGCAGACGCTCCCCCCCCGCGGGCAGAGGTAGCAGCCGGCAGAAGGCCAGCTGTCCCCGGGAGCCTCGGCCCCACTCACCCAGACAGCGGAATCCTCCCGGGCAGCCCCACGTGGAGCGGAAGCGGCGTGAGCTCATCCGCCTGCGCCGGGGCGGGGCCGGGGGGGGGGGCAGCTCTGCCGGGGGACCCGGCTGCCCCCTGGTGGAGAAGCGCAGGGATTGCAAGAGGACTAGGCATTGCAGCCACTGCCCAGGTCTAGGGGACAAATTCATCCTGCTTGCGGGCTTTGCACAAAGCAGGAGCCGTGGGTGAAAAATACAGAATCAGCCTTGGGCGGTTACTTATACCTCCCCGTCCTGGTGGAGCAGGGCTGCCACGTACGTATATTTTTCCAGGCCACTTATGAAAAATACATGTTGCAGGGCCTGCATTGGTGCCCCAGGTGTCAGTGCAGGCCCTGCTGCTGCAATATGTATTTTTCATAAGTGGCCTGGACAAATATACATAGGTGGCAGCCCAGCAGGACCTCGACACTGCCACACCACTTGCCTATGGGCGAGACCCAGCTCAGTAATAGCAGGGATAATGCCCCTATCCCCTTTTAGCACACGTACCACCGGGGCCCCAAATGCAGCCATTACAGGGATGGGTGGCCTCACATGTTAGAAGGGGATCAGTGAATTCTGAAGAGCGCGAATCCCTGCAATGACAGTGGCACGGTGGCGATGACGCAAACTCCCGCCCCTCCCGTGTAATGTCAGAAAGCAGCCGAAGTGACTCATAACGTCTTAGCTTTGAAAAGTAACTGGTTTTGCTTACAACGCGCATGAGGGGGTCATCATGCCATAGACAGTTATGGCTGCTGGTTATTTTACCAGGACAGGAGAATGGATTGATTCTGTGGGTGCTGTGACAGGCCAGGCTTTCCAGGCCAGAGACGTTGAGGGGTGACGGATATCCTGGCCGTTGCCGACATTTGGGTGAAGCCCGATGGACAGAGAGAACTGTCAGACCCGTCCTCTGAGGCAGCCTAGAAGCTTCTAACGTGGTCCACGCACACAATGGGGTTCTCTGTATGAGTGTTGGAGTGCAGACTCCACGCAGCCCTGCTGCAGTTCCAGGTTCAGCAGCGTGGAAGAGTGGGATGCAAATGAGATCAAAACCATTCTGGATGTTTGTGCGCTACCAGTAGGGCAATCACTGATGGGCGCTGGACATTCCCTGCTGTTTTTTCTCATCACTGCCCTGATGACAATGAAAGGGTACCCGTGGGGGCAGCAGGAGTGCCTTGATCAGATGGCAGACACAAATCTGTTTGGGGAAACCACTGACTTGGGGTACAGGGAATGTGCACCAACTGAAGGAGATCGTGTTGCCCTACACGAAGTGTGGACACTTGGACACAGAGTGCCCTTGCGAGCAGGGATGTTTTCTGCCCCCGTTGTATGGTAATGCAGAAGGTGCTAGAGAGGAGGTACGAGAGATACATGTTTGACTGGGGGTTTCTTGCAAACCGAGAGGGATTTCCAACACCACAGCAAGCTAGACCCCACTAAAACTGTGTGCTGTTACCTGCCAATACATTGTTGAGAGGCATGGATGTAAGAAACCAGACTGACAACAAAGACTTTTTGCTTTCAATTTCAATAGCCTGTCAATAAAGTACGTGATTTGCTGAATAAACTGAGCATTACGTACTGCATAGTAAAAGATTAGTTCTAGCCACAAAGTGCCGGCAGGTATAAACCTCCATGGGGGGGGGGGGGGCGGGGGCAGGGATAGCAGGCACTGGAACTTCTCCTGGAGTCATAATAGCTCAGCAGAAACAAACAGCGGATATGACTTCTTGTTCCCATACTTTGCCGCGGTGGAGAGTTATGACATGGGGAGAGATACTGGGGTGGGGGTGGGGGTGAGTCGAGCACAGCAGTGAACACCACCCACCTGTGTATTAGGCTTGTTATGTTAAACCTGCGAGTGGGGGCTGCCTGAACGCACAAGAAATACATGCAAGGGGCTGCCCATTTATTAGGCTCTACATACTAAACATGTGAGTGGGGGTTGCACAGCCTGAACCCAGACTCCAATGGGCTAATCTCCCATTTCTACCCTTCACTTGCAAGTTCGCTGGGGCAGGCACTTGTCTATTACGGTTTATTTTAAAGCACCAGGTACATTGGTGGTGCTGTATAAATACTTAATAAATACCCCGCCCCCCCTTTAATAAAACAGCAGTTGGTGGGAAGGTAATCTTGAAAAAGCAGAGGAGAAATAATGATGGAAACATTTCACTCCAGATTGAAAAAGCAGCTACAGCAATCTTAGAAATTTTTTTAAACTCCCAACCCTTGTTTCCCCCCTGAAAGTTTGTTTTTCCCCCTGGACCCTCCCATCTCTAGCCAGGATGCCCTTTGCCTATAGCATCCTTGACAGATGCCTGGCCAGCCTTTTCTCAAAAGCTACCAGAGGACATTCCACCAACTCCCTAGACTGTCTGTTTCACTGCTGAACATTTCTACCATTTAGAAAATTTCCCCTAATATGCAGCCTTAAACCTTCTTTGGTTCTCAGACTGTGTTGGATTCCAAAGGTGGGGTCACAACTTCCCCCCGAAAATGGAAATACCCTCTTTGCGCATATTTGCTAATGGTTGGAGTGTTGGGATTATATTAATCTCAAAATGAGACCTTGCACGCAAGATGATAAACCACTGTTAATAGGAAAGTGGGAGAAGCTGAGTTGGGAGGGTTGGTGCAATTATAGACTTAGAACGGAAGAGCCACTGTACTGGGCCAGACCAATGTTGTGGGTCAGTTTCATTTCAATCGGTAGGAGCAAATTCTAGCCCGGCACCCTGTCTTCAACAGTGGCCATCTCGATTGCTCCAGAGACGTGCCCAACAGGTCAGAATTGAAGGATACATTCCCTGTCATTCATCCCCAGAAGGTTGCACCCCCTGTTGTGTACTTAGTGACTCACTCATGGAGCAATTGGGTATCCAGTGCAGGGGATCAGAGATCAGAGCATGCCTGCCTAGAAGCCGGATGAGGGCTGCTACCTTTCCCCCTGCAGTGGAGGAATTTGAGATGGTTGGTACTCTCTCTGGGATCCTGATGTCTCCTGTAATATGAATCTTCTAAGCTACCCCTCGCCCACCAGTACAGACAATCTGGTCTCCTTCTGCCAGCCCAGCACACTCTTCAAGGGAAGACTTGCTTCAGGGAACAGCCTTCACAAAGCAAACTATTTGCTTTCCCAACTACAAGGTAGGAGGAAAAAAAACCCACAACAACCCATAGTAATTATTTGCTTCATTGCTAAACCATTATTTCCAGTATCCACTATGCCATATTATTTTGAAAGATGGGGATTCAGTTTCATTTCAATAGGCCGAACGACCAAATTCCTGTACAGATGTTGCTCCTGGTTGAATAAAATCAAAATAGTTTTTTGGACCTGGTTTACTCCCGTTGCCTCAACCGCCTCTCTCCCAGCTCCTCCCTTGACCCCCTCCAATCTGGCTTCCGCCCCCTTCACTCCACTGAAACTGCTCTTGCTAAGATCACCAACGATCTTCGATTGGCGAAAACTGAACTCCTTATCTTCCCTCCCAGTCCTTCCTCTCCCTCTTCCCTGTCAATTACCATTGAAGGGGTCTCCGTCCTCCCTGTCCCCCAAGCCCGCAGCTTGGGCTTCATCTTCGACTCACACTTCACCTTCAAACCCTACATTGACTCCGTTGCCAAATCCTGCCACTTCTCCCTCCACAACATTGCCAAGATCTGCCCTTTTCTGTCTGTCTCCTCTGCCAAAACTCTCATCCACGCCCTAGCCATCTCACGCCTCGACTATTGTAACCTCCTCACTGGCCTTCCCTGCTCTCACCTTCCTCCCCTTATCTATTCAAAACTCATCCACCTAGCCTGTCACTTTGACCATGTGCAGCCTCTCCTCTCCTCTCTCCACTGGCTCCCTCTTCCTGAGCGTACTCTGCACAAGCTCCTTGTATTCACCTACAAAGCCCTTCACAACCTCGCTCCCCCATCTCTCCGCCCTGATCTCCCTCCAAACTCCTGTTCGAGCCCTTCGCTCGTCTTCCATCCCCTCCCTCGCCTCCCCTGCTCTCCCAACCACCTTCGTCCTTCACAACCTCGCTCCCCCCTATCTCTTTGCCCTGATCTCCCTCTGAACCCCTGTTCAAGCACTCCACTCCTATCCCCTCCCCTAACCACCTTCATCCCTCCCTGCCCTCATCCGCCTTTCCCCCACAACTTCAAGTCCCTCCTCCAAACCCACCTCTTCCGCTCCGCTCTTCCTAACTCCGGCTAATCATCCCCACCCAGGATTATCCCCCACCTGCTATCTGTAAACTCCAAACTTACTGCAATCAAGCCAAGAACGTGTACCTGGACTCTCGCATCCTCATGAATGTTGCATTCCTTGTCTCTCCCTGTTCCCGCTTCCCTTCTCTAGATTGTAAGCTCTCTGGCAGGGACCGTGTCTATCTTATTATTTGTAAAGCACCAGGTACATTGCTTGTGCTATATAAATGCTCATAACAATAATAATAATAATCTGTCCTGAGAAGAAGAAGGAGGAAAATTTGCAAGTAAGAAATTTCCCATTCTGGCCTTTTAAAAACGGAACTGTCCAAGGGCTTGGCCACTTTCTTATTTATTTGCCAGGCGGACAGCCCTATTTTAAGACATCCAACTGCAGTGCAATCCAGGTTGGGAAACTTCATAATTGACCTAGTATCAAAGAGAATAAGCAGCAGTACAGTAGAGAAACACTTCCAGGTGTAAACATCTTGTCAAGGTTCCTTTAAATAACTCAGGTGCTGGTTGGATTGAGCAAATCATGGCACGCGGCGGGGGGGGGGGGAAAGGGAAGGTGGGGTGGATTCCTGCGTTGTAAATTGCACTAGCTGAGAAAGCAGTTAACTAATACAAACAGCTAGGAAGCTAATTCAGCTTTTCGCATCTGAGCCCTTTACAGTCTTTCAGGAAAAGCTCTAGAAAGGTTCAGACACACCACCAGCAGAATCAATTCTGCAGGGATAAGCAGAGAACAGAATCCCTCAGCCACCTAACAGCAGCTTCCATGGCCCCTGCCCCCCATGGAGATGGGCTCCAAATGCACTTTCACTTGTTCACGCCTGGTCTAGGTTGAGCATCCGCGTTAATAAAAACGCCGTGCTTAACTAGCAGCATCAGGGAAATCTGGCTTTTTAATAAATAAATACATACAGTAGTTCAATTTGTCCACCTCCCTGCAATGAAAGCACAATCCAGGACTCAAGATTAGACTCGCTTAGTGCTACACTTTAACTGCAGAGTCCAGGCAGGTGGTGCGGGGGGGAAAGGAGGAGCTGTTCCAATACAAATCTCATCTGTGCTAAAATACAATGCTTGGAAACGCTTTGCCGGTGGATTTTGTACCTTTACTGCCAATTTTGCCACCAGCTTTGACTTACAAAAATTCTGTCCAGAGTTTGCATCCTTCCCCCCACCACAGCCAAAGACCAAACTATGGTTCTACTTCCTCTAACGTCGGGCTGGGGAATCTTTTCCCTCCCAGGGGTCACTTTAAAAATGGGTACAAGCTCTGAGTGCCACACTGGGGGCTGAAGCGTGCTCTGTACGAGAGGGGTCCATGGACTGGGGCTACGAATCGGTCCCCTACCCCTGCGTGCAGACCCTCATCTTTGCTCCCTTCCCCTGAGCGGAGTCTTTCAGTGCTTTGGAGTAGAAAATGGATCCAGGGGCCAGATTGAAGGAATGGAACGGGGCCAGATAAACTAGTCTCGTGCTGCATTTGGCCCTTGGGGCTGAGGTTCCCCCCTTGCTTTAGCTCCTGCCAGCGAATGAAACTGCCAGCGAGGCATTTCCGGTGGCTGCCACGCAATTCCGGAACTCCTTGCCCTTGGAGGTTCGTCTAAGCCAGAGCTTGCTCATCTCCTGGAAGCGATGCAAGACCTTTCTGTTCAGCTGGGCGTTTGGCAAGCAGGGATAGGGTCGAGGGGGGATTTAGAGAAGGGTATTTAAGGAGTTATTTATTTATTTTTTTAAAAGAGACTTTTATATGTTGCCACTAACCCTGAGCTGTAAAAGAAAGGGCGGGATATAAATTTGAATCAATAAATTATCTAAGTTATGGTAAGATCCTGCACCAAGCAGGGGGCTGGACTCACTGCCCCTTCCAGGTTTATGATTTTAAGGTTTTGGTTTCAAAGCTAAAAGGAAAAGAAAATCATGAATCCTGTCAAAACAGAAAAATTGACACACATTTTTAATATTTTATATATTTTAAATCAAAAACACAATTAAATAGAGTATGGTTTAGGTACATGAATACTTGGGCATGAGACATGTAAGAGGTGGTACACAGTACCAAAAAACCTATACACAGCCTTTTTGCTTCTTAAATACACCATGCCTCGATACAATCAAACATTGCAGCAGAAAAGCATCTGCCAGTCAATCAAGACCTGCGGAACCTCGGAGATGATCGAGATCTCTTAAAGTGATTATTATTTTTTTGCACATAAGTCTTTGAGATAACACAAACAAATCCTAAGGAAAAAACCCTTCAAAAACCAGAAATGTATCACAGAAAACCTACAGCCGTGACGCAATGGAGTGACGCTGCGCAGGTTTTGGACAATCTGCCCAAAGCCATCGCTGCTCCGGAGACAGAGAACGCAAGTGTCGAGAGGCACTTCAGTCTGCTGTTTAAATAAAAGGGTGGCATAATGAAAACAACCACTGGGAGGAAAAAGCTTAGGCCAGGATCCACAGCCGGTTTACTCTGGAGGAGTCCCATTGAACCCCAGGAGCAGGCTGTGGATCTTGGCTCAAAATGCCTTAAAACTGAGCCAATAATTTATTTTTCCTTAAAAAAAAATAACCCGTTAGGAACAGATACTCTCTTGGTTTGATGAGAACGGGGCCAGGAGAATGGCAGTGGCTGATGATGGGAGCTCTGTACTTCTACCTGAATTCTGGCAAGTCCACCGAGCACCCTCCCATCCCACCCCGCCCTGCCCTGCCCCAGTGCAATGGGCTGGAGAATGAGGGATGCCTAGGTGAGCGCCTGCATTTCAGAAGCGTGGGTGTAACAGCTTGGCTATGGACAGGGAGAGCGGATACCATCTGGTCTTCACTTGGGACCACTCATATGCTTCTTGCAAAAGTTAATGTGGCTATGGAGGAAGTGAAGTACATTTATCTTACAGTTAAATACTTATCTAGTTCAAGGAAGGAAAAATAAAATGATTATAGCTTTAGGAGACCCCTCCCTGTCAATACATTAGCTGGTTTTGGATCCTCTCCCCTGTGGATGAAGGCCAGGGTAGATACCCTGGCTCTTTGCAATCACATGTTTGTTTGTTTTTTAAAAATTAAAAAAAAAATCTCAGCTAGGAACTATAGCAAATCCTTCCCCCCTCCCCCAGTGTGACCCACCCCCCAATTCCAGGTATCTGGAGTCTTCTGAGGGCTGGGTCGGTGGGCTGCCTCTTCATTGCCTCAAAACCTTCATTATTGTGAATGCCACGTGCAAGAGGATATAAAGGTTACTTTGCAGTCGGTGGGGAGGACTTCGACTTGATCCTCCCCCCACCTCCCTTCTTCCTTTACAAACGAGGGAGATAAATTAGCTGTCCGGAGTTAACAGTGCTTTGTTTTCATTGGCTGTGTTAAAAAGAAGAATCTTGGAAAAGTTCGCTAGCTTGTAAAGCAGAAAACCAGACTTCCTTGTCCTGGAGTTTCCAAGATCATAGCTGAGGAAAAACAAAAACACGACAGTGAATTGCAGACAGGGTGGCTTAATGCTGTGCAGATCGGCTCAATCGGTGAGGGGAGCTGCAAAACAAACAGCTCTGCAAACACGCACTTTGCTAAACCAGCGTGGGAAGAACAAGGAGGTGGGTAGAGCAGATATTTCAAAGGACTGCAGCCGAACTTGCTTAAGATCACAGTGGCTGCCATCAGTTCTACTTTAAAAACGTTACTAATACACTGAGTGGCCTTTCCATCGAGTCAGACTGGAATCAGTTTGCAGTTGAGAGCGCTCCCTACGCCGGGGGTGGGATCTGAGCTGCAACCGGCAAGTCTGGCACCCCCTCCAATCGCCCCGCTAATTGCTACCTGAACGCGGCCCGGCAGGCTACCCGACACCAACGGGCTGCTCCTCCCTCTGGGCCAGTCTCTGCTCCGCTGAACTGGGGACTTCCCTGCTTGGCTTCTTCTGAGCAGGGGCCTCTTCCAACCTACATGCAGCCCCCGCACCCCTTAACGGGCAGCCCAGCAGTGAGGTGCATCAGCTTGGGGAGCCGTGGGTGCCGGGATCGGAGTCCTGTGGAGTCCCGGTAACACCCACATTTTGGGGCACCCTGCCGGGTAGCCAACATGCTCCCCACTGCAGCTCTAATCCAGGCTTGTAGTACACGCGATACCCTCGAGCCAGGCATCAGCCTCAAGTGACCTGCCAGCAACGCGTCCTGCAGGCTCTGGTGCTGCAGGCCAGAACCACTCCTGGGGGTTCCCAGCTCTAGGACAGCTCAGCAACCCATCTTGGGAGTGGAGAGGAACGCCCCCCCCCCCCCCGTAGCGAGAGCCTTCCCTGCCGCCCTGGAGGAGCTCTCTGAGAGCCCGTCTCCTCCTCCCCAGAGGCAATCTCGGAGAAGCTAATGGAGACTAGCTGGTGATCTCTCAGTAGAGCACACCTTGCCTCCCAGCCACCGCTGCCCTAAGCTAGTCTAGTACCTTGGCCTCTGGGGAGAAATACATGCCCACAGCCTAACCAACCTCACAGGCTTGTTAGGAGGATTCAAGGTCACGTTTATATGTAAAGCGCTCCGAGTGCCATGGCAGAGGGTTGCTACATACAAATAAAGATGATTATTATAATATGTTGAAGTTGTATATCTAGAGCGATGGGTATTGATTGCTCAGTCATCTTCTCTAACTCTCTGCAGATGGCAATAGGTTGGTGCCGCTACACGTCATTGTAGACTAAGGCCATGAACCACAAACCACTGACTTCAGAGTGACCCTCAAGGCTTCAATGGGGCTACTCTGGAATCAGTGGCTTGTAAATCACAGCCTTGCCTACAAAAGACAAGAGATTAACCAAAACAGGAATACAGGAGGCGATTAGCTTCATCAAAACAGCTTTGCTTTTTTACGTAGTTTGGAAAACACAGCTTTTGAAGAGCAGAAACGTCGTTCAAAAAGCGACTGACTGTGAACACAACAGCATCGTCAGAGCTGAGCTGAGATGAGCCTGTGTGCCACATCAGTGCTAAGCCACTAGGGCTTCTGCATTTCTTCACACCATAAAAGCTGCTGAGTGATAAATTCGGCGTGAACGAGTAACTCCTTTGGGGCTTTTAAAGAAGCTTTGCTGGAACGTTAAGCAGACATTCCAACATTCATCAGCTTGAAATAGCAAGTGTGAACAGAACAGATGTGTTCTTATATCGATCCAGACGATCACTCAGCCTTTACGTTTATATAAAGCTGGAGATCAGAAGGAATGACGAGGATGATTACAGAAGCGTTAAAGGCTGAGACAACTATGGACAGATTTATATCTGATAAATATTTACGTGAACATCCATGGAAGTACAGAAGGAAGCTCCACGCTCTACCTACGAGAGGAGGAGAGATCCAGTGGCCACAGTTTCCATAAAATGGAAATACCCATCTACCCACCATCACGTGGACATTGTGAAAACGAGACTGTAAAATGCTTTGCGCGCTAAAGGCACGATGTAAATTAAATATTAATTATCCAGCCACTGGATCATACTAGCTATCTCGGGAATCAACATTCTAGGGAGTCTGGCCCCAAAATTCTAAATTCAAACAATGCAGTCCGAGTCTGAATATTTTTCAGTTCCCCAGTGTGTTAACAAGGAATTCTCTCAACCGATTTTTGTGTTCTGCCTGACTGGCGTATCTAATTAGACTAAAAAAAGGGGTGGCCAACTTGTGGCTTGGGATCTGCCTAGTAACGGCTCTGCATCCGAATCGCAGCAGTAGCTGAATTGCAGCTGCTCTTCAGCATCTCAGCAGCAAGGACTGCAGGGCACTGGCCCATCACAAAGCAGGAGCGTGGCAGCTCTCGTCCACATGAAGATTTTGGCACTTGGCTTCTGGGGTTAGAAACTCTGGCTTCCCTGGAGGTAGAACACGAAAGAGGACTAAGGCTCCCGTACGCTTACCTTCGTAACTTTTTCCAAAGGCTCGTCAGGTTGTGCCTGGTGCATGACATCATTGACTATCATCTTTGCTATCCTCCAAGCCATCTCCTCTTGAGCCTAAAGGAAACCGAATTTCCGCTGAGTGCAAGCTATCCAATCCGAGTCTGGAACAGCTCATTCGGAAGCCAGCCCCCACTCACGCACTCTGTCCCCATCCTCAACAAACCAACCAACCCAACTGCAAACTGGTAGTTCAATTAATTGACAATGCTAATAATCGAATGGTTCTTTGGAGTGCCTGGGGAGAAAGGGTAGTTGATGTATTAGTCCCAAATGTAAGAGAGAAAGTAGTTCAGGTGATCTCTTTTATTAGACCAACTGTAGCTGATGAAATCATACAAGCGTTTGGGTCACACAAAGCCCTTCCTCAGACGTATACCAAGACGTCAGTACCTTCAAGACACAGCATGCGACAAGTCTACACTTGCAGGCTGGCACACTCTGGGACCGAGGGATGGTCTTGAGAGTCTACAAGTGGGTAAACGGAGTCACACCTGTTCTAAGGACACTAAGGATGACAGTCAGATGGAGGGGAACCCCAAGAACTTGAAGCTCCAAAATGTGACCCCCATTATGTGTTCAGTTCAGGAGGCTACGCTCAGTTCCCTTCTCCTTTCAAAAAGGTTTAAACTTTGCTCTAGTTGGTTGAGCCCAACAGGTATCCCCTTGCAGGCTCCATCAACTAGCCTTGTTCCCCCAACTGTTTCCAGAGGTTAGCACTTCGGGCCATGACAGGGAGGAGGAGAGAAAACAAAATGAAAGCCTGCACAGGAAAGTGCTGCAGCACAGACAAACACTGAAGAGCCGAGCCTTTGGTATGGTACGGTTGGGGGGGTTGAAGGTTAAATTGCCTGCTGCACAGAAAATAAGACCTACCTCATCCGTGTTTCCCTGCACCCATTTCTTCATTGCTTGTGAAAACATGGACCCTAAGCATTTGGAGACAAAAAAATAGTGTAAACTTTTTTCTCACCGAGTACTTTTAGTGTCAGTCTTGGAAATAAAAATACATTATCCTCTGATGACAAACCAGGGTAGCCACTTGCTCAGAGAACTGTGTTGCATTGAAAAAGCTCAAGAGCCCACTACATGTTCCATACAAGGGTTCCAAAATTAGAGCACTTCTAGGAAAGGGTGAAAGCAATTTGTATATTTCACTTTCCTCCTGTAACAGGGCTGAGTCCTTGCAGGATCTCTACCCCTCAAGCAGTTCACACAGCACTTGTCTTCAATCTGGCGCGCTCAGTTTACAGTGTCTCCAGCTTTCCCAAGTCACATACATAAAAACACCCAGACTTTCCCTTACAGAGTCCCCCATTACTACGGCCTGCCTCTGAGCCCCCCTCTCTGGTAGTCTGGGTGATTTCCCTGGTTTTGAGGCTTTTGGTGGTTAATTTGTTTGCTTGGGTGTTTTTTGTTTGATATTATTTGACCTGCTGAATCCAAATCTGTCCGTACTTTGTTGATACACTTTGGGTTTCTCCCTTAAACTGACGTGGTGGCCAAGATGGCTGTCACCAACACCCTCCCAGCATAAACTCAGCTCTTGCAGCTGCACCGTTGCACCGATTGTGATGAAATTCTGGGTGCAAGCTAATATTAGGCCTATCTCTTATCCCAAAGCTTTTTAGAGGCCTACATTGAAAAAATACAAAATGGCGGCCCATTGAAATTTATTTTGGGCAACAGCAAACAATCTGTTTACTATATTAATTTAACTGACAGAGGTACTTGTAGAGCATTCAGTGACGCATAGTTTGATGTATGCGCGCACGCACGCACGCACACAACCCCTTCCCATCTTCAGTTCCCTCCTAAAAACCTACCTCTTCTCTCAGGCTTCACCCAGCTCCCCCCACAAAACTGCTCACTGAGGCTCAGTCTACTGTCCCTGTTGTTCAGGGCTCCCTCCCCAACCCCCTGGTAACTAAGCTAAGCATGTGCCCCTGTGACTTCTCAACTTCATTAACATGTCCCTGCCTCTCTTGATGCTCTCATCCCCCTTGTCTCCCGTGTTGTGCTTCCTAGACTGGAAGCCACCTGGGGCAGGGACCTGTCTCAGATGACGGTGCTACATAAAAATCATCATCCACGTCTTGGTCATATCCCGAGAGCACCCTCAGACTAGGGAAATCTCTCCATTCTCTTTTCCAAGAGGAATCCACTGCAGATATCTGGGCTTTTCACTAAACTGCTTATTTACTATCAAAACATGTACCAGAACCGCTCGCCTCCCTCTCAGCCATCTAACATTCACACTCAACTCACTCCAGACCAAGTGTGGGGTTGCTGATTTTTAGCATGCAGCAACTTCCGATCGGTTGCGAGTGAGAGGCAGCGATCAGGCAATTCAAGGCAGAGTAAGCTGCCCCCATTGCTTCGGTTTGTGAGGACAGGCCCTTCACGGTCAATTTGCATCTAGAGGACTAAAGGTGAAGGCAGGACAGGGGGCTGCTGTAGAAACAGGCTGGTGGGACTTGGATGCAGGGAGAGACGTAGCAGGGACATGTCCAGGTGGCCCCCCCCTCGAAGCAGCAGACCTTCCCAGGCCAGGACTAGCAGGCATATTTCAAAACGCAGTCTCCACTCAGCAGCAGGGAGAGAGCCAGATGCTAAGTGGGCTCCCTGTTGAGGAAACTTCTTGTGTGTTTGAATTGGTGTAAGGAGCTCTGCAGTGGCTCCCGCAATGAGCTGTATCGACAGTTCAGATCTCCTAGGCTGCCCACCCTCCGGAACTTCGGTTGCAGAAGATCAGGGTCTGCCTGGGTACCTGATGTTAAGCCCCCTCCCCATGGGTGAAATGGAAACAGTCAAACTGAACGGCTCGGGGAGAGGAGAATCCTGCTCTAGAAAGAGGTGGCTGCGACACTGACCCTTTGTAGAAAAAGAAGGTTTAACGGGGAAGGAGGAAGCAAACCTTTTGACTTCTTTACGTCAGGCTCTGGTTCAGACTCCCTGATAAACTGTCCCAAGTCACTGACTCTCCCGAACGACATCTTCCTGCAGCAAGAGGCAGCAGACAAAACGGGGGTGTTAGCTAGGAGGATACAATGGGAGCTAAAGCACACAAAACTCCCCGCTTGCTGAAAGGCCCTCGAGGAGTCGGATGGGTTTTCACTTGCAAGGGAAGAGACAGCTTCTCTAAGAAAGGGGGACCGAGCTCTATCACCCAATCCCAACGCTGGCATTTCAGGCTGTCTGGGAAGGGTTTTCAGCACTCCCACTTTTCAGTGTCAACGACAAGCCTCCGAGCTCAACCCTGGGGCACTAGTTCTGTCTAGGAGAACACTGGCAGGGAGCAGGCCAAGCTCCGCTGCAGGTTAGAGTTGGGAAGGAGGCAGGCACTGGCTAGCCCAGCTGGGTTGGGCTACAGTTGTCTACAGGAGCGGAACTCTACTGGGACGGAATTGGGCTGCAGTTCATAACTGCATGGACTGTTTGTACAGAGGGACACGACAGGACAAACAGGTAAAATCTGAAGCCTTAAAAAATGAGAGAGAGTGAAGGAGCCTTACCCTGCATATGTTCGTTGATATAAAGATTCTGGATCCAGACTTACAGCATCTACAATTATTGCTTCATCAAAGTTTTTCAGGATTTTAATATTAGCCTTTTTGACACTGGACTGAAACAGAAATTCTAGGTATTATTTATTTATTTCCCTCCAGTTTTTAAAATCCTGCCCCTTCCCCATTAAGGCTCAGGGCATTTACCAGCAAATATAATGACTTTCTATTCTAGGGAGCCTTGGATGGCGCTGTGCAGGGACTCTTGGAAAATGCCAACTTTTAAAGGGCATGAACGTTCGACAAAGTGAACTGTACAAGGAAGGGGGATTCACTTCCTTGACTGGTTCAATTTTTTAAATCAGAATTAAAAGTATAAATTGGAAACAAATGTTAACCAGAGCAACATTTTGCAAGTCAAAAAGAAATTGTATAGAACTGCTGCACGTGTACATCTATTCTAGTGGAGGGCACAAATTTGTTTCTGTGTAGGACCTACATTTCATTTTTCTACGTTAATTGCTTTAGATTCCCAAGAAGGAAAGAGTTCCTTCTAGAAGGTGCAACTTAAAAAGGAAGCTAAGTGAGACTAACCGGATAAGGAAGTTCCCCCTTAACCAAAGCTCCTGAACGTGCACCAAAGTGACGACGGGATTGCAGCATACCGAGGAGAGCATCTATTAGGAGAAAAGTAACAACAAGAAGTCTGTACCTGGGAGGCAGAGCTGTCTGTACTGCTCGTATGAGATTCACGGTCAGGAGAGTTACTGGGGCCTTGAATCGTCAGTGCAATGTTCCCTCCTGCAAATTCATCTCCTCGGACTGAATGGATGAGATCGTTCAAGTATTTGTAATAAAGATTGCTAGACAGAAAGCCAGGCAAAAAAACCTAGGGAGAGAGAGAGAAAAAATGCCTTTGCTTGGGAGAGCTGGCAACCAGGGGACAGAGTCAGAAGAGCTACTGGTGACGCACATACAAACACAGAAGGATGGGATAAGGATTCTAACTTGTTCACCCCACTTGTTCTGCACATGGGCAGTGAGGAGAAAGATAAAAGGAAAAGATTTCCTGGACAGACCGTGTCTCGAGAGTGGCAGCTGCACCACCTCCTCAGGAAGCCCAGTTCCCAATTGTAACCCAACACCACTGGGTGAGTTGTCAGCAGGGGGGGGAACTGAACTAGGGACCTCTCGCTCCACCTGCCTGAGCTTCAACCCTCCAACCTGGGTCTCTTTAGCCCTGTATGAGAATCCCAGCCTCATGAATCTGTGACTGATCCAACACCACCACACCACTAGAGGGGGCCAGCATGACACCTTTGTGTGCTTCACTATTACCCGTTGAGTCTTTCGCAAATCAGCGGAGCAAGTCCTGCTGCTGTGGGCCTTATACTAGATAGAAGAGAGAGTTGGGGAAAATTCTCCAGTAATCTTGAATCTCTACTAATTTCTCAGGGTTCCCAAAAGCTTTTTCACCTTCTCCATGGTGGTCCAGGCCTGCCGTAATGGGGTTGTGAAGCAGTTGGGGAGTGGGCCTCCCTCCCTGCAGATATTGGATTCAATCTCTAAGCGCACAAAGTCATCAAATCCAAGAGGATGCGTGGCTTGGAGGGAGAAGTACCTGAAGCGGAAGACAGGAGAAGAAAATGACACATCAACCGAACGTCCGAAGTGCTAGCAAACCGGAACTAGGAAGCGTAAAACCGCAGACAATGCATTAAAATCCCTGCACTGATGGGGGGAAAAAACCCCAAGAAACAACATTTTGAATAAGTCTCCCCAGGAATGAGATAAGAATAAAATAAAAACGTATTAGACAACTGCTGATTAGCCGTGCAGCACGCACAGTACTGTGTTATAAAAGCAGGAAGGAGCCAAGTGTTTGGAACCCACGTGGCAGCATTCTCTTCTCCCCGACTGCATTAGTTCATCACTCACTGGCTTCTAGGAATCTGAAGAGGAGGAGTGCTGTTACCCGGAGGACCAACTCCGAGCCACACAGAAGGGGTGCGGTCCGGAAGAGAGCCCAGATCATGGATCTGTCCCCTCTCCTTGCAGGCCGGCCCTCAGCTCCGCTCCCTCACTCTCAGCTCAGTTTTTCAGTGCTTGGGGGTAAGGAACTGGATCTATGGGCTAGATTCAGAAACTGGAAAAAGGCCACATAAATGTATTTGGCTCCTGGGTGTAAGGTTTGCTGTAGAGTGTCATCTAGTCCTAGATCTTAGCAGCCGTACCTGTATACCACTCCCCCAGACTCCTAAAAAGATGCATTTGTGTGGGGGAGAGAGATGGCCGTAGACAACATTGCCCACATGCAAGTATTTTAGTCTGAACAGAAATGAAAACAAGCAGTTCTAGGACTCACTTGTCATACAAGATCATGGCATCGTTCTGTGCCTCCTGCCCATCGTATTGGCCCTTTTTGGCTGCGAGTTGAGACTGGAAGTTATCTGCTGCCAACCAGAACTGCAATATATTCACCGCATCCTCCTTCTCCATGTACTGCAAGGGGGAAATTAAGAAATGGGTGAAACAACCTTTTTTTTTTTTTTTTAAAAAGGAAGTTTTAACTAAACCAGCAGTAGTGAAGAGACCAACTTAGCTGCTTTCCAAATTCCTTTTAATGCCAAATGCTGTTGGATTCTCGGACCAGGGTAGACACCACATAAGCCTTACTAATGCTTAGAAATATTGTTACACTCAACAAGTTTAGAGTCTGGCTGTGTTTTCATCACTGGCAAACAGTGCAAACCCCCCCGCCCCGCCCCCCCCCCCAATGATATACAGAAGGCCAAGACACTTGACTATTCTGGTCACACAGGATGCTTGGGTGGTTAAACATACCTGTGGCAGATTAGTAACACACGGTCCAAAGAAAAATCCTTTCCCTACTTATCTCTACACAACACTCAACAGCTTCCAAACCTGCTGTTTCCAAGAGATATGGGCCGAGGTCACTGGCATCACCGGTTTTGCAACTGAGATGGTTTTGCAATCCATTGTTCCCGACACAGAAGTCAACATAGCCATGTAGATCTTCTAGTTTCACACCCTATTCGTTATCGGAATCAGACTGGCGTAAATCCATTGAAGTCAATGGAAACCCTGGAGGTTTACACCCGTGACAAATCTTGTCCAGAGCTCCCAGCCAGCTAAACTTGGAGAGCAGACTGCTCACTAGCAGCGTTGCCTACATGATCTGAAGTTACTGCACTGCACTCTGCTAGCAGGATTCAGACAATATTCAGGGTCTGGCCTATAAACCCATTCTGTATGGACCCCAGACAACTGGTCTGTGGACTGGTGTCTGCGACCGATGGAGAGAACGCTGCTGTAAGGATGATTGAGAAGGTGGGGCTGCAGCAGCCTGTAGACATGGGAACGGCCTGCATCATCCTGTGATCACTCCCCGCTCTAGCATCCCCCTGCCTTGGGGAAGCAGCCACCCCTTTACCTGGCCTTGCCTCGGAACATGTCCCCAAAGCAGGCCAGAAAATTTAAAATGGCCCATAGTGAGGGGAAGAAGATTCTCCCATCCCTGACCAAAACAGATACTATTCCAGTCCTGTCACAAAGCAAGCTTTGGTGAGATAAATCGGACCCACATTTCCCCTCCAATACTTAAGCTTTAGAGCCCACTGCAGAGGTTACACACCAGAAAAACCATTTACAGAACTTCGTCTGGGTGAGTGGGGAGAAAGCATTATTGTCTTAGCCTACAACGTGTCTTAATAAAGCTACGCCTGCCATACAGGTTTCATGTACTGTACCAAAGGGGGAAAACGTACCTCTGAGAAATAAAACAGTGCTGATTCACAGAAGAGAATATCAGCCAGGTAAACAGTCCCACTGGTCAGCACCTCAATCTGGTATTTACAGAAATGGTGACTTCGCAAGAATTCACTAAAGTGCCTGCACAGGGAAAGAACAGTATTGGTAATATCTAGTAGGGGTTGTAAGAAAGAGCCTGCCTTAAAAGAGTAGCAGGGGCTGCACTGGGAAGCTACGTAGCAATGCTGCTGCCAGGGGGCAACTGCATCACTGGCCAAGGGCAACAGAGGGAGTTGCCTGATGCCACAACTTGGCCCAAACTGCTCCAGCTGAGGCTATATAAAGGCTTCAGTACAAGTCAGAGGGGTGGCTAAAGAAGTGAGAGGAGCAGACCCAGCTCTCCGGACAAGGGCATGGCGATATTTAGGTCCCACAGAAACCGCATCAGAACCAAGGATTCTGGCAAGATCAGGACCAAGACTCCAGAGAATATATTGCCAAGTCCTTGTCAACTAGACTGAGCCTTGGGACTGGGGCAGAGTCCCACGTGAATTCTGGCGAGTGAATCCTCTCTCCTGGGGAAGATTGCTGTGTGGGTCTGCATGCAGCCAGAGCAGGGGAGGGGGAGCAGAGTCACTGTCACACCTTGTTTTAACCCTCCTTTGTATACGATTTAATTCAAAATAAAAGAATTTTTAAAAAAATAAGTAAATGCCAGCTAACTGGGGGGGTCTCAGACTGAACAATCCCACTCTTAATGGGGGCAGAATATGCCACTTTATCACAGGTATCAGCAAGATGCTCGTGGCGGGTCTCTGTGCCAAGGAGCTTATAAATCTAATCAGACATAAGCAACAAGGACCAAATACAGTGTATGAATCCAAAGCGGCCCAATGGGACAGAGCGAGTGACTTTATTAAAAAAAAAGGCTCCAGGGAAACATTTCTGCGGATGGCTTTAAAAGAAATGGCAGTGGCTTTCATGAAGCACATGGGCTGAGAGGAGAGAACAACCTACCACAGCTACGCCTTGCCTCACTGACACGATCAATAGCGTTTCCCATTCGCTGCACATGAAACGGCGTTAGCAAAGCCGTGCAGAGAACCTAGGGTAATTTCAGACGTTACGAGACCATGGTCAACCACGCTGAACCCCCTGGGGTGGCCGTTTGTCCCGTAACGGCCGGTGTGAGTTCTGGCAGATGTTCACCCCAGTGAAGCTCCGGCGGGAATCACACGCGCAACCCCTCCCCAATCCCCCTGTAGGAATCAGGCCGGCCCGTCTAATGGACGGCCGGACTGATTCCTGTCTGAAACGGATCCCAGACCGTGGTTCAGCGTGGCCGGCCGAATGACTCGTCACGGCTGAACTTACCCCTTACACACAGAATCCAGGATCAACTTACTCTTCTTCCATTGCTTCAAACACTATTGACTGTGCTGTAACAAAACAGTTAGGATCCACCTGCCCATCTTCCCCACAAATCTTCGCTGTAAAGAGAGAAACGAGAGCAGGTTTTAGTGCACGTGTAGGCTTATTTATTCAGGTGAAAGACATGAGTTGCAACAAGTCTAATATGGGGGGGGAGGGAAATATTAAACTAGTTGGGATTAACTGGTTGTGACCAGGCAGATAATTATGCTTTTCTATCATTGCCTAGAATGGTTTTGGCCCCAATTTTGCCACATTTTTTGTGAACTTGGGCAAACTCCTCCCTCTGCCCCCATGAATGGATGGAGAAATAAACCCTTTCACGCTGCACTGGGCTGTGGAGAAGGTTATTTGTAGAATCCAAGCACCTCCAGAGCAACGCCAAGCAGAGAGCTTGAATTTGGTTTATGTTTGACCATCTCCTTACAAGCCAGTGTTATAAACTGCAGAGGAAGAGGCTAGCTGAGCTCTGCTGTCAGGAGAAAGAGGAATCTGCGACACTGCAGATTACTTTTCAGGGAAGAAAACCACTTCTGATCCGCAGAGTTGCATTCAACGCAGCCTGCTCTTACCTACAATGTCATTTCGCATTGCCTCGTTAATGGGGATTGGTTTAGCAGCATCTGGAGAAATATATTTGGTAAAAGTAGTAACAGCATCCCGCTCTATACCTAGAAGAAAGAGAGAGAGAGCGCAAACTTTACTCATTTTTATAAGGCCACAGAAATTGATTTTAAAGTGCAGCTGTGACTTCGCAACTTCGTGAATGTATCCTTGTGTTTCCCCCTTATCCTTGTTGTCTTACAGAGCAAGCCCCTTGGGGTAGGGACCTGTCTCTAACTACTGATTGTACAGCACCAGGTTCATTGCTGGTGCTATATAAACAACTTAGGAATGGCAAGCTTCTTATTAGAAAAGGCGAGAGCTCCACCCCCAGTTTAATACTCTGTTCTCCTCCCCCGATAGCCACTGCCATGATAGCACTCTCTCCAGTCAGGTCACAGCATGCCTCAGGTTTCTGCAAAGAGCACAGCATATCAACAAGCGAGCCACAGTCTTACAATGAAGTACATCAAGAGGAGACCCAATGTGCCTATTTCGGTTCTATTGCTACCCCTTCTGTTATCCTGAAAGCAACTTCCTCCCTTCGCTATTTGTATTTATGTGTTTTGTACAAACACCACCATGCAAAAGATGGAAGAGCAGAAAGCTGTACTCCCAGGCTGAGTAGGGTCAGACTTCTCCCTTTAGTTTGGGCTTTATGAATGCCTGAAATCCATGTGTTTTCTGCTCCAAGGAGACTGGATAAAGGGTTGCTGGCTCACCTCCCATTTCCAGCTAATAAAGTCCAAAAATCCATTAGAATTGAACTCCAAACTGGAAACTACTTACAAGATCTGAGTAGCGCGTACAACCTAAATGTCTTCTCTGAATCTTAATTTATAATCTCCTTTTAGTACTACAACACTGACTTTGTGGAAGCAGACCACTAAAAAATAAGGTTTGTTCGTGTAATAGTCCAAGTCAGTGGGTAATATACTTTTGTTTAACTGCCAGTGATTTAAATATGTAAATTCAGTTACTGACTATCAAGTTGATTTGGAATAGAGAGCAGGACTTCCAAGTGCTGGAGAACACAGACAATGCTATTTTATGCTTTTGAGACAAGCTCGTCCTTAGGTAACTGGAACTCGTGAAGCCAGATCGTTTTACATGTTCATGCTACTCTGCCTCAGATCTCTCATCCAGAGGGCTTACATTGCGAGCGGCAGCAGTTCCTCTCCTCTGACACACGAGCCTGCCCAAATGGACATTTACAACATTAAAAGGAGGAACAGGATGTTGAGTAAAGATGCAACACAACAGCTCCCTTGAACTAACTTTAGTTTCTTTCTCAAAAAGACCAATGAGCCCCAAAATGGCATTTGAACCAACTCTCCATAGTGTTCAAACATGGTAACATTCTCCAATATTCTACGCATCTGTGCCCAAAGTCATGTTTTCCTGACTCCTTACGCGCTGGCGGAAGAGTCCGGAGTGGCTGAGAAGTTTGCGTCCTTTCACCAACAGAAGCCGGTCCAGTCAGAGAGCACCTGAACAACTGTCTCTCCAGCTAGCACCTTTAGGACCAACATGGCAGAGAGACCCTCTTCAAACTATGCACACTTTTAAACAGCAGCAGTGAAGAGGGCTCTGTTCCAGAAAGCACAGTTTTAAATACGTGTCCAGCAGTTTGAACCTTCACAAAGATAGAAAAATGATCCCAGCTCTCAAAAGCCGACAGTTTAAATTCCACAGACGGCAGGTGAGGAAGAAAGAGAAGCATTGGAAGGTAGGGGAGTGAGCCCACTTTGTTGCAATGCAGAGGGGTATTCAGAAAAGGGAGATTATGCTTGGGGGGGGCAGTGCTCATTACCATAAGCAATCTGGTTAATCTCAGTACCACTGGTTATTGGCCTAGGCCGTAAATAAATCTATCAGTATGACTGCTCCTGGCAAATGAGCAATAAACCCAGTCATATGCAGGTGTACCGCAAGGCTGGATCCTAAGCAGAAACTAACAGGCAACCAAGATCTTTTCAAATTCATTGCCTCGATTTCTCAACGATTGTTCTGCAGCTGTATCTACGTACAAGGTCAACAGACACACACAGCTTGAAGACACACACTTTGTGTTAGTAAAAAGGCAACACCTGCTCGCCGATGCCTCTCCTCCTCTCCTTCATTCAGGGTCCCTTTCTCCCCTGTAACTAAGCTAAGCAAGTGCACCTGCAACTTAACTTCATGAATAGATCCCTATCTTCCTTGGTCTTTGCTAGATTAATTTAAATTACCAAACTAAGCGCCTGGACCTACGGCTTCGTAACTCAAACCTATTCCTGTTTTCCCCTTGTCTCCCCAAGATTAACTGTAACCAAACCTGCAGCTTCTTAACTCCAAATGTATCCCTGTCTCTCCCTCCATTCCCCTCCCTTGTCCGCTTCTCAGGCACCTCTCTCTAACGAAGGATTGGTCATGGGGTGTCCAGGCACACTGCTTGTGCTATATAAATATTTAATAATCATTTTAACTAATGTCTATTTCCCAAGCAACGTAGGCTGTGAAATCGATACAAGTTTAGGTGATGACGTACCCCACAATTTGGAGTGTGTTTGAGTCCACACTATTAAAATACACAGAATCCTGCAAGTTGTCTAGTGATGGGAGGGAATTAGCCCACACGGTATTTTAACAGTTGCTCCTTTCGAAATCCTTTCCTTCCTCCTCCCTCTTTTCAATCTGTGCTGCAGCTAAGCAGAGGCAGCCAGCCTGGCACACAACATGGACACCAGTGCAAATTAATCACGATAAACTCAAAGCCAGCCAACAAGGCCATTTTGGAGCAGATTAGAGGTGGCACCATTTGGCAAATACCGGGGTCTTGCGCCTCCTCTCAGTTGTTGGACCACGTCAGAGACAAGATACTAGACAAAATGAACAACTGGTCTGATCTAGCCTGGCAATTCATAGGTTGCTATGTAACTGCAGGACCATCCTTGGGCTTTTAAGGGTGACGTTACATTAACACGAGTCCTAGCAGACTGTTAGTCACAAGGAAGAATGAATCCCTGCTCCATTCATAGCAGAAGCCACCTTGCTGGCTTCCTCTTAGCAGCTTTGCGTAGCAAAAAAGATTCAATTTCCATTCTTGAATCATCTCTCCAAATGCCGGTTTAGCTTCCTACACCCACCACGCTCCCACCTCCAGCATTGTTCTATTCTCCAAGAAGCAGACGATGCCAAGTAGGAGTCCAGATCTGCCCTGTTTCACCCATCCTTCCTCATTGGCTCGGGCACTGTAAAACGAAGGGAGCGCAGAGCAAGCCCTGGACTTTCAGCAGCCATCGCTCCAAGGATTGGTTCAAGGAAACGTGCAAGGGTTTCAAGCCAACAAGTATTTGCTGTGCTGTTAAGGAAATGAAAGCCAACTTCACTACCAGGTCTCTGACTAGGAGCCACCGAGTTAGAAGAGATCATGAGGGTCATCTAGTCCAACCCCGTTTGGATGCAGGAGGACGGCAGCCACACTATCCCCCCCAGAGCGCTGTCCAGACTCTATCTGAAAACCTCCCACGATGGAGAGTCTATGACCTTCCTAGGCAGCTTGTTCCGCTGCCACACAGCTCTTAATGTTTGATATTTAACTGAAATCTACCTTCCTCTAATTTGAGTCTGTTATTTCAATCCTGCCTTCTGTAGCCATGAAGAACAGTTCCTTAAGATCTTCTTAAGGCAGCCCTTTAGATATTTAAAGGCCGCTATCATGACTCCCCTTAACTCTTCTCTTTGCTGGGCTAAACATACCCAGTTCCTTCAGACTTTCCTTGTAAGACTTGCTTTCCAGACCCGTTATCAACTTGGTCTCCCTCCTTGGAATCTGCTCCAATTTGTCAACGTCCTTCTTAAAATGAGGTGCCTAATCGACAACAATTAGACCTCCGTGCTAAGGCTGTTCCCATGCGTCCATGAGTACTTTCCATTGGTAACAGGGTTAATTCTATAGGAAGTTAAATCCAATTAAGTCAGAACCTTCAACTGTGTGTCTATTTGGGTGAGCATCCTTGCAGACTACACTCTGTGCTAAACCAGGAGACAGCTAGTTGTGATAAAACTATGAGAGCATGTGCACAGACGTTACAAATAGAACAAGACTTATACAGTATTCTTTATTTCCCTTGGACAAAGAGCAGGACGGATAAAAGAATGAAGTCTCACTTACTTTTCATTAGTTTTCCTGACAGATCCTTTAGTGCAGAAGAGGGGCTGTTTCTATTTGATACCGTCAGCTTGGAAGATTCCTGCTGTTCGCTGGGAACAGAATGGGTCTTGGATTCGGACACTGCAAGACGGACACTGGTGCTGTCGCTATCCCAGCTTGACAGCAAGTTGTTTCGAATGTTGCTAGTTCTACTGTTCCGCTCCGGCGCAACTGTCTTGGTGGTGAGTAGATGGACTGTGCGAAGTTCCTCCAACCTCTTGTCAAGCACCTCAGTTGGGGAAGATACTGTGGTTTCATGCTGCTTAACTGAGGGAGACACCGGCTCTGCCAACGAGCTGTGTTTCACCGTGTTCAAGCTGTGTGCTCTGATGCGGGACCATGTCGTGGAGTGAAAGCTCTCGGCCTCAAGCCAGAATTTGACGAAATGTTCCATTCGACGCAGTTCCATAAACTGGATAAAATAAGGAAGAGCAACACTGTCCTGCAGGACTTGTTCCAGGGTCTTTGAAAGGCTTGATTTGGTCTCTTGAGCCTGATAATTCAGACATGATCGGCCTAAAAGAGGGGGGAAGATTGACAAGTTTATACATCAGACATCAAGATGACTCTACTGTAACGTAGAATTAACCTTGTGAGAGAGAGGATTCTGAACTACCCACAAAAGATTACTGTGCAACGTTTTATCTTCAAGAGGCATCTGGAAAGTGAAAACGCCCAGCATTTAGAGAAGCATTTTATAGTAATTTACAGGACAGGTCAGCAGATCCTAGGATTGACTGTTCCAGCAATGTAACCAGTTCTCATGGCCAAATATGCCTCTACCTCATTCTGACCATGTGAGAAATGATGTTTAAAGTGGGAGTGAGGGCAAAAGCTAACCTTCTCTCCCAGAATTCATTTTCCCATCTCCGTGTCTTAAAAACCCACAGCAAGGCCATTTTAACTGTCCTAGCAGCATTCCCAGAATATTTTTTAAGACTCTCAAGATGAACTACTGGGAATCTGCTGGACATTCTAGGTAGACTGAACAGCTCAACTTCCCTCTGTTGATCCTCTTGCTCGCTTGTCGACCCCCCCATTCCTTAGCGCTACCTATAAGCTACCACCAGGCATGGGTGGAGCTACGCTAGAAAAGAGAAGGGGCCAAGACATTCCTTTCCCCCAACCTCTTTCCGACATCGCTCTGGCCTCACAGAATATCATGATAGCGAGGGCATGGCTACACCCAGGCCGCATGACACCCCTGTGGGAGGGCTCGCACTCCTTTGTGCGGCTGCATCCCTGCTGTTGGGAGAGGGCACAGAAGGGACTCATTCCATTTTCGGCACCGGGGCCTGTTCAATCTAGCATGATGTCACGGTGCTTTTGGGGGGTGGGGGTTGAGGCCTTGCACTGATGTAAAGCCCCGCCAGAGGGACCTGGGCTTACAGCTCACCTGTCCCAACAGGACCAGTTCGGACTCTACCAGGTACTGGGTTATTAACTCTACATGTTAAACAATGTGAGTGGGAGGCTGCGTGGACCCAACACTGACCCTAGTGGGCTGTTGTTTTGTTTGAAAACACCCCGAGAAACAGAGCCGTGGTCCATCTAGTCTACTACCGCAGAAGTGTCAATGACAATTTTGGGGTGTGTGTGTGTGATTTCCTCATTCTGCTCCTAGCTGCACAACAGGGAATCTCTGTCTTTCTGAGCCTGCCAGTGACCGGGATTGCTTTAGATCCTGAAGCATCTGAACTTCTACCCCAAGGGATGTCATCCTGGCTGGTATAACTGCAGTTACTATTCACATTCATACCAACACCTAACCCTTCTTGACCCCTCCTAAGCGGCTTGCCTCAGCCTCACCCTGTTCAAACAGCAGAGATGGAGATAAAAGCAGCTCAGATGATCTCTCACTGGACAAACTACTGTTGGCGAGAGTGTGCAAGATTTCAGGTAATGCAGCTCATCTCTTTCTTTGGGCAGCAACACCGCAACCACACACTGTTGATGGAGCCAGGCTGGGGAACTTATTCCCACAGGGACCACCTGAAAATTAGCACAAGCTCTAAGGGCTGCGCAGAGGTTGCGGATGCTTAAGGGTGCGCTCAGGAAGAGGAGTGCCCAGATGATAGATCTGTCCCCTCATCTCTGCTCCCTTCCCCTGAGCTCAGGCTGACAGTGCTTGGGAGGAGAAACTGGATCCAGGAAGTGGGAAGGGGCCAAATAAAAAACTAGCCCTTGGCCACATTTGCCGTCCAAGCTTGAGGATCCCCGCCCTGCTCTAGAGTTCAAATAATAAACACAGGTTCATTGAAAAGGCACGATCCAACTGCAAACACGGAACAGCAGGAGCTTTACCTAGGTCTCCAAAATGAGCAGCCTCCATGTGACTTGGCTGCTTTTTAAGGGCAGCTGTCCGACTGCTAGAAAAGGAGTCCATGTTGGCAGAGATGGCATTGATCGCCACATGGCTTGGTCCTGCGGCCTCCAGCAAGGCATGATTTCTAGTGCTTCGTTGAGGGGAATGTACTGGTATTGCAGCTGAAACAAATTAAAAAAAAGAGAGAAAAAAATGGTGACTTTTGGTTTGCAAAATCCACTGATACAAACCAGCAGAGTAGGGAAAGCTGCTCAGCTGTATCCTTTGGACAACCTGCACCCCCTGAACCCCCCCCCCCCACCATCTGCAGTACTTATTACTTAGAACACTTTTAAATGAGCTAAAATAAGAGGATTATTTCTACTAGTCAAACTATCAGAGAGCCCTGATTAAAGCAGTAGCAAGTGTGAACCAGGGACTCCAAGTCTAGGTTTATACAAGTTAATGTAAGATAGAACAGGCTCTTGTAAATGAGGCAGCCTTGCATTTAGTCAATAATTAACTGCATAGCAATATCACCTGCCCAAAGTCTTTCCCTTCCTTCTTGCTGAAGCTTATACTGTGAGAGATCACCAGTAAAGCTTAAAAACTACCGTTATCACTAGGAACATTTAACCTTTGCAGAAGTTCCTTTATCTTTGCTCACCTCTAACAGGAACAAGAAAAGCAGAATAAAAGCCAACAAACAAGGAAAACAATGGCATCTTATCAACTTCTGCCAAACGGTTTTAGCATGGTGCTAGTTGACAAATCTGCTGCCTTGGTTTAGCTGCATCAGATAAAAACCCTGTTGACTGCCTGCGCCGAAACAGAAATGAAATGGAAGCCAGCTTCTCACAGATCAGCATGTTTCAGTCACCAAACTGTCAGCGTGAATGACAAGGACTGAAAATATATATTACACACACCCATGGTATGAGCGTTGCAGATTTCTATGACCTTTAACGTGACTACGATGGGCTGTTCTCCTAACCTAATTATGCTGCTCTATACCGAGTCCACAGATTCTGTTCAATGTTTTTATTTTGCCCATCTGATTGTAAACCAACTGCTGGGGATTTCTCTAATGACACTCATCTGCCGTAGCACGGTTTGATTTTGCCAGGTTAACTATACACAGAAAATAACCCAAGCCTCACATTGAGGCAAATGTTTTCTTCTACTTGTTGGTTCAACCGAGGACGCCCAAACACCAATGCAGTCTCTTCTTCCTGGCAAGCTGCCACTGGAGACACACAATTCATGTGTGAGTTCTCCTTAATTTATGTATGAAGTCCATTTTAAAAGGTGCTGTATTGTTTGTTTCTTTTGTATTGTGTATGGTGTAAGCCGACCCAATAAATACTTACTAATTTATTTCAAATATTTCTACTGAGGTTGTTTCCCCTCTGAAACGTACACACCACAAGCAGGAATAGAAAATATGCATGTTTTACCGAGTCTCTGGGAGGCAGTCAGGTACTTGGATGACAGCAACTTAGGATTACTTGCTGGACCGTACTGTGTCAAGCAAAGGGTGTCTGATAACGAAGTGGCTTTCTGAACTGGATTGAAAACCTCCTCATTTTTCACATTAGGAATGTTTTGGATGAATTTATGAATAAATTCAAATGACTGAAAATTTCTTTACTAGATCCTCTAAACCAAAGGTGCTCAACTTTATTCGTCTTGTTGGCCCAAGTAACTGGGTTGGTCCCAACACTGCGTCACATGTTGCCTTTAATCTTGTATAACACACAGACACACACACACGGCTTACCGAGGGGCTGCGGTATATGAAGCAGGTAGGCAGGAGACTAGAGCGACGCTGGTGTCGGACTCACTCTGAATCTGACCAATTTCTCCATAGAACCCATTTGCGGTCATATGTTGAGGCTGTGAGGACAGCAAAGAAGGAATACTTTGCTGCACTCATAGCGTCTGCAAAGTCGTGTCCAGCGGAGCTGTTCCGGGTGGTGCGGGGGCTGGTCAGTCCGGTCTCCCTCCGCCTGGATGGGGACTTGTCCCAGGCCCACTGTGAGGAGTTTGCCATCTACTTTGCAGACAAGATCGCTCAGATCCAGAGTAACTTTGACACTGGGTTGGACACAGTAGGTGAGGAGCATGAGGTTATGGAGGCACCGTCTGGCTGATCTTTCTGGCAGGAGTTTCAGGAAGTGACGCCGGCCGATGCGGTGGATGTCCTGGGGTCTGTTCGAGCCACAAGCTGCGAACAAGATCCATGCCCGTCCTGGTTGGTGAAAGCCTCCAGACACACATTGGGGTCGGTTCTGGTGAAGGTGGTTAACACGTCCCTTCAGCAGGGGAGGTTGTTGCCCAGTCTCAAGGAGGCTGCGGTGCGCCCCCTGCTCCAGGCACATCTGGACCGCTTCAGTTCCCTTGACCCTTTTCAATCTGGGTTCTGCCCCGGCTATGGTACTGAGACAGCGATGGTGGCTTTGGTGGACGATCTCCGCTGGGAGAGGGATGCAGGATGTTCTATATTCTTGAGCCTGCGAGATCTCTCGGCCGCTTTTGATACCGTGGACCATGGGCGGCTGCTGAGACGGCTGTGAGAACTGGGGGGTCTGGACGGGACTGTCCTTGGATGGTTCCGCTCATCCTTCTCGGGGAGAAACCAACCGGTGGTGCTGGGAGCTGAAACATCGAGCTCCCGGGCCTTGACCTACGGCGTTCGGCAGGGTTCGATCCTGTCTCCGCTTTTGTTTACTGTGTATATGCAGCCCCTGGGGGAGATCGTGAGAGGGTTCGGGGTTTTATTGCTGTTTTATTTGTTGTGAGCTGCCCCGGGATGCCGTGGGCATGAGGAGGCGGCCAATAAATGTAAAGAAATAAAACAAACAAACACACACACACACCCAGGACAGGGACCTCTATCTTAATCAGGAAAAGGGAACATTTCTGAGGTCCTATAAAAGTTGGGAATGGGATTCACTTAGGAAGAGGATGGTCTAGCTCATGGATCTGTCCCCTATCCTTGTGTGCATGCCCTCAGCTCTGCCCCCTTATTTTGATCTCAGTCCTTCAGTGCCTGGGGGGTAGCAACTGTCTTCAGGATCCAGGTCTGGGAACTGGAAAGGGGGGGGCAAATAAAAACTTGTCATAGGCTGCATTTGGCCCCCGGGCCTGAGTTTAGTTAATGATTGTTAAGTGACAGGTCCACGTATTTAGTTTTGCCCCTGCCAGCTATATTGTAAGGCTCTAGGAGAGGAATCCTAGTTGCCACTTCGGCTCCCAGACAAAGTCAGCATTGTTTTGGGGGGTGATGCAGAAAGGGATCGCTTGGTACATGGTTCACGGGAGCCAGGAGGCTGGGACAGGCTGAACAGAGGCCGATGCACCTGTGCTGTAACACCACACAGCCGGGGGGAGTAGTTTTCAGGGCTGTAAGGAGTGGGATGGGGATTAGAAAGGCAGCTGGTCATGTAGCTAGCCCCCTGCCGGGCTAGCTGTCTTGGTGCAGGGCTCCACACCCCAGCTCTGGAAGGGGAAAGCGATGTCAGCAGCCTCAAGTCTCTGGCTGGGCGAAGTGGAGCCTGGCGCAGCCCCTGGCCATTGTGCAGGCTTGGAGCCTGTAAACACACCGATCCTCAGCCAGTGGCTCCCCCATGCCCCACCTTCCTGCTGCTGCTTTTGTAGGGGGCCACTAACATGTTCGGGGGAGCGCTCTCCACCCTGCCACGGAGCCAGCTATTTCTGGGGCGACATCAGAGCGCACACAATGAGCTGGGAAGTGGCAGAGTTCAGCAGGGCTGAGTGAACCCCACTTTCAGGGCAGCTCCTCAACTGTCTGGCAGCCTGACCCAGGAGACCTCCAGGGCGGGGCAGGGTGGCGGCCCTCAGCAGGGGCATTCTCTCGGCTGATGCACTGTGGTTCCCGGTCCAGTTGACAGCAGCCCAGGGCAGGCAGGCTGCAGGAAAGGTCCTGGACGGCCACACGTGGCCTGTACTCTGAGCTCTACACAGGGCATCTTTAACCCCACATGGTACAATGCTCTGCCAATCAAAGGAAGCTGCTCCCATTGCTCTCAACAGCCACAGCTCTCGTTCTGTAATAAACTGAATTGTACTTGAACTTTTATTTTATTCAGTGGCCACATAAATTAAAGTTCCTCAAGCTTCTTAAAATTTATATTTGTGGCACATAATCTGCAGTCATTTCAATCATTCTGGATAAAAAAATAAATGTACAAATTGTTAGCTGACATTAGATGGGGTTATTTTATCATGGCGTAGCATTATTCTAGACTAAGCGTTATCAAGAATCAAGAGGAATTTCTTTCCATGACAGGTTCACCTAATGGCTACAGAATATCTGTGCTATTTAAACGCAGTTACTGTGGTAATTAT
Organism: Sphenodon punctatus; assembly: GCA_003113815.1. Taxonomy (NCBI): domain Eukaryota; kingdom Metazoa; phylum Chordata; class Lepidosauria; order Sphenodontia; family Sphenodontidae; genus Sphenodon; species Sphenodon punctatus. The sequence goes on along the minus strand of QEPC01008384.1, from coordinate 4,407,065 downwards.
TCATTCCAAACAAGAGTCAGATTTCCAAGCCTGGAGTAAATCTACAATCCTAAAAGTGAGTTATTCCATATTTATATCGGGGCAAGGGAGATCAGAATCCGGCCATATGTCCTGTAAATTAGGCAATACAAAATTACATGATTGAAATTGCAAAATAAATTACATACCAGCCAAAGGAACCCCAGAAAGCAATTTGCTGCAGATAAGGAATAATCACTATTTGCAAGAGGATTGGATATAGGTTGAATTTTATTACCATTTTGAAATAAAGCCCAAGGCTGGCAAAGAATTGACTAACCTTCCATACTTGCAGATCTGGAGAGATGATTATTATCAGGAAAGATTAGTTTTCAAATGACTGTGGGCTGCCTGGAGAGCCAGACTAGCTATTGACATTTTCATACAAGATGTACTCCCATTTAGTTATAAGGAAATTAACAGCTGGTTAGAGAAATGTTATCAATCTTATTTTCTCGTCATAAAGTTGAGAATATTTGCAACTTACCTTTAATTGCTTTAACATCTGTGGACTTTTCTTGATCTTTGCCTTTCACTGAAAAATATAAAAAGCAGGCATTCAATCTCGGGAGTGACAAAAAGCATCAACTGTTGCAGGAGAGTAAGACAGCGTCCTCTCCAGACACAGCAAGAAAGCAGTTCAGGAGTTTATCAACTTTGTTTTTAACAGGCATCTGCTTTCAAAGAGGCATGTACTTTCACCTACTGCAAGGGTGTGGAACCTCAGGTCTGGGGGCCAAATGTGGCCCAGCACAGCTCATTCTGATGTGCCCCCTTTCCCAGCTCCTTCCTCCAAACACAGAAAGACTGAGCTCAGGTAAGCAGACAGAGAGGAGAGGGGACAGTTCCATGAACTGGACCCCCCATGCACACCTCCTTAAGCACAACTGGCCCCATCTTCGATGCGTCCTTCAGAGCTTAAAGGGGGCTACTTTGAAAACTAGTGCGAGGGAGAGATTCCCTGCCCTGATCCACTGCTTTGAAATTTCAAACTTCTTAGATAAGATTATGCAATTAATCTTTAAGGACTTAAAAATCACAAAAACTAGAACACTGTATTGTTATTAACATCCCGATAATCATTTATTTACTGAACTCTAGCGTAAAGACTGCTGTACAAATACACACAGAGAGAGCCCCTAGGCTGCGTTTACAACACTCTAAGTGCTACAGAATTTAGTAATACGCTAATAAATGACAACACTGTTCCATAAAATTATACAACAGTTAACAGCTCTGGAAGCCGGGCAGTGCTCTTGGCAAGATCAACAGCTGAACAGCTTAATGGAAAAGACTGAAGAAGGATTTGAAGAAAGAGAGGGAGGCATGGAATCAAGCACAGAGACTGAAGGCAGCTGCTGAAGTGCAAAAGGAGAAATATATCGATTCTGAATTGATATATTTCTCCTTCTGCACTTCAACAGCTGCCTTTCCCAGGTTAATTTTACTACTTACCAAAAAGGCATATTTCTAAATCAAGACTACTCCACAATACTGAAGAATAGGGAAATGTAGGTTACTAGTTTAGGATGATGCCCGTACAGCAAAATCAACGGTTTTATTCAACACACTAACATACTTTTGCCGCAGGCTTGATTCCTTGAATACTTTAATGCTTTCTTGGCAGCAGCAGAACACAGATGAGCCTCTACCGACTTACCATCCATTCACAGCAAAACTTAAAATACTGCCAGACAAATCTCTGTTAAGTTGTGCAACGCAAGATTTCCACGTGACTTAGCAATGCACAGGTATAAACTGCCAGCAGCCTGCACTGCATACCTGGATATCAATTGTTGCTTTAATAGAAGCAATTTCCACTGCTTTATATCTTGCCTCATTCTTGACTTTCACATTTGGAAGATGCTGCCTTTAAGGTCAGCAGAAACCGTGGAGCTGAAGGCCATTTTCCAGACCAAGTTTATATACGGGATTCATTAGTATGGGGGTGAGTCATGCCCCCCTTCATATCTGAAGAACCAAAGCCTTGCCACTGCTTCTTTTCCAGAAGAGACAAAAATCCATTTTTATACACTTATCCTATCCCTTCTCAGTCGTCCGTGTCTCTTCTTCAAGCTGAAGAACCTCAGCCCATCACGCCTCCTGATACGGGAGCTGTTCCACACCTCTGAGGATTCTTCTTGCCCTTCACTGTACCTTTTCTAGTTCTACTGTCTCCTTTTTGAGATGGGGCAACCAGAAGCGCATGCAATATTCAAGGTGCGGTCGCATCATAGATTTATAGAGGCATTAACGATATTTTCCGTTTTAGTCTCTATCCCTTTCCGAATGATTCCTAACATTCTGTTTGTTTTCCTGACCAGTGTCACACACTTAACTGAGGAACAAAAGGAAGTTTTTTCACAAAGTGGACAATACAGTTGTGGAATTCGCTGCCAGAGGTGGCACTGAAAGCCATCAGCAACTAGCTTCAAATGGAAATTAGATACATTCTTAGAAGACAGAGCCATAAATGTCTACTGGCTTAAACCCCTGGCTACAAATAGCTGGAGGTGGTTAGCAGGAGATGGGTCACACCTCCATGACCTGTACATGTACTGCTTTTGAACCACCAGCACTGGCTACCGTCAGAGACAGGATGCTGGGCTAGATGGGCCGCTGGTCTGACCCAGTATGGCACTTCTTGTGTTCCTTTGACCCCAACGATGTACATCGCACCTTCACTGCCCTACCATAATCTGTTATGGAGAGCCATGTACAACTTTTATTAATGACTTATTTACCGTCAGTCACCAATAATCAGCACCCCAATTTATTTTACTCATTTGAAGCATGAACTAAAGCAGAAGTCTCAACACTGGGTATTACCAACTTTAACGTCAACAAGTATTAGTGAATAAACGCTTGAATAAATCAGACACTCTTCCCGCCCCCCCCCCCCAATACACTTTCTTTTATCTTGCAGTATCATATATTCGTCTGCCTTACTTTTGCAAAGATAAAGGATCTTATAAGGTAATAGAGGTGGAAGGGAGCAGAGATATACGGGTTGTCTACGACGCTGTACATGCAAAGGATTACACCACACACAGTGATGAGAACCGCACTGCTTTCACAGGGTATTACAAGGTGCCCATATGCAGCAGATACTTCAGTCTCTTAAATAAACTATACACAGCCATGTCTGGACTTCTGGTGGTCACTGGAAAAAAGCATGGTCTTACTACAGTGGGCCATGGGGTCAGATGACAAACTGATTTTGAGACTGTTAAAGTGGATCTCTATAGAAGAGCCAGATTTGTCAAAACCCGACAGCAGCCTTTCTTATAAGCCTCTCATCACCCAAGAGGTCGACATAAAATGTTGGTGAACTGCGTACCTTAGTGAAGTTGTCTTCTACATCGGGAATGAGGAACCTTTTCCCTCCCAGGAGCCACTCTGAAAATTAGTACAAACTCCATGAGCCGCAGAGAAGCTGGGCTGGGGGTACGTTTAGGGAAAAAAAAGGGTCCAGATCGTGGTTCTGTGCCATGGATCTGTCTCCTAACCTTGAGTGCACGCCCTCATCTCTGTTTCTTTACCTGAGCTCAGTCTTGCAAGTGCGTGGGGATCCACGGGCCAGATTCAGGAACAGGAAAGTGGCCAAATAAAAACTAGCCATGGGCTGCATTTGACTCCTGGGCCGGAGGTTCCTCACTCCTGTCCTGAATGATGTTTTCAAATGGGAATGGTTATATACTGTATGGGGTTATATACTGTATGAGGAGGCTTGATGGGCTGGGGTTCTTCAGCTTGGAAGAGAGACAGACGAATGAGAGGGGGGAGGATAGAAGTTTATAAAAACGGATTTTTGTCTCTTCTGGAAAAGCAGCAAACCCCATCTCTGACTATTTCCTTGCCTCCTTCAAACTCTCCTGCTGCTCCCCGTCCTCTTCCCCATCTCCTCCTCCCTTCCGTGATCTGCAGGCTATTGTGCCCCAGGACTTTGCCTCCTCCCTCTCTCCTCCTCCTCTTCCCTCAGTTTTCTCCTCCTCCTCCCCCGACTCTGCCATCTCTGCCTTCAACTCCTCTCTCGACTCCCTTTTCCCCCTCTCCTTACGCCCGGCTCGTTCCCATAACCCTCGCCTTTGCCTCACCCCTACCATTCACCATCTCCGCTCCTGCACCCGGGGCTGCTGAATGCCTTTGGAGCAAATCCCACTACTGCGCTGACTTCCTCCACTTCAAATTCTGCCTCTCACTGCTCAACAATGCTATCTCCCTCGCTAGACAGCAGTACTATGCCTCACACATTGAGTCCTGCTTCCGGCACCCTCGCCGCCTCTTTTCCACCTTTGACTCCCTTCTCAACCCCCCCTGTCCTCCTCCTCCCTCTTCTCTCTCCACTCAGGATCTTGCTCTCTTTTTCACCTCCAAAATTGACAAGATCCGCCTGGAAATCGCTTTCAAGTCCTCGCCACCTACCACTCCCTCCCTCCTCCCCCCACCTCTCTCCTGTCCTCCTTCCCTCCCGCCTCCCCTGAGGAAATCTACTCCCTGCTCTCCTCCTCCAACCCCTCCACTTGCCCCCTGGACCCCATTCCTTCCTGCCTCCTGACCTCCATTGCTTCCACCGTCGCCCCTCCCCTCCTGCATATCATCATCCTCTCCCTCTCTACTGGCTCCCTCCCCTCTGCCTTTAAACGCACCACTGTCTCCCTCAGCCTCAAAAAGTCCACTCTGGATCCCTCTGAACCCTCTAATTACCATCCTGTCTCGCGCTTCCAAACTCCTCGAACAGGTTGTCTACTCCCGTTGCCTTGACCCCTCTCCGCCAACTCCTCCCTCGACCCCCTCCAATCTGGCTTCCGCCCCCTTCACTCCACTGAAGCCGCTCTTGCTAAGATCACCAATGATCTTCTTGTGGCTAAATCCAACCGCCTTTACTCTATTCTTGTCCTCCTCGATCTCTCTGCTGCCTTCGACACTGTTGACCATTTGCTCCTGCTTGAATCACTTCACTCCCTGGGATTCCGGGACTCTGTCCTCGACTGGTTCTCCTCCTACCTTTCTGACCGCTCCTTCAATGTATCTCTTCCTAACTCCTCCCACTCCTCCTCCCTGCCCCTCTCAGTCGGGGTTCCCCAAGGCTCTGTCCTTGGCCCTCTCCTCTTCCCTATCTACACCCAGTCCCTAGGCAAACTCATTGCTTCCCATGGTTTCCAATACCACCTATACACTGACACTCAACTCACTCTCTCCCCGCTCCTTCCCTCTCCCCCTCTGTCCAAGCTCATCTCACCAACTGTCTTTCCAATATCTCCGCCTCGATGTCTCAACGCCAACTTAAACTGAACATGGCTAAAACTGAACTCCTTATCTTCCCTCCCAATCCTTCCTCTCCCTCTTCCCTGTCAATTGCATCCTCCCTGTACCCCAAGCCTGTAGCTTGGGCTTCATCTTCGACTCGTACCTCACCTTCAAACCCTACATTGACTCTGTGGCCAAATCCTGCCGCTTCTCCCTCCACAACATTGCTAAGATCCGCCCTTTTCTGTCTGTCTCCTCTGCCAAAACTCTCATCCACACCCTAGTCATCTCACGCCTCGACTATTGTAGCCTCCTCCTTGCTGGTCTTCCCCGCTCTCACCTTGCTTCCCTCATCTCTGTTCAAAACTCTGCTGCCAGGATTATCCACCTAGCCCGTCGCTTTGACCACGTGCAGCCTCTCCTCTCCTCCCTCAACTGGCTCCCCCTTCCTGAGCGTATTCTGCACAAGCTCCTCGTCTTCACCTACAAAGCCCTTCATAACCTCGCTCCCCCCTACCTCTCTGCTCTCCCTCTGAACCCCTGTTCGAGCACTCCGCTCCTCTTCCATCCCCTCCCTCACCCTCCCACGCCTCCCCTGCTCCTCCAACTGCCTTCGTCCCTTCTCCCTCGCTGCCCCGCACGCCTGGAACTCCCTCCCTGCCCTCGTCTGCCTTGCCCCCACCCTCCACCCCTTCAAGTCCCTCCTCAAAACCCACCTCTTCCGCTCCACCTTTCCTAACTCCTGCTAATCACCCCCACCCAGGATTATTCCCTACTTGTTATCTGCAAACTCCTATTTACTGTAACCAAGCCAAGAACGTGCACCTGAGTTTTCGCATCCTCATGAATATTACATCCCTTGTCTCTCCCTCTGTTCCCCCTTCCCTGTCTCCCCTCCCTCGGTCTTTAGATTATAAGCTCTCGGGCAGGGACCGTGTCTATTTTATTCTCCGTAAAGCGCCAGGTACATTTCTGGCGCTATATATAAATGCTTATTATAATAATAATAAATCTGTTTTACTGTATCCATGTGTTTATATACACTTTGTTACTCACCCTTTTAAGGGACGGGCAGGGTATAAAGCAAAATAAATACAAATCAATTGATAATTTGCTCCCTCCTGGTTATAATCACAGCAACCCTCTCCCCAACTGTTTACACTGAAAAATAAAAAAAGATTTGCTCTTCCTTGCGTTTTAGTACAATCTAGTAGCTAGGGGGGAAAAAACAAGTCAGTACCGTAAGATCAGCCTCCCGCTCCCCCGGAGCCCATATGAACTAGTGTTTGGAATGACGGGCTTTCAGAGTGGAAAGCACATCACCGCCATCTAATTTATGCAACATCCCTGGGAGGAAAGTAGGTCAGTATTGTTCCTATGTTAGAGATGGGAAAACAGAGGTGGACACACACAAGAGAATGGCCAGCCCAGGATACGAACCTACGTCTCTCTGCTCCAAGCCCTGGGCTGTATCTACTGGACCTCAAATCACCGTGTTGAATGCATTTGCTGCAAACTAGGATTTTGCCCAGTCACAAAAGTTTCTGACCACCTTTCTAGACAACAAGTGCCATCTAGCCTCACAATTGGCAGCTGCACGTTCCGCACCCACACCAAAATATGTACACTCTAAATACCACATCTGGCACGCACAGACTTTGGTAAGAATCTTACGTAAAAATAACTTCAAGATTAGTAGCAGCTGAGGCAATGAAAGCAAATGGATAAAGGGATTCCATTCTTCAGGCCTTGGCTGCTCTCACCAAGGACCAATTCTTATCAAGAAACGTCCGGAGCAATCCTAGGTTGGGCGATTCCAAGTTCCTCACAATAAAGAATGTTCTAATCAAATCACTAGTTAAATCTTAAATATGTTCTCACAAAAGAAAGGGTTCCAATAGTCATTTCAATACTAATACCCCCATCCCTGCTCGAAACAGCTTTTTATCCTGGATCACATCCTTTCCAAAGCTTACAGCTTAATCTTTAAAATACCTAGTTTAATTCACAATCCTAAATGACTGTGAAGATAACAGCATTTAAGCATACATCAGCACATTTAAGAAATGGGTATTAAATTGAGAAGCTATTGAGCTGGAAAGTTAAACTTTCACTTAAATACTAATAGTCGTGGCCCTATTATTAGCGCGATGTAGCGTCTTCCTATTTAAAGCGCTTTGCAATAACACCAGTTAATCTTTACAACAGCCCCACAAACTGGCTAAGTATTTACTACACCCATTTTATAGGGGGCGCACTCTCCAGTAAAGCTCTTCCAAGTAAAAGGAGAAAATGCCCTGCCTTGCTTAGGAGTCAGGCTGCATTCCCCAAGACCTCTAGCTGATGCTTCTGACTTGTGCCAAGAGGCACGCCCGTACCACAGCAACTGGACCATCCTTGAAGAGGTGCTCCAGCTGAAGGCAAGGCAGCTGGGTATTACAAGTGCAGTCGCCAACATTACATGCAAGGTCAACGTCCTCATTGATTCCGGTCACTTCCCTCATGTAGTTCTCCCCTGCCGTTTGCATTACGGCACAACATACTGTTCAATTTTCAGCAGACAGAGTAACAGCAGTTGAAATGGATGGCCAATTTGCACCAACTGAGGAAACTCATGCCGCCCCACAGAGCACCTGGGTACAAAGGTTTGTACGCCATGTCTTTCTTCACACACACCCCCCCCAACCTCAAGTCCTGGAACGCTTCCAAAAAATGGCATTACCCCTAAATAAGATGACCCCAGGATATCTGCCCATTGGACATATACACAGTTAAGAGCGCTGACTTCAGTTGTGCAGGACAGCAGGGTGACCGCTACTATATATACAGCATAGGTACGTAGCTAACAAAGAATGGTTCCGATCCGATGGGGCAATTTCTGCTGTAGGTTTGCATTCCAGTATGGGATTTAGAACATGTTCTGGTATTTATAGTGAGCCTTTTGAAACAATAATAGATACAACCAAGAGCACAGTTTTAAAGGTGCCTAGCACATTTTGGGTCATGGCCCAGCGTTGAGTAAATCACAGTTTCCTTGGTATGCTGTAACACATTTTAACGGAAAAGGCTAGACATGAAAGTATGCTTTCAACTTGCTGTTCCATCTGTACACAGTACGTGTGAAATTTTCCTTGGCCTCTACCGGATGAAAAGTTACTGGTGATCAAATGCTACCTTTGGAAAGCTTTCTAAACCAATCTATACAAATCATCAATTCAAGGGCTTTTTTACGTAACAAAGCATGAACGAAAGTCCCTATCCTAGAGCTGAATATTTACAAAAGTTTTCCAAAAGCATCTTGATCCTCAGTGCTGTAAAATGTCTTCCACAACGGCAGCTGTAGCGTTCTCAGTCTGCCAGGCATGTTAATGGGAAATATAAACACTGCAGTCCTGTGATTTGGCAAGTCAGCATTTATCATTTTTACTACAGCTTAGAGCTTTCATCCTGAAAACAGAGTTTTGAACCCTGAATAAGCAACCTGGGATTCTTGTTTCCCTGCTACCGTATTTAATCGCAGCTTATGGTCATGATTGTAGACATTACAGAAATATTTAGGATGATTTGACTTTCTAGAAAGACTGGCTATTGCTGGTCCCTGGACAGCACGTGCATTAGTTGTCTGTGGGCCAGAAAGGATGTGTAGCCCTTTGCGTGTTACATCAGGGATGGGGAACATTCTCTCTCTCTCAGGGGCCACTTTGAAAATTAGTACAAACTCCAAGAGCCACACAAAAGTTGGGAGCATGGATGCTTAAAGGCTCCAGATCCTGGATCCCTCCCCTGTCCTTGTGTACATGTTCTCAGCTCGGTTTTCTTTCCTTGAGCTCTTTGATTGCTTGAGGGTAGGAACTGGATCCAGGGGCCAGATCTGGTAAGGGGTCTAATAAAAACGAGCCGCAGGCTGCATTTGGTCCCTGTGCCTGAGATTCTCCCACCCCTGTGTTACATTATTCAAGATGTTAAATTTTGGGAGCAAGAGAGGCCTCAGCTCTCCATGGGGCTGGGTTGCTGCAGTCACTGCCAGCTTGCATACTTCCCTCCAATCCCTGTCTTTCCTCTCCCCCGTTCCCTTGGCGCTGGGCTCTGCCTGGAAGTGATCTCTCCTCTCCCAACTGTGCCCCCTTCACCAAAACAGGCTGCTGTTGCTCCCACGCCACTCTATTTCCACTTAGGGGAATCAAAGGCAGCAGCTTGGACAGCTGAAGCAGCCCTGAATTTGAGAGGGATCTCCCTAATGAAGATCCCAAAAGTGTCTCCCTTGTAACACACATGTACATCATGGTTACAGTTTCCATTCTTCCTAAAATACTCACCAACAGTTGACCATCAAGTGTCACCTTGTCTATCTCTAACAGCAGCCGTGCCTCAGATTCCTCCGGGAAGCGCCTCTGCTGTCTGATTACTTCAGATGAAAAACTATTGTTCTTTCCTGCTAATGACTCTAATGGTAACTTGTTCTCTTTGCCTAATTACTGACTTGCTACCAGTAAGTCGTGTTGCCACCTTAGCCTTAATTGAGGACGTGGGCTGTCTGAGTGTCCTAGTATCACTGTCAGCCCCAAGGAGAACAAGGTTGCAAAGCAGCAATTAAGACATGTGAGTGATAGTTCATGCAACTAGGCTACATTTTAAGGAGTTGTCACTACAGAAATTCTGCTTTCACTTCTCTGCAGCCAACCTAGGTGTCATTCCATCTGCCTGAAACCGGGAAGGCCAATAGCCAAGTATGCTAGGCTTGAAGGGTTGTCAGAATTTTCACTGACATTCTCCATTTTCAGAGGACTAACAGAGCCAGGCTGAGATGGAAGCTACCATCCAACGTTTCTGGATCTAACCGTTAATGTCGGGTTTTAAAGAAAGTACATCAGTTTGTTCCAGAAGCCAAACAAATCTAACTTACTGAGTCTCTATTGCCTTTTCTTCCCCCTGCAGCCACAGATTTGAAAGGAGGAAAGGCCTTCTCATGGAACAAATGCGAGTTAACAAGGTTGTTTATATGCTACCCTTAATAGGAGAGTATGCCATCTGACCCAGAATATTTCTGAGGATTATGGTTTCGTAACCTGCATGACCTCCTTTGGCTTCTCGCTCTATTGCTTACAGCAGAACCAGACTTCTCTTGCATGTTCTTCTTATTAATACATCCTAAAAGATCAACTATTTAAATAATATTTCAGCATTATTACATTTGATTTCATCCACTTCTGCTAAAACAAATAACCTCCAGAACTGTCCATGACTGTGCTGTCTTGGGAACTATACTCTCCTGTACGGATTTCTTTGCATGCCGCTCAGTCTTACTTTTTCAGATCAATTTATCCAGACAAACCGTTTCGCAGCTCTCTTCCCCAAATTACTGACAATGAAGGTTGACTGATCTGGGTACAACATGAAAAATAGTTTAGAGAAACACTAAAACATGCATCATTATATGCTACCTGGATGGAGCAAGTTTTACAGCCTGAAGGGAAACCTCTGGCCTGGGGGCTAAATGCAGCCCGCTTTGCTAGTCTTTACGCGGCCCCCTGGATCCAGAGGGCTACCTCTAAGCAATGAAAAACTGAGCTCAGGGGAAGGGAGCACACAAGGACTGGGGAGATCTGCATCCTCCTTTTCGTGAGTAAATCCCTTAAGCATCTCCCAGCCCCAACTTGTATGCGGCTCTCAGGCTGCTTTTATACAAGGCGCTAAAAAGCACCTCCTGAGTCCCGTGTTGAAAGAAAAGTGTTTACACGCTCCCCGCGCTGCGGGAAGCACGTCACTTCTGGCAGCGCACGGAGCATGGAAACACTCCCCCGCGCCAGCTTTTCTTTCAAGGCAGAACTCAGGAAGCGCTTCAGCGCCTCGTATAAAAGCGGCTCTCAGAGCTTGTACTCATTTTCAAAGTGGCCCCTGTGAGGTTCCCTACCCCAGTTTACAACTTTTTTCTACAACTACTGTACAAAAAAACACAGGTACAGAAGGATTACTAGTTCTGCTATTTTGTCCTTGCAAACTTATCGTATACCTTCTGTCTTGGATGGAAACATCATCATTTCTAAAGCGGTACTAGGCGTACACAGTGCTTTACAGTCAGACTTTTGAAGATGGGTCCCTGCCCAGTGGGCTTACAATCTAAGATGGACGCGGATAAGGGGAACACACAGGGAAATACAGACACATATGCCCATTTTACAGATGGAGAAACTGAGGCTGGGAGGTTGTGACTTGCCCAAGACCACCCAGCAAGTTCATTAGCTAGGATGAGATTCGAACCCTGGTCTTCAAAGTCCAGCACCGTATCCACTATACTACATTGGCTCTCATTTTGAACTGATAAAGTCTTCCCAATTCCCTGAAACAAAATTTCCTGTGTAGTTCTTTAAATTATAAAAAATATTTTCCAGTTTAGGAGTCCTAGGCAAGCCACTTAGTTGTAACTAGAATTCCTTAATGACCGACACCATGTAGTTGGACTATTGTACAATCAGAGGTCACTTCACTCCATACAAACACCCAATGCTAAACCAGTTCAACCACAGCTTCAAATATGGAAGCAATTTTCATAATAATTTAGCCCGTAAAAATTAGGAGTTGTGTTACACAATGAACACTTTATCAGCATGACTCACACTACTTATACTAACAGGAATGCTTTACTACTTCCTTGTTCTATAAAAGTATTTACTTGCAAAATGTCAAATATTGTACTTGCTTTAAACCCGCCCCCCCTCCCTGCTAAATCATAGTTGCCCCACACCCACAGACACCTCAAATGCTACTTACATTAACCAATCTCAATTATGTCACTAGACTAACTTCCTTGTCAGACGCTGGACACTTTCACTGACTGACTAATCAGCCTCAACTCGGCAGAACAGAAACACTGCAGAGTGGGAAGTACAGCGCTCTGCTTCACTCAAGGGGTTCGTAGCCATTTGCAATTCCCACCAGAAGTTCCTACTGAAGCAAGGGGCACCTCTGAGGATTTGACCCTGCATGAATATTCTAACGCACCATAAACATACCCCCTCTTGTCAATTAAACTGAAGCACCACTGTTCCGACATTTCTGACGGCAAATAAGGCCTACTCCAGGTAAAACTCATGCCATACCTTTTGCCCAAAGATTACCTACTGCAAATCAGATGCATCATCCTGAATATTTCTGTCACCAATTGTAAACAGTGCAAATTACAGCAATTTAAACATTCCTTGTTTCAAAGAAAGATGGCCAAGTTTTGCATTCATTGGCTACTGTATCCTATAAAATAATCTGTATCTGCATTCATTGCTAGTGTGGCTTTTCTAGAGAATGTAAACAGACAAATTTAAGAACCGTTATGGAAAAGCAGCCACGAATTTGTCACTCTCTAGACTAGAGACACAATTCAGCAACAAAGTCTAAGATACCATATCAAGAATTGCTAGTACTCAGCTTGAGCTGCTACCATAAAGGAAAGAATGTTCTTACAATACACTTTATATGAGTTAGTAAGATCTTTGGGCCAAGGTCTGCGTATTTGATACCTTGGAGCCTTTGGGTACTTCTACTCTAGCAAGAAGAAGAGCTCATTATAATTCTAACAGTATGGTTTACTAAGTCATGCAAATATTAGAGTTGCTCTGTCACACATCCCTCCCTTGATTGGCTGTAGGATCCGGTAAACCCAGGAATTGGCTGGAAATGAGGGCTACAGGGAGGGTCTTGGAAAGAAATCTTTTTGCAAGCTTGCATTGCCATTGAAGGACGTTTTGGTTTGCAAGAACACACACAAAGTTGTTGAGTCCGGCTCCTCTGTGAGCAAGTGTGGTGCAGAAGGGGCTGAAAAAAGCCGCCTTCTAGGTTACTCTGTATAAATATAAGTTAGCAAAATTTGAGGGTGTTTGACACTGGGAGGGTAAGCAAAACCTATAATTGAGCCCACTCTACAGAGCGAAGCAGCCATTATACAAGGTTTTCCTTGTTTAAAAACAAACCCGCTGAGCCATGAAAACTTTTTGGGGGTATGTTTCAAACAAACGTTGCTACTGCTGGCTGGCTACTGCAATAGAATAAAATAAAAGCCCTCCAGGGAAATGAAACCACTAGCTGAATCAGCAAGGCTTCAAACCAGGATGCATCACAACATACACTTGGTCTTTCTGAAGTCGCAGCAAGATTTCTGCCACAAGGCATAGAAGCAAGTGCAGCAAACCGCTATCAGGCAGCAGCCAAGGGGAAAAAAGGCCTATTTACCCCAGACGTGACCATGTGCGTGTTTGGGAAGGGGAGGGGGCTTACTTTGGAAGGCAAAGACGACAAGTCGCATGTGTTTGATGGGGGGAAAACGCACTCAAGCCATCTCAGAGCTCTTCCCCTCTCTTCGGATATTTGTCAACTGCAATGAGATCTCTATGGATTTGGAGCCTCTCTCTAAGAGACGGGTCTATTTTGACATCTCTGTAAAGGCGAAGGGGGCGCGCTTGTGAACAGATAGGTAGGGAAGGCAGCAGCTCTCCATTTGCATGGCTGAGTGAAGAGAAAGGCATGCATGCTCCCTGGCCAGCTGGCTCTCCTGGGGTGGAACGGAAAGCAGGCAAAAGAGCTCTGCCAGTTCCCAGTCCAAGTCGAGTTCCCCACACTTTGACGTGCTCTTTGTGCCCCTCAGACTTCCATCTCCCCCACCCTGTAGAGCATTCTGCACTTCCGGCCCCCAGCTCTCCAAACCCCGCTCACCACCTGCCTTCCTTCCTTCCTTCCCTCACTCCTCTCTGCTCATCCCTGTAGCACGCCCTCTACGCCAGATCCCCCCTCACCCCCCCAGATCCCGGCCTGTTCTCACCTACACCCACCTCTCTTCTGCCTCCCACTTCCTACTCCACAATCTGCCTTCCCACTAGGCCTCCTACTCCGTGTCTTCCATCGCAGACCTCCAACTCCTCCATTCTCTGCCGCAACCTCCCACACGCATCTCTCCCGCTCCCTCAGTCCCAACCTTCCTTCCCAGACCGACGGTCCCCAGGTATCCTCCCTCACAGGGGGGGGGGGGGGGGGGGT
>QEPC01008384.1:4308741-4391541 GCA_003113815.1 Sphenodon punctatus | reverse complement strand
CCTCCTGACCCCCCAAAATCCATGTGACCCCTTGCCACATCCTCCTGCCCCCCCAGCCCGTCTCCTGCCGCCCCAACCCGTGACCCCCTGCCCCTTTCCTGCCCCCTGGAATCGCCTGCCTCCAAACCCATATAACCCCTTAGCTACATCCTCCTGCCCCCCACCCCCGTGCAGCCCCCAACTCCTTGTGACCCCTCCCCCTTTGCCCCTTCCCTCCATTGCAGGCCCCGCCCCCGTTACCTTTCCGCCTGAAGAAGGACATGGCGGCACGGGCCAAGCCCAGGGGGACCTATGGGAGTGGGGATCGGGCGCCCTATGGACGAGACACCTTCCTCCTGCTGCTGCCGCCTCCCCGCCCGCCTTTTGCGGCCCCGGAGCAGGCGGCAGCCGCCATGTTGTCAACAACCGCCAAGCTCCTTCTTCCGGGGGCGAACGGACGCGGGGCGGGGGGGCGAAGCGCGCGGAGCATCACGGGAAACGGTACCGAGCGGCCGCCTGGCCTCATCCAAGATGGCTGCTTTGGCGTCAGGGAGAAGGGTGGGAAGCCATCTTGGATAAGGGCAACGATAGTGCTGGTCAGTGCCAAGGGGACTCAGGCAGACATTTTGGATAAGGGAAAAGGCACATACTGAAAAGGCGCAGAAGGCTCCTGACAAATTGAGACCCAGTCCACCATCTAGAATAAGGGCAAAAGGTTCCTAGCAGTGTAGGGCTAGTCGGCCATTTTGGAAAAGGGCAGAAGGCTCCAGACAGTCACATTAGTCGCCATCTTGGGGAAGGGCAGACTGTTCTTGACAGAGTTAAGCCTGATCAGCCATCTTGGAGAAGGGCAAGAAGTCCCACTAAGGGTCAAGAGAGTTTAGTCCTCATACTATCTTAATGACACTGCCTTCATGATGAGGGCATTTGTCTGGTTATGATATGAATTCATCAGGCAGCAGTATGACATCATCATGTTATGGCATGATGTCATTCGGTGGTCATGAGATAATGATCAATGACATCATAGCGGAGATGTGCAAGCGAATCGTATTCCCTGGCTTCAAGTGCTGTCAGGTCAGCACCGGGTCATGGGGCAAGGGCATCACAAACGCCGACTACATTTGATGGGGGCTGGGACTGTTTTAATTTGGGGTCCTGCTTTGCTTACAGCTCCAACCCTGACCAAAGAGAGACCAGGTCTGGACTTATTCATTCTTGATCTTAATAAATCAGAGCTTGCACTTCAGTGCAGCCTTGCCAGCAATCAGGGTACTAAGTTAGTATTATTACCTCTGCTCCACAGATGGGGAAACGGAGGTCCAGAGTGAGGAGATGACCTACACCTACATAACCCAAGGTCACCGCAATTCCTTCCACTTACCCCTTGGGTTAAATCGCTTTTACCTGTTTAACTGGGAGGGATGCCAGGAAAGTGATTCAGCACAACAGTGCCTTTCAGTAACTAAGCCATGAAGAAACCACCCACCCAGTCTCTCTAATTGCATGCCTAATATTGGCAAACAAGTGCAAACAAGTGTTCGTTACAGGTTGCTCAGCTCGTACTTCTCCTCCTGACTGCTTAAAGGGCCCTTAAATTAAGGCATGCCAGTCTGGGGTTGCAGCAAACCGTGGACTAAGGAATCCACCCCACCCCCTTACTCACTGACACTCACAAGGACCTGGCTCCCAGGGCTCAAACTTGTGCTATCACTTCTCCCCTTCATCCTCCTTGCTCCCGGGGGCTGCTTTGTGCCCACCTAGGATTTCATCGTGGATGAAAGAGCAGACAGGGCTGCATTGCCACCCTCTTCGCCTTCCCACCCTCCTTCTGCATTGCTGGGCACAAACGACCTCTTGTCACCGTAAATCTGGGTAGGCTACCCCTTGTTCTGTAACATGTGAACACTCATACAAGAGAGTTAACAAATTTGCAGGAACCTATATCAGTGGCTCTCTAACAGTGGGTTGGGAGACGATCTTAGGAAGGTTCTTGTGAGGGGTGGCGGAACTGGCACAAACCCTGGTGCAAATGTATTGTGTCCCCTGCCATGTCCCCTCCTGCGTCTTGTTCTGGCCACCTCAACTGCTGAGGGTCAGGGCAGGATAGTGGAAGGTGTTATGTAACTTCTTACAGCTTCCCTGTCTCTCCCCACTACCGCCGCCAACAAGATCACTCATCAGCACGACTGCCAGGACCGTTCCCACATCCTGGATTTTCTGCCACTGCCAGGGTTGTCCTCACCTCCTGACTCCTGCCACCAAAATCACACCCTCCCTGCTGCTGCCCTCTTGACACTCATGGTCCTGGATTGATTTTTTTTATTTTTTTTTTAAAAGGTGGGTCCTTTAAAATTTTTATTATTATTACTATTAATCATTAAATTTATATGCCGTCCCCTCCTGCTATAAGCATCTCGGGGTGGCTGACAACATTTAAAAATACATTAAAAAAATAAAATACATTAAAAACAACACAAATATACCCAAAGTTAAAATAACCCAGTTCCAACACCCCTCCCTAGCCCAACCCACCCATCCCATCTCCCTCGGTAAAGACCCGGCGGAACAGCCAGGTCTTACGCTGTCTACAGAAAGAGCGGAGGTCAGCGGCCAGGTGGACCTCCAACGGGAGGGAGTTCCACAGCCGTCGTGCAGCAACAGAGAACGCCCTCCTCATGGTCAACACTTGGGAAACCTGGGGGACCTCAAGGAGGGCACCCCTGGCCGACCGCAGAGGTTGATCCAGGATCTGGAGGGCGAGGCGGTCCTGTAGGTAGGCGGGGCCCAGACCATTTAGGGCTTTAAAGGTCAACACCAACACCTTGAATTGGGCCTGGAAGACTATTGGCAGCCAGTGCAGAGAGCAGAGCACTGGTGTAATGTGTGCTTGCGTCGGCCCGTCCCCTTCAGGAGACGAGTCGCCGCTTTCTGCACCAGCTGCAGTCTCCGGACCAGCACCAAGGGTAGCCCCACGTAGAGTGCGTTACAGTAGTCTAATCTTGAGGCAATAAAAGCATGGATGATCGTGGCCAGGTCTCGCCCACAAAAAGGCTGAGAATCACTGCAGTAAATAACCACATATCCATGTTTTCACACAATCAGCGATTCCATGGAGTAAATACCTCCTGGTGTCCTTACCACAGGGTATTGCATTCCTTTCTATACCGTGTGAGAAAGGCCAAAGCAGTTTAGAGGTGGCTGCCTGTTCATATTGAGTTGGAGCATGGCATTGAGTTGGAGCGCTGGGATTGGCAGCCTCTGGCAGATGGATCTGAATGTCCAAAATGAAGCTGTCTGTGATAAATCAAGCATAGCCCTCGGGTCCTACCCCTGCCATGCTACTGACGTGTTTATCCTGATGGCTAAATCGCTGCCTCTTCATCTCCCCGTTTCATTTTAAACAACAGCCTGTTGTGCTCAGTGGAAAAGCACACTCTGACAACAACATACAAAAGAACAAAATCCTTGATCCAGGAGGGCATTTGACTTATGTTACATTTTTATTTTTTTTCTTTGGGGAGGGGCTAGAAGGGGAGCAACTGAAAATATTTCCCAGTGGCTAAATAAAAAAAAAACTCCTTCCATGAGAAGCCACAGCCCTAGGGGCCTAAACTAGAAGCTTCAAGTCCCAAAGCTTTTAAACCGAATGTGACAGTTTAATTAGCTAAGCAATCAGCTGAAATATAACTCCAGGATGGCCAAAGCAGCATCAGAGACGACAGAGGGATTGCCTCTCCGATTCAGGACATTCAAAAGGAAACATCAATCTCCTTAGCCCCCAATTGCCTGGCAAATTTGCCCTCTCTCCTTTTTGAGCCGAAACAAATTCACTTTAATGTTTGATGGGCTCTAAGTGGTCCTGTACAGTTTGGACAGAATTAATAATGTGTGGAACAAGAAATTGTTGACAACGTGGCAGCTTCAACTTCTGGATAATTAAGTGGAGAGAACACAGCTACATCTAATTGCTACATTTGGAGAAAAAGACAACACACCAAACAAACCCAAAACAAAGATGAAAAAAATCACATTTGGAGATTTTTATTATCTTCCATTCTCGTTTCCAATGTATTTTGGAATTTCTGTCATTCAAAAGACTGTACTACAAGGTAGATTTTCTTCTCATTTCACAGGAGATTATTTCTACAAGGGGCTAGTCCAGCGACCTGTGTCTTGTAAGAGAAGCTGATGTCTTGAAGAGGACTTTGAGATATAATCCTATAATATGATCACCATAATCCAAAATCATAGAACCATTGAGTTGGAAGGGACTTTGAAGGTAAGCAGGTCAGACCCCTTCCTTGCATGCAGGACAAGTTCTGCTGCAACATCCCTGACAGATGGCTCTTTTTGAAAACCTCCAGCAATGGAGCGTCTACAAGGATGGTCAATACAAAATGTGTCAGTAGGTGGCACCCGATCATAAGTGGCTTTACTTGTGGCTGTTGCAGGACTAATAATATTTGTTGCCGTGCCCTTCGAAACAGTGGGTGCTTTCAAAAACCTTTTGAGCTGGAAAAAAGACAGAAGGAAAACATGAATAGTGATGTGGCAACGGAACAAGGTGCCTAGGAAGGTCGTAAGCGCTCTGTTGGTGGTGGTTTACAAAAAGATGCTGGATGATGTAGCTGCGTTAGAGTAGATCAGGGCTGGGCAACCTCTTCTGTTCTGGGGGCCACTTTGACAAATAGTACAAGCTCCGAGGGCCACGTACAAGTTGGAGCTGGGGGCTGCTTAGGGGGTGCACTCAAGAGATCCATCCCCTATTCTTTGTGCATGACCTCATCTTTGCTCCCTTACCCCTAGCTCATTTTTTTCAGTGGTTGGTGGTAGGATCTGGCTCCAGGGTCCAGATCCAGGAACTGGAAAGGGGCCACATAAAAACTTGCTACAGGCCACATGTGACCCCCTGGGCCTGAGGTTCTCCACCCTTGAACTAGATGATCCTCAAGGTCCCTTCCAACTCTGTGATAAAATATATATATATATAAAATTCAGGAGCTGGCGGTGAAAACGAAATCAGGAAAATCTTGTCTATAGCAGGGTGGCTGAAAACCTGCATGATTAACAAGAGGCGACCGGTAGCATTAGTGTGTGTGTGTGATTTTCAATTACATTGCTTGGAGGGGGGGGGGGGGGGGAAGCGAGGCTAGTTTGCTCGTGCGCACACGCATTTCATTGCTAATTTCAAGTGCTGATGACCTCAGTCCATTAGTCTTAATGGGAGTGGGAGAGTTTATAGTGTCTGCTCAACTGTGCTGAGGTTTTGAAAGAAGGGAATTATGCCACATTCCAGCCAGGCAAAAATGAGCTAACTTTAGAAAGCGGCTCGGCAAAAACATGAGGATCTCTCATTGTCTCGTTCCACTGGGAGACTGTTCTGAGACGCATCGCGGCCCTTCTTCTGGCCTGATAGGGAAGGAGGATCGGGACAAAGGAGCCTGGGGTTTGCCACGACTGGGTGGATGAAAATTGCAACTGGGTAGTCAGAGAGAGAAAGAGAACAACTTCACCAATTTCTGCTCTCAAAAAAAACCCCAAACCCAACAAAAACCCTCTTCATGCAAAGCAACGACAAGGGACACAAACAAGGATCGGTGGGCTAACTTGCATCCATTGTGCAACTGAATTGTGGTGAACAAGGTAGTTCAGATATTACAGAAGCATAAAAATCAGGGACCGAAATTACTTCTTCAATCAACTTGCCTCTTAAAAACAAACAAGCATAAAAAGTGCTGTACTGAGACGGTCCGTCTGTCAGAGAATCCTGCCTCCAACAGAAGCCAGTTATTTATTGATCGATTGGTTTATAGCCCGCCCTATCCTCGAAGGCTCAGGGCAGCTGACAACACATGCAAAATACAAATGTAGAATAAATAATTAAAACCCCCACAAAACTCCCCAAATCTATCCCTGCTCGTTGAGTGCCTGACCAATTAAACCGGTCTTACACCGTGTCCGGAAGACATTCAAACTAGGGCTGAGGTGAGCCTCCGAGGGAAGGGAGCACCAAAGCGAGAATGCCTCTCCATGGGCCCGATTCATATGCAACTGGGCCAGCGATGGAAGCCGCAAGATGGCACCCTCGGCAGATCTTAAGGGCCGTGAAGGAGCAAGGTGGTCCCTCAGTTATGAAACACCCAACAGGTCATAATGGAGTGACCCATTAGCCTCCAACACTCAGAGGTTCCATCCTCTGACCAATTTGGCTAAATCATTTAAGAGTCTATCCTCCGCGAACGTATCCAATCCTTGAAACAAAAATAAAAATAAAAATCAGTTATGCGACTGGTTTTCAGAACATCCTCTGGCAATGAATTCCACAGGCGTTTAACTGCACAGCAAGTGGGAAAAGTAGTGAATTTTATTTGATCTGCTGCCAGTTCATTTCATAAGGGGCCCTTTAGTTTTAACTGTAATCCCTGAGAGATGCTCCTTCTCTTTATCTGGCTAATTAGTAACCATCTCAGTATAAAACTATGGTTGTTTTGGGGGTTTTTGGTCAGAAATCACTGAACAGCGAGTAGATATGCTTTCTCTCCAAAACACCTCAGAGGCAGTAGGACTGACTGGGATGGAGGATAATAGTGTTTGGGTAAACGGAATCTTCTACTGGGATTTAATCATTCAGAGATGATGCTTCTGTCTATCTGGCTGGTTAGAAGCCACCTCAGTGTGTAAGTCTGGGGTTTTCCTGTCAGGAATCCTTAAACCACCAGTAAACACATTTTCCCGCCAAAACGCCTCAGAGGCAGCAATGCTGACTGGAATGGGGACAATTGTGATTGGTCGGGGGTGGGAAATCTCCAACTGTAGAGAGCCGAGAGATGATTGGTGGGTTTGGAATCCTTTCCCATGAAGGAACGGTGGGAAATAACTAAAGTGTATTTAAGTTCTAAAACTGTAACAAAACCTCCTGGGCTGAGAGAATGTAACATTTATTCTGAACTTGCCCTGGGTGTAAGTGAGGCCAGTCAGAAGAGGGCTCATACGTAGCAAGTGAAAATGGTTTGCCCTGGGGAGAAGGAATTTGCAGCCGGCAGGATTGAGATGGCATTCTGCGATTGGCTAGCTCCTTCTAGAGGCTACTAACCTCATTGGACACAGCCTCTCACCCCTGTACTGATTGGTCTTTTTTTCGATCTGCATAATAGAGGGGACCTGAATGGAATCATGTGACCCAGGGCCAGAGAAGGTATATAAAGAGGGCCGTTGCAGAGAAAGTCGTTTAGCTAGTAGTATGATTTCAGTGGCAGGTGAAGGTATGTGGGCTCCAGGAATAAACTTGAGATGACACCACGAATGTGAGAAGTACTGGCATAAAATAGGGACCCTGGAGTTTCAAATGCAGGAATCTTACATGGTGGTGGGGGTTGTGGTAGTTTGTGGGTGGGGGCGAGTCTCCCAAACATGAGGCTCATGAATAAACATTGCTATCTTAGATGGAATGACATCACGGTTCTGTGCTAGGCCCCAGTTTCCCTGCCTCTAACACTGGTTGTTTTTAGATGATACGTTACAAAGTTTGTCTGTTTTTATGATGTTTTGAATGTGATCACGTAAACAGTTTAAAGTGTTTCACTTTAAACACACTTCCTGGTTTTAGTTCGTTTTGTTTTAAAAAACACCTCTCTCGGGGTTTTACTGAAACGTTTCCGTTCGGAAACGTTGCAGAGCAATTGTTTTAAAAACACGGAAACAACATTTTGGTTAGAACAGGTAAGAACATTCTGGTTTTAGTAAAGGTTGTCTAAACAGAAGCAAACATTTTTGTTATGACAATGAGTCGTACTGTTCTGTCTGTTAGGAACGTTTCAGTGCGATCGTCTGAAAAACAGCCAACCGTCTGACAGGGCCCCTTATGAAATGAATTCCTAAACAGTTTATTTGCAGCATCAAAGAAAGCCTCCTTGCAAAGCAGCAGGGGGCGCTAGCCTCCCCTCCTGAATTACCAACCCTCTTCTGCAGCTGGGGCTAAGGCTCCATTGCAGGAGAGGGGGTATTGATTCCGCTGCCTAGAAAAGACCTGCAGAAAAAGCCTCTCGACTTGTCTGGCTAGTCTCCAAGGCCTTGTAACCAAATTAAGAGACTGCTGCCCAATGAACTTGCATGATTATACCCACACGCTGAGGGAGAAGGTCTTTCTGCAGAGGAATTTTGCTGAACTGGAGCATCGGAGCTGGCTTCTCGCTAGTTCAGGGACATAAGGAAAAGTTATTTCTGAAGGCAGCTCAACTGATACCACCTAGGGCCACGGCTGCATAATAAGACAGTGATCTAGTTTAGCTGCTGACTCCAGCATGACTAGTTAGTTGGCTGATGATAATATCATCTGTGCACAGACCAAGGCAAGTTTAATTCCCACCACTCAACTTGCTCTGAAAAGGAAACGCTAAATTGGCCGTGTAGATCCTGCAGGGACACAAAAAGGGAGGGGCAGGGTGAGCTTTGTTAAAAATTCTGGTTGTACTTCCAAGTTCTTTGGGAAACACTACAGCTCTTGGGGGAAATTTTGAAAGACACAAATGGAATTCAGTGTGCCCGGTTCCTGTCGGCTGGGATATTAACCACCCTTTGCGCCTTTGATAATCTGACTCTAGCTCTTTAGGATGCTAATTTAATCATCTGCTCCATGCAGGGGAACTCTCGATTCAAACGGAACCAACGGGACTCTCCATGGGATGGGGATGAAGAACAGAGACGGACGCACTCCATAATCGTCCTGTGGCTTTTTATCAATCTGTTGTTGGCCACTGTCCGAGACAGGATTCTGGCCATTGGTCTGACGTCTGGCCATCAGGTATGAATTTAAGTCTGCTACCCGAACTGCAGGATCACTTAATTAGTACAAACTCTATAGCAGGGATTCTCAACTTGGTGCTTAGACAATGCTTGAAAGTGCGCCCCAAGCCCATTCATGCAAACTATGCAGTGCTCCCCAAGTAGTCATTAACGTCACTCCAGTGCTCTTGATTGGAAAAGGGTTGAGAACGCCTGCTCTATAGGATCTCACAATTAGCAGATAACATTATGGGTCTGAATATTAAATGGTTTTAATAGTTAAACGGGTTATTTACCTGGTTAAAAGGTTCAAGAGGTACTTACCCGATCATGACGTTCACTACACCAGAAGGTCCAGGTTGCCTTTGGTGGCATTCCTTAGGAATACGTCTACCCAGGCCTCTGCAGGGAGGGAGTTCCACAGCCTTGGTGCGGCGACCGACAATGCCCTCTCCATAGTTAACCCCTGGGATACCTGGGGGACTTCGAGATAACCAAATGGGTTATAACTTAGTGGGTAATAACTAAGCAAGTTTTTGTCAGAAACTTAAACGAGTCCTAGATGGGAAATCAAGTGTGCTGTATACCCAGGAATAGAAAAGCTATGTATTGAAGGATCGTAAACTGACTAATGAAAACATCAGCATTGCCTAATAACCAATCAAGGTGTCGGGTTGGCTTTTCCTTTAGTGGCGGCCCATGGCCCCCTTGTGGCGACAGCTCTCAGTGCAGGCGTGTGACCTGGGGCATGAATCAGCCAATCAGAAGCATGGTTTACAATCCATCCAAAAGTAGCAAGCTCGGGCCTAGTTAGCCTTAGCTGGGTGCAAAAGAGCTGTGGGGCCAACCGAGCCAAGTGCAAAATCTGTAGGGTCGTGTGCAAATAGCGGGAGGAACTTGGGTGTTATAAAAGGCAAGCTGGTCAGCAGCATGTGGGTGTTTGCTGGCGGAGGAAGAAGCCTCTCAGAGAGGGAGAGAAGCAGACAATAATGGGGAAGAGGAGTGGAAATCAAGCAGTGATGCTTTCTTTGAGCTGTCTGTACTACTGCTGGAATCCTTTGTACGTGGTCTCGCTAAAGCTTTCCTATCGCAAGCTCGGCTTAAGCAGCAAAAGGCTTTGGTTTCCACACCTTGTTCTTCATTAGGGATCCAAAGGCAGCGAGACATGCACCGTACCTGAAAGGCAGAGGGCTTCCCTTGCAATAAGGGGAAGAAGAGAATGAGCAAGATCACAGATCTATCCACCGTCCTTGAATACACGCCCTCCTCTCCATTCCCTTCCCACGAGATCACCGTTTCGCTGCTTGAGAAAGAACCTGGATCCCTATGGCCGTATCCAGAAGCTGCTCTTTATTTGCAGTGTTCTTATCCGTATTTCATCCCAGCCCATCCATCCGTATTCACGGTAGGCATACATAACCCCCAAGTACCTTGCGTGCAGGGTCCCTTGTTTCAAGTAGCAGCCTAAGGCCGCTTTTATATGAGGTGCTGAGTCCCGCCTTGAAAGGAAAGCCGCGCGGGGAGTGTTTACATGTTGTCGGCAGCGCTGCCGCTGCGACAACGGGGGGCACGTCTCTTCCTGCAGCGCGGGGAGCATGTAAACATTCCCCGCGCGGCTTTTCTTTCAACGCGGGACTCAGGCGGCGCTTTTCAGCGCCTCATATAAAAGCGGCCTCAGGTACAGACTAGTTTAGTCACTCGCTCTAGCAGAACTCTCCTGTCTTTTACTTTGGCAGTTTCCCCTTTGATCTTTTGAGGCCACACCCCAGGCCAGCTGGCCCCAGTTAGGCTCTAGTTGCCACCTGTTTAGCACCTGCAAGGTGCAACCCTCTGCTGTTAGGTGTGCCTGTCCTCCTAAGGCGGCACCCCTTAAAGGGCCAGGCACCCAAAACCTGCGCCCTGACACACCCACTCTTGAAGGCCTAAGAGCTTGTTTAAAAACCTGTCTTCCCACTGATTTCTATTTCCGGGATATTTTAGCATCTCCATTCATTCCATTGCCAAGCTGTCCAACCTTTCTTTCAGCAGGAAGACAAAGTGCAAGAGTAATGTTTAATTATTCCTCTGCAAAAGCCAATGCTCCAATTACCTAGCATTTTAATTTGTCATCCAGCTAAAACATAATACTGACAAAGCTGGATGACTCACATAAATAATTCTTTCCGTTGGAACTGCAGTTCTGCAACATGAGACACATACAGTCCTTTTGTTAAACGACAATGGCCAAAAATCTTGGGTATCCAGGGGTATTTTTAGACAAGCGCCTCCCCACCCACCATGCACATTGCAGGGCTGCATAGGGCACCAATGCAGCCCTGTAACATGCATGAGGAGGCGCTTGTCTAAAAACATCCCCAGAAACGCAGGATGAATGTTGGAGTGATATTTAGCTCTCTCCCTGTGGCTGCTGCAGAGCCGTCCTGTTATTTCAAGGCAATTAAGAGTCTTCATGTGGAATTTAGAACTCTTGGAAACTCAGCTGCTAAACAGAGCACTAGTTGCATCTTGACTAGGAATCAGCAATGCATGCTCTTGGTAACTGTAGCACAAGATCCCCCTGACCTAAATACTACTAGGTTGATTTCTTAAGCGTGCATTGCTAACAGTTCAATGATGCGTTATGCTTAAAAATTAATGAAGGTTTAATTCAAAAAAGCCTCCCCTTACAGTCAAAAAAGAAACATCAGCATCAGCCAAAATATTAATAGGTAGGGAAGAGCGAGGCGGTAGGGGTGATCAGAGTTATTGTGCATGGGATCCACTTAATCCCCGGGCTGCATGGCAGGAGGGGCGGGGTAAAAATCGATTAAATAAATAAATAAATACATTAATCCAGGTGATAACCTCAGGTGAACTACTAGGACTGCTACCTGCCCCCCCCCCCATTGGCTCTTGCACTCCAAGCTGGGACCCCTCCCATTGGCTCCCAGCTTTAGGACACCGTAGGAATGCAGAGGGGCACTCCCCTTCACAGAGAGCATTTTCTGAGGCACTGGAGGCGCTTTCCTAGCCTGTCTCCTCCCTGAGGGGCACCAGTCCTGCTCTCCTCTCCAGGGGTGACCTCTGGGAGACTGCTATCGTGATCCAGGGGAGACTAGCTTGTAATGTACCAAAGATCACAATCTGTTTCTTGGTTCCCCATCTTCCCAAGGTGGGTCACAGCATCTGCAAATGGGGTCATGATCCCAATGGATATTTAATAATAAATATTTGATAGATTTTGCATGCTTATGTGGTTGTCTGGGGCTGTGGGATTATAGTGAAGTCTCTAAACAGGGGGTCAATATAGGCAAATGTTTACGAACCAATGAACTACGGTCTGATCCTTTCGACACATATATATGCAGTGCCATGCAACTGGCACAAGTAACATCATTCGTGTCAGTGGCGCAGCGCCTGTGAATAAAGATGCCTCTGGGTATAGGATTGCCCATTTCAGAAAGTTTCTAACTTGGCCTCTTTTATCTGCTGTCAACTTTTAAATACCTCTTGGAAATAGTTATAATTTCCGCTTCACCTACCCTCTGTATGATCACAAAGTTCACTGGAGATCAGCCTCCTGTTAACTCCATTACGGTGCCAAGGGTGTACAGCCAAGGCCCGCAGTGAGGCTTTTGTGGTGGCTGCCGCACAGCTGTGAGCATCTTCTGGAGGCAGCGTAAGACACCATTTTACTTGGCCTGGCAGTTGGTAGGTGGGCATAGGCTCTAGGAGGGAGTGGCGTTTTATTTTATTTATTTATATTATTTATTTATATTAAAATGTATATGCCGCCCCCTCCTGCCTCAGGCATCTCAGGGCGGCTCACAGCATATTAAAAACATTTTAAAACATTAAAATAAACAATAATTATTTATTTTTATTTATTTATTTTATAAATTTTTACCCCGCCCCTCCTGCCATGCAGCTCGGGGCGGCTTCCATACATTAAAAAAACAATAAAATCAATTAAAAATCATCATAAATATTATAAAATATTAAAACAGGGCTAGATACAATCATAAAAACCAGAAATAGGTGGGGGAGCTAAAAAAACCCCCCACCCTATTCACCCTCCCTCCCAAAGGCCTGGGCGAACAGCCAGGTCTTACAGTTTCGCCGGAATGTTAACAGGCTAGGGGCCAGGCGAGCTTCCTCCGGAAGGGAGTTCCATAGCCGCGGCCCTACTACCGAGAATGCCCTCTCCATTGTGGCCCCCCATTTAACACTGAATAATGATTCAATTAATAAAAAAAGATAAAACCCCATCCGCCCCTACCCTAACCCAACCCACCCATCCCATCTCCCTCAGGAAAGGCCTGGAGGAAGAGTCAGGTCTTACACGGTCTGCGGAAAGAGGGGAGGCCGGCAGCCACGCAGATCCCCGACGGGAGGGAGTTCCACAGCCACGGCGCAGCCATGGAGAACGCCCTCCTCATAGTGGACATACGGGAAACCCGGGGGACCTCGAGGAGGGCGCCCCCAGCCGGATCCAGGGACCGATTCAGGACCTGGCAGGTGAGGCGGTCCTGCAGGTAGGCGGGGCCCAAGCTGTTTAGGACTTTAAAGGTCAACACCAACACCTTGAATTGGGCCCGGAAGCCTACCGGCAGCCAGTGCAGAGACCGAAGCACCGGTGTGATGTGCTCGCATCGGCCCGTCCTCGTCAAGAGACGGGCCGCCGCATTCTGCACCAGCTGCAGCTTCCGAACCAGCACCAAGGGTAGCCCCACGTAGAGCGCGTTGCAGTAATCCAGTCTCGAGGTAATAAAAGCATGGATGACTGTGGCCAGATCCGAGTCCGAGACATACGGCCTAAGCCGACGCACCAGATGTAACTGGCAGAATGCTCCCTTCGCCACAGCCGCCACCTGGGCATCCAGGCGGAGCTGCGGATCCAGGAGCACCCCCAGACTCCGGACCTGAGAAACCAGGAGAGGACAGACCCCATCAGTGATGGGGAGGAGAGGGGTTACATATATACACTGTGCTTTGGGTAGGTTTTGTAACCTGCGCTGAGCCCTTAAGATAGGGCGGGGTATAAGTCTAAATAAATAAAGGTGCTGCCAGAGTTGTGCAAGATGCTTTACAAATAAAAGAGCGTGGTCACTGCCTGAAAGGGCTTGCAATGGAAAAGCCCAAACCTGCTGACCTTTACTCCTGGAGGGAGCTATATTCCCCCCATTCCCCTCCATGTATTGTGGGGACCGCAGGCTTGTGGGTTTAGGTGACTTCCCTGTTATAACTAGGCCCTTGGTTCAAATCCTGTCTTAGCCACAAACTCACTGGGTGGCCTTGGATAAATCACTCTCTCATAACCTCAGTTCCCCCATCTGTCAAATGGGAACAGTAATGAACTGTCTCACGGAGTTCTTGTGAGGATGTCGAGGAGTACAGAAATGATAATAATAATCGAGACGCTATCTGGGGCTATCTTTCCAGATCAGACCTCTGGTTCACCCTATGCCCCAGAGGAAGGTGCAAGCCCCCTGCCTCCTCCCACCCCCTGGCAAACAATGGCAGGGGGCACGTGCCTTCTGAAGGATCTAGCCTTTAGCTCGGGAGCAGACTGCACCAGCCCTGGGCGGCGGCTGCAACACCCCAGCCAGCCTCCCCAAGCCCCCAGAAACTTGGTGCAAATGCAGCCCAGGAAAGGGTCCCATGTGCGGAGGACGTCCCAGATCTGGCATCCCCGGAGCCCTAACCGATCCACCCTCCCTCTGCAACCGGCGCCTCCCTTCCCCGCCAGCAGAAGTGAAGCTGGGTGGAGGAATCTGTCTGGGAGCCATGGGTGGGGCCGGCTGGGGGGGAATCTCCCGTCTCCACGTGATGATGGGGCTGGGTCCAGGGAGACGCCCCCCGCGGTGGGTGGGAGGACAGGGACCGGGCTACCTGCCTGTAGCAAGCGGAGGAAGAGCCGGAGCTGGGCAGTCGAGCCGCCTCTCCAAAGGGGGGTCCCCCTCCAACCTCTCCAAAGCCGCGCACTGGGGGACCAGCAGCAGCAGCTGCTCCACGTGGGTTGGCTGCTGCTGCTCGCAGCTGTCCATGGAGCTGCTACCCCTGGCTCCGAGGCTGATGTGAAGCGGCTGCCCGCCCCGAGGGGGGTGTCCTGAGCGCCCCGGCTCCCCCCCCTCCCCCGATGCATTCGCTGCTGGAGCTCCAGGAGAAAGCAGGCGGCGTGGGGCTGCCCGCGGGCTCCTTTCCCCAGCCTCAGAGGATGTTTAGCTGCGTGGGCTGCTTCTGGGTCCTCTTGTCCGCCTGCCTGGTGGCGATCTGCAGCTTCAGCTTCCTCTCCCCGGCTTGGATTGTGAAGGATCGGCCGCAGCATCGGCTGCAGCCGGCGGAGGAGGAGGTGAGCTTCGGCTTGCTCTGGCACTGCTCCGAGACGCTGGAGCACATGTACAGCTGCTACACCTTCGGGGGCCTGGGCAAGTTCAACGAGATCCCCTCTAGCTCCTGGCAGGTGAGTGAGGGGAGGGTGGGGACGCCTGATGCAGCAGCTGCGCCCTCCCCCACGCGCGTCTCGTCCCGCACGCGTGGGCATTGAGATCCACCTTGCCTCCCGGGGTTGTCTACGTTTCACAGTTGGGCAATGCGGGGGGGCTTGAGGGTAGCTTTTCCCCTTGCAGTGCAACATAGGGGGTTTAGGCGTAACTTCGCCCTCTGCAATACAGCAATGTAGGGGGTTTTGTACCCTGCAATGCAACATAAGGGAGGTTAGGGGTAGCTTTGCCTCTTGCGATGCAACCCCAGCGGACCATTTCAATGTAGGGAGGCTTTGGAGCAACTTCGTACCCTGCAATGCAAAATTGGGGGGCTTAGGGGAAGCTTTGCATCATCCTGAAATGCAATCCAGCTGGTTAATGCATCCTATGGGGCTTAGGAGCAGTTTTGAACCTGCTGTGCAACATCGGTGGAGCGGGTTAAGGGCAGCTTTGCCCCCCTGCTGTACAAATGCCTAGGGGATCCTGGGCAGCTGAAGTCTTGTGAGAGAGGAAGGATGGACTCTTAATCTGTATCTGATTCTGTCAATGGGGAAATCAGTGGAATCCCGCTGCTGCAGAAAGAGGCATGAGTAAAGATAGGATTGGGCCCAAACTTAGTGCCTCCGCCCCATCAGCCCAGGCTGGGCTCCTCCAGGGATGGGATTAGTGCACGGTGAATCCCGCTGGCTGCAGTGCCGCCCGAGCCCATTAGCTGGTGCGTGGGTAAATATTCTAATCCAATTAGGTCCCCAGGGAGCTTCCAGCTTGGGCTTCTGTTTTCCCCATCAGCATCTCTCTTGAGAGGGAGCCGATGGAGAACTCAGTTGCACAGAGGAGAGACTGATCTGCCTGCAGAGAGAGGCCCCCCCCCCCCCCCCCCAGTGAAGACCAGGGAGCGTTCCTCACAAGTCTGCCTTTGCCTCTCCTAAAGTGATGCCCCCTGGAAGCCACCATGGGCCAGGCAAATGATCCGATCTGTTTTAATCTGGCTTCCTCCGAGATCTTTGTCAGGCTGGCAGGAGTCAAACGGACAGGGATGCTGGCATCTCTGCTGGCGAACACACTGGGCTTTGAAAGTTCTGCCATGGTGGCAGATTTGCTGCTGCGAGTGCTCCGGTCGCTGGGTTAGGAGTGGGCGTCCGTGCTGCTAAACTGTGGATGTTTCTGCACATTATCCATGGCAAGGAGTGTGGTTACACCCATGGTTCCCCTGCATCACCCCCATCCACAGAGCCTTTTCCTCCCCGTTGGGGCATGCTGCTGGCAGACGGGGAAAACCCCTCTGGGGGGCCAGGTGTGAAGGGGGGGTAGCCTCTTCCCTTTCCTGGATCTGTAGCTGGACTCCAGCTGTTATGGTGGCTACATGGGGGCATGCCCATTGAGAAAAATTGCGGGGGAACTTAACATCCTGGTAGCTGCTCCCCCCTGCCCGGTTCCCCCCATCATCAGTTTTGAAAGCAGTTTGTGGCGACCATCCCGGTGCTTTATTTACACACGATACCTGCAATTTTATTATTTTTTAATTGTATAAAAAGGTCAGGTGAAGGGGTTGTAATGCATGTTTTAATCCCCTTGGAAACCAAGGATTAACATTGGTTCTTCTTTGGAGTCCAAAGATAGGATCAGTTAAAATGCACATTTACAAACTTGTGCATCCAGTGGTAGATTCGGCAGAAGAGTCTTGTCTGACTGCAGCCTGCGTATGCGTGAGAAATGGCGGGGATACTTGAAACCAGTGAATGTGTGGCAACGTGGTCCCAGTGCCTTCCAGTTTGTATCCAAGGTACAACCGGGAAAGGCCTGCCCCCTTGGTCAGAAACACCTTCCCCATAGAACCTGACCCCCAGCAACTCAAGCTTTCTGCCTCCTTCACACTGCTTTCTGTCTGACTGGAATTCCCTCCCTAGACAGGCAGACGGCAGCACTGAGTTCCAGTCTCTTCCTCTCCCATCTGGTACAAGGCAGCACTTGGCTGCAGGGAGAGAGGAGGAAGGAATGACCAGAGCAGCAAGGGAAGGGAGTGGGTCTCCGAGGTAGGGGAGATCTCTGTGGGAAGGGAGGGTCCCAAACCTCCTCTTGTTGTTCCAGAGGGGAGGTGGCACTCTAAAGGACGGAACAGCCCTGGATCATGTGGTGGTGGGGGCACTGGGGTCAGAGTGTGCATCCCCTATATCAAAATACCTCTCTTGGTAGCATCCAAGCAGTGGGTTGACCAGCTGCCTCTTGAAGTCCTTCCAATTCTTCAAATTGTACGTTGACCAACATTCCAGGCCTGTGTATTGACTGGGGTGTGGGAATCCTAGCAAAACTCCCAGTGCGTTCAATAGAACCAGCATTTCATCCTGTGTCCCTGCCGCCTGATCTCACCCCCAACATACTCAGTGCGCGCTCCAGGGAGGTTGGGGAGGCCTGTCTGATAATGGTCGTGCTCCTAGTCTAGGCATGTCTAGTCACATACTGCCTCCCCCATTAGGAAAATGAGAACGTTACCGTCATTTATATTTTATGTTGCACTGTGTCACTTTCAGGGTTCGGGGCTCGGTGCCCGTACGTAACACGTGTTGTTTTTATTATTATTATTATTAATAAACATTTATAAAGCGCCAGTTGCAAAACCTGTCGCTGTACAGAACATACAATCAGACGCGGTCCCTGCCTGTGGCTTACAATCTGTTATGGTTTTTAGATTATTCCTGACCTCTGTGTATTGGGGTCTCCCTCCTGAATTTCCAGGGACCCTCCCTAGGTCAGGCCTCTGTTCTGCATTATTGCTTCTCATTGCAGGTTTATTCATGGGCCCCATTACTAGGGGAATTCTAGCTGGGGATGAGCAGGATGGGTTACCACAAATTCCCTCCCCCTGCAGTTCTGGGGATTTGGGTGGTGGTGTTTGCGAGTCCGCATCACTCACAAATGTTAGCCCAAAGTGATGCTCGTCTCCCCCTGCCTGTGTGGTAACCACAATCTGTGCCGCTGAGGAGCCGGGCCTGGCTCGGCCCCTTTGACAATCGGGCCACAAGCTTGCAAGTTTAGCGTCTCTTTCAGTTTGTTCTGGTGCGGCACCTCGGTGTCAGGCCAGTGTTCTGGCGGTGGGGGTAGGGCACAGTTCTCCTTGGCCAAGTTCTGCTTGGCATTCTCGGCAGCCTATTGCGGGGAGTTGTGTCTGGCAGATCTGGGATTGTTCCCAATGTCTTTGTCTGACAAGGTGGCTGGAGAAGCTTTTGTGTGCCTTTGAAAACATGCCCACAATAAGGCATGATTGTAGCCTCGAGATGGGTTCCCTCCCCTCCCCACCTACCCCCTCATTGTGAATTCTGTTTACTTCCTGCTTGCTACAATGGGCTTGGTGCCTGCGACTGTAGTTCTGACTCCAGTTACCAAACAGATGAGCCTCGGAATCGCTCGGTTGCTCAGAGTCCCACACAAGGGACGAATCATGGGAAGGTCAAGGCTCAGGCATGACACAATGGAGCATTTAGCAGCTGAATTTCTCAGCCTTTCAAAGAATCGGCCTGTTATCTCTCAAAGGAAGAGTCCCTCACAGGCTATTGTGTGTTTACATCCCGGAGAAGGTCCCTTGGACCATCATTAGCAACAGGCTAAACAATTGACAAAGTGCTTGCCTACTCAAACCCTGTCCTGTCTGTACAAGAAAGCACTTTTTTAATAAAAGCCAAGCAATGCACTTGGGGAAAAACGGGGATGTTGGTTCATGCGTCTGCAAACATAATCCTCTTCTCTGCACAGGGACCCACTTTGTGTCGAGATTAGAGAGTGTGCAGATAAAGGGACTTCTTTGTAACAGTGGGGGTTACCAGTCATTAGCACTAGCTACTGTAGGCATGCAGGGAATCGGAGCCAAACGTTCAAAGGAAGCGGGCAGAGTAGGAAGTCATGTAAAGTTGGAGCCAGGCTGGACCAGGATCAAGATGAGCAGGAGTGTGATCGGAAATGAGGTCTGGGGTGACCAGATGATCCACCCAGCTTCCTGCTGCTGCCAACCAGCTTTTATCTGACAGGCAGCCAATCAAGAAACAGGGTGGGGAAAGGCCGGAGCAAGGACCAATTGGGAGGCTAAGGGGTGTGGCTAAGCTGGTACAACAGCCCTGATATGTGAGAGCCCGCCAGCATCCCATAGAGGCCCAGTTTCTTACAGCTACTTATTTGGTCCATAAACACAAAGTTCCTGATTATATTTATAAAAATGCTGGCTACGTGACTGGCCATGTGTTCAAATGCAAATTTGCTCCCAAAATGCAATGACTGAGGACAAAGAATATTTATTTATTTAGTCTTATATGCCACCCTTCCCATAAAATCTCAGTGTGGCTTACACAATCAATAACCCCCCCCAACATATAAACCCCCCAATCCCCTTCCCAGAAACCCTACCCCAGGAATTCCCCCCCCCCCCAATCTTCCTTAACCCCCTCTCCCCAGCCCACAACCGCCCAACCAAGACCAGTCCCTATTGCTGCCTGACGGAATACCTTACCAAACAAAAGTGGTTTTCCCCACCTCTGGAAGATGCTCGGGCTCAAGAGAACCTCTTGGGGGAGTTCCACAGCACTGGGGCAGCAACCAAGAATGCTTCCCTGTGTGCTCCCGTCCCATGGATGACAGTAACAAGTGGAACCTGTAGGAAGGTGCTCCCAGCCGATTGTAGGGGCCGCAGCGGAGTAGGGTAGGACAGGTGATCTTTCAGATATGCGGAGGGTAGGCTGTTCAGGGCTTTAAAGGTCAAAACCAGCACCTTGAATTTTGCCTGGAAAACTATAGGCAGCCAGTGCAGATATATTGTTCCTGTTCTGTCTAGATGTGCGCACCCTCCCGCTTCCAGTCCATGGTCATCCAAGAGACAGTACGATGCTAGCAGCCCTATGACAGTACGACGACAGCGTGCATAGACTTTCACAGGCCAGACTTGCCAGGTGAAACCTCTCTGAACAGATTTTATTCCTTGGTGCTGCTCTGATCATATAGGGTGTTGGGGATGGGCTGAAATTGGTTGCATTGTACTTCATGGGGCTGGCAAAGAAAGTGTTGGGAGTAGAAAAAAGGGAGGAAATAGCTTTTGAGTTCTGCACCAACATCAAAACCAGGAGTAGAGGGCCCCAGATGCAAACCAAGCAGCGGAGACTGGTCACATGGCTGGTGGAAGGAGACTGTCGGGTAGGTGGTCTAATGCACGGCTGCCGTAGCATTGGTGTAACTGGCTATGTGATCACAATGACGTCACCCAATTCAACTTGCGATCAAGGGCACTGGCAGAATATGGTCCGGGGGGGTGGGGGAAGAGGTGGAGAGGGGTGACCGTACCCCCTTTCTGATTGTCAGATGTTACAATGCTCAGATGGGGTGGGTGGAGCCCCCTCCCGGTGCCCAATCTAGTGATGGCTTTGCAATGCATTTATCATTACGTCTGGTAGCACCATAGCATGGTGGAGAGTTGCAAGGGAACATGGAACACGTCAGGAATAAGGAGTTTCTACTGTAGCTTTGTAGAGAAGAGACCGATATCCCGGGTATTCAAACCGTAGCCCGTTAAAGTCAATGGAAGCTGACTTCAATGGGGGCAGGATCCCGCCCATAAGAAAGGACCTGCTTGAACAAGATTGGGAGCTCTGCTGTTGTTTTAAGACAGCAAAGAGTGGAAGGGGCCATCCAAGAGCTTCTTGAATGGAACAAAGAATCCCGGGGTGTGAGGTGGAGACTGTGCATAGAAGGCCTCGGTCACATGGCACGCAAACCTTTCCTAACCTCTCTGAAATAATCTCTTTAAAGAACAGAGTACAAAGAGTGTGGATCTGCTCAATAGGATGTGAAGGGAACACCTCATTGGTGCTTCTAGCCAGGACAATAAGACTCTGGGTTTTTTAGCTTGGCAAGAAAGTGGAAGTGTAACTTTCAATGTTCCCAAGATGAACAGGGCTTTTTGGGTACAGTTGCTATAACCAGCCGTCCAAGGATGAATGTAAAAAAGAGAGGTGGGGATAGAGAAGGGAAGTCCCCACAGAGCAGGGAGATTCCAAGATGGCCACCACCCTGAACACTTCTGTGGAGCAAGCTCCCTGATTGGCTAGGGGTAGCTGCCTCATGATGATGTCATGAAGTTGTCTCTCTGCTTGCCGCTAATGAGGGAGCCCGCTCCACATACCTGGTTGGGAGCATCTCTAGAGAGTCCAGGACCATGAGTGGGTGACATCAGCCAGGGCAATGGGGGTAGCCCCACCCAAGGTATAGGGAGGGACTTTGTAAGTCAAAGGGTGGGTCTTGGGGTGTGTGTGGAGTCATCTGTCCCTTTCTTCAGCTTGGTAGTCAACGGCTTCCAAGTACAGCTTCCACCTTCCCTGCTGAGGTTAGCCTTGGCCCACTCTCTAACCTCCACCCTTTATGGATTGCTGTGATGTCATGGTGCTCCGCTCCAAGGGGTGGGGTGCCTCCTGACCAATCAGCTTGGTTCAGTCCAAACCTGCCTGGGCCAAGTGAAAATGGCACTGGGCTCAATGCTTTCATTTGAGTTAGGCCACAGGCCAGCAGCCTAGTGGATAAGGTGTGGGACTTTGACTCTTCCCCCACCCCCAGCCATGGGTTCAAAATCTGTCTTAGCCATGAAATCACAGGGTGCCCCTGGGCAACTCATCCTGGGCTCAGTTCCTCCATCTGTACAATGGAAATAATAATGACTTACCTGACAGGGTTGTTGAGAGAGTGAGTTAAGGAAGGATTGCAAAACACTCTGAACACTGAAAGCACTATAGAAATGACTGAGTGTGCAAACCCACAATGCATATGAGGAGCAGGAAAGGCTTTGACCCGCTTCTGTTCAAAGAGCACCTCTTAGTTATGGGGGCCATGGTCAGTATTGTTGCCTCTTTCTCTCTTCCCGAGACACGCACGAGCAATGCAGCAATCCTATTTCAAATGCCTCCCTCTACAAATGTGCTGAGACTGCGAAGGGGTGGGTGCATTGTGGGGCAGCGGGAAGCACGCTCCGCTCTGCAAATGATCGTTAATGTGAGCTGTGTGTTTGTACTAGGGGGATTATGTTAATCATCCTACAAATGATTCTTTGAATCATGTCTAGAGGTTAATTAACATGCTTTTCTTCTTTTAAGAGGGTCGCCTTGTCGGCTTAAAATTGCAAGCTTCCCCCCCCCCGGTCTATTTTTCATAATTGCTTTTGCAGTTTTGTAATATCTTGGGGACCTTTAATTTAACTCATCCCTGCCTTTTTGTCCTGCGCAGGGTCATTCTGTGCTGCCCTAAGAGAAGAGCCAGGGTGGTCTAGTGGACAGGTCTCTCAAGTCACCACTCAGGATGCCTTGCTTCTATTCCTGTCTCTGCTATTGGCCAGTCAGTTTCGCCACCTGTAAAATAGGGATAATGATGCTTGTCTCCTCATTGAGCGCTACAAATGAAAAGGCAAATGCCATTTTGGGGGCTGCGTAAGGAGAGGCGCATCCAACACGCAGGAGGGGATGGTGCTGGTGAGACCTCACCTGGGGTGTTGTGCTCAGTTTGGGGGCACTTCAGCAAGAATGTAGACAAACTGGAAAAGATTCGGAGGACAGCAACTCTGATGATACAGGGACCGGAAGGCAAGCCATATGATGGAAGGCTGAAAGGGTTTGGCTTGTTATTAATTATATAGTGCCAGCGGTGTACCTGGCACTGTACAATCAGTCGTTATAGACAGGTCCCTACCCCAAAGGGCTTACTATCTGGGGGAGACAAGGGAGAGGTGACCATTGGGAGAGACAAGGATACATTCATGAGGTTGAGAAAATGCAGGTGCACATGCTTTGCTTATTTACAAGGAAGAGATTCTGAGGGAGGGAGGGAGGGAAGAGGATGCAGTTTCACTCATGATGAGCTTCTGACTCATGACCAGGGAACGCCTGACAGAAGAGGTAGGTTTGCAGGAGGGATTTGAAAGTTGGGAGGGAGCAGAATGAATGTACCCAGGGAGGGAGTTGCAGGCATTGGGAGTGGGGCAGCAAGAGAGAAGGAGTGAAGATGTTTAGAGGAGCAAGGGGGGCAGAGGCAGAAGTGTGGCAGGATACAAGAGCAGAGAGAGATCGGGGAGCAAGGCCATGAAGAGCCTTGAAGGTGAAGACCAGGAGTTTGTGCTGAACGCGTTCCTGTAGAGGGAGCCAGTGCAGGACGGGGAGGAGAGGGGAGTTTAGTTTGGAGATGATGTAGCAGGGGAGACATAGCAGTTTTCAAATAAAATGACACAACAAAAAAAGGTGATGACTCTTTGTTCTTCTCTGTCACAGAAGGCAGCAGAAGTGGGAATGGGATTAAACTGCAGCCATGTCGAGTTGGGTGACATATTAGGGAAAACGTTCCTTAACTGTACGAACTGTTGGGCAATGGAATAAGTTGTCCAGGAAGGTTATGGAATCTTCTTCCTTGGAGGTTTTCAAAGCCTGGCTGGACGAGCATCTGTCTGTGATGCTTTAGACAGAGGATATCCTGCCTTGGAGCTGGGGGTTGGACTAAATGACCAATGAAACCACTTCCACCTCAACAATTCTATTATTTTAATGTTAGAATTTGGCCTTCTATTCTGTGTCCCAAGGCCTTCCCAGGATTCTGATATAGCAAATGCTCTGGGGGGGGGGGAGTCTTGCAGGTGGTGGAGGTGTGGAAGGGGGTTCAAATTTATCACCAAAATGGGACTCCAAAGACCCATGCAAAATCGTGCCCCCCGGTTGACTGCTGGCTCCTTCCATGCCTGACTCGGGCAACCTGCATAAGTTGCCATCTTTGTAGTTGATAGGTGTGGAGTGTATTGTTGCTCCCTCATTCCTGAGTGGTGGTATTGTCAGGATCCTTGCCCTGTGGGTAGCATAGGTCAGAGACCGGCTAAGAAGGGCTGAGGTCCGGTGGGTCAGTCCACATGAGCTTGGGTGGGGTCAAGTTGGGTCAAGCTCTGTGGAGGTCTGAGGTGCATCTATTTTAGGGGGCAGGCAGAGCTCATAGGCCAGAGTCACGTATGGTTATAATCTGTGCTGTTAGTCCTGAGGTAATGTGGAAGACAGCAGAGGGCAAAGCAGAGACCGGTAGGAACTGGGAACCAGGAGCAGGAGGAAGCAAGGGTGGAGCAGAGCGATCAGGAACAGAAGAGGCTGGGAGCACAAGCCTGGTCATTGTCTGGTAGCTCTGACAAGGTGCCATGGCACCATCCAAGAAACTATATACCAAGTTCCACCAATCAGAGTGCAGAGAAGTACTGGCCAATCAGAGCAGTGCTTGCAAGGCGGAAAGTCTGGAGCTTCTGCCTCATTGTGACAGCAACTCTGTGGTCATGTTGTGGTCAAGGCATCTAACCTTAGGGGAAAGGTTAAGGCTGATAGAGATGTGAAGAATTTTACTTTGATTTGCTGCAATGGCTCCGTTTTTAATGAAATTGACCAGGAGTTGGATTGTATTTGGGATCAAAACAGCAGCCCCATTCTGGAAGTCTTTAAAATGTGTTGCTGCTTTTTGCACCCTGCCGGGGAGAAGAAATGTTTTCTGGTACTAAGTCTTTGGAGGAGCAGACCAAGATTTTTCTGGACCGTTCCCTCAGCAGTTCCAGGTTCTGGCCCAGTGTTGTTCTGGATTTCAAACAGTGAATTTCTCCGCTCACCTGAGTACTCTACTTCACCTTCTGGGATACCAATCCCAGTGGCTCTTATCAGTTTGTCAGTCCAGTGTTCTAGGGTTCAACTCAACCAGTCTTGAGAGCTCAGAGTCCTTCTTCAGATATAGCCCAGTCATTGCAGGCAGTTCCACTCCTACTCCCAGAAATCCCCAACCCTAGGGCCTAGTGATGGCAGGTGTCCATTTAACTCCCCCCCCCCCCCAAAGTTCTGCGTATTCTCTTTCCTTCCACAGAGAGTTCAGCAAAACTGTCCTCCAAGGTTTTGCTGCAGCCTCAATTCTCCTCTGTTTTCTGCTGGCTCCTTCGCCAGCCTGGTTCAGCACCAGGT
This sequence comes from Sphenodon punctatus, assembly GCA_003113815.1. Classification (NCBI taxonomy): domain Eukaryota; kingdom Metazoa; phylum Chordata; class Lepidosauria; order Sphenodontia; family Sphenodontidae; genus Sphenodon; species Sphenodon punctatus. Next base: position 4,366,331 of record QEPC01008384.1, on the reverse strand, counting down.
CCTTCTCTGTTCATAGTCCCTCACCAACTACCTGAAGCCTCTCTCCAGCCTTCTTTTAAAGTCCTCTCCTGGTCAGCTGATGCCTCACCTGACCATTTTAACTGGACTACAACTCCCATAGTCCTTTAGGTTCCTTAAAGGGGCCTGCATCCTGTCACAGAAGGATTGATTGGATAAAAGAAAAAACATTTTCCTTGTAAGAGTAGACCCCCCCCCCCCGCCTCCAATGAGGAAAGATTGTAGAGGTGTGCGCTGTAGTACTTACCTTACAGTCTGTTCTCTGCCTGGGTGTATGGTACTGTTGTGTATACACCCCTGCTCTTGCAATCTGTAATAGGACGCTTGCAAGATGGAGAGAGAACATCAGGAGAGCCCTCTTGGAGGAGCCTTTGTTCTAAGAAACTAGATGGGGTGTGTTTTTGTGAGCCATGCTGAGCCTTCCACACCTCCAATGATTACCCCAGCTCTGTCGCTTGTACTGGAAAGGACTTGTCCTGGGGAAAGATAATGATGGCACGCTGGTGAAAAGGTCTGATCTGGTACCCAATGACAGCTCGTGGCGTGCCGTCTAATTAAAATTTCATTAAGTCGGTTTGCCTCTCTTGATGGAGGTCAGAGGCACGCCATTGATGTGTTAATGTCTCCCTTTCTCTTTTCACCACCATCCATCATCCTCTTAGATAAAAGAGCACCATGAGCACAGAGTCTGTCCCTTACGCGTTTGCAACGGATCGGCCGTATTATCTTGCTTCCTTATTTATTCCCTAATAAAAATTCATTTTATTTTAAAAAAAAAATTGGCTTCAGCAGTAAACCTCTCAAATTGGATAATCTGATTAGCCTGGAAGCGAGGAATGTTACTCAGAAGGTTAGGCTCATAATTGGCTAAAGAGGAGTTTAACTCACAGGGTAAGCAGGTGCTCCTCATACGTGCTGCTTTGGAGTCAGTGGGGAAACCTGGCTTTGCAAGTTGTACACAATAGCCTTCACCTTCTACGTCAACTTTGCCGGAGCAGCTGAAAGTGGCTTAAGACAGGATGAATCTGAGAGATAGAAACTAAGACTACTTTTGTCTCCATCTCTTATGTTTGGGACCAACACAACAACCACAGTCTCGGTCTCTGAATTATGAACGTGGTCAGGCTTCAAAGACCGACTGGGTTCAAGGGAAGAATCAGAAGAGCAGTGCCAAATCTGGTTCAAATCCAAGCAGAGCTGATCCAAGGGTGAACAGAGCAGGATCTGGGATGAGGACAGCAGGCCCAGCGGCAAACAGGGCTGGTCTACCAGGGACGAGGAGGGTGAAACAAGAAAAGGAAACAAAAATAAGCCACTCCACTTCCTGTGGCTGCAAACTTACTTGCCTTCTATATGGCAGGCTGCCAAGCAGGAAGCTGGGGGCACAGAGCAACGTTGAGGAGGGGTATGGTTTGATCAGCACAGGGAGGGTCTTTGGCAGAAACCGCAGGCCCACTCTAAGGAATAACACCGGTGCTAGCAAACTGGTCACTGCCCAGAAGTCCCAACGTTACTAATTCAAGTCCTGGGTCCCGACAGTCCTTTAATCCAATGCTTCTCCTGATCCAGGAGGGCCAAGTTCTTGGTATTCAGCAGGAGATCTGGCTGCTATTTTTTTGAATGGGTTAAGACTGTTCAAAACAAGGAGTGACTTTTGGGGTGTCTAAGGCTGCTTTTAGACATTAAGCAAATTTGTATGTTTTCCCAATCTCGCGTTTTCTAGGGTTGCATTAGAAATTGCGCAAGTGCTACTTATACATGCGGCGCTAACTAGCGGGAGTGGAAAATCACGTGGTATGCACAAGCTGGGGTGGGCCATATGTGATGGATCCCCACGGTTCTGATATAAATCCTTGCAGGATGAGGACTACTGACACACTGGATACTTTCCACAGCATCCAAAATGGGGACAGTTCAATAGCGCAAGCACCTGTGGCCACTCCCCCCCCTTTTCCAAGTGACTGACTTTCCCTGACCCAGATGCACCTTCCATAGCTAGAGCCCCATTCTTTGGGCCTCCCTACTTGGGACCCCAGACAGCTCCCATCACAAGCCTGCTCACGTATGCTCCTTCTCCCCAAGGCAGCCTATAGCAGACTACCCTGGTTTCTGTGTCCGTCTACTGTTCTTATAACCCTTGAAGGGGGTGGGGCCAGATTGAAGGACAGGTGACCCTTAAAGGGCCAGTACCTGCTCCTCATACTCTGTCTCCTTGCAGAGAGAAGTTGAGGTGCTGGAGTGATGTCATGGTGCATAGCAAGACCCCCCTCCCTTTTGTGTTGTAGTTCTGTCCTGTTACAAGGTGCCATGATATTGCAGTGGATGGACTCTCTGGTCAGACTGGCAAGTCCGTCGAAAACCGATCTCTGCCTTGTGGATCGGGGCAGGGGAGGCTGACGTGAGGCAAGACTGCTGACTTCACCTTAGCCAGGCGGAGGTGAGGACACAAACAGCCTGGTAGTTTTCAAAGACAGTCTGGCCTCATTATTAAGCACAGTCCTCTGCCAGGAGGGAAAGCTCTTGAGGGACCACCGTCAGAGCGCATGACGAATAATTAACCTGGGTTTTCATCTTTACTAGAAAGACAATGTTCTGGGGCATGTTAACTAGGGCAGCCCAGGTGGCTCAAAGGAGGGGTCTCACTTAGTGTCTCTTGGAAGCGACAGCTCACGTAAGGCACGGACCAAAGTCCAGCGTGGCTGAGGCACGTCTGGAGAGAGGGTCATGGTGTGTGTACGTGCCTTCGTTGGCAGCTGTGGGTGTGGCAGCCACGTGTCCCTGATTGGCCATATTTGTTTCTAGCCTCAGGTTCTCTAGGTTGGAAGTTTCACTGGTTAACTGCATGTTGAGTGCAAAAATACGTCGGTTTATTCATTTGGAACCTGCTGCCAGTTAATCTCCTAGGAAAAGCCCTAGTTCTGTTGTTTCTGCACGCTCTTGGGTTACTATGTCAGAAGTGGAGAAGTGCGTCTAGCTATACGTAACCACAGTGGCTATGTGATAGTGGCAGCTAGCGGCTGTCTGCTAACATGATTTTCAGGACACTAAGCTGTGTTAAGCATGTTTTTGCATAAGGATGAAATGGGTGAATTCATGTTTAAGCTGAAAGCAAGTCTGGGAATGCCAACGCTCCTTCCTGGTTTGGGGCAGAATGAATCCCATAATGCATTGCTCTGCTGCTTTTTACTTCTCTGCCTCCTTGTGTAGTAGTAGTAATGATGATGATAATCTTTATTTTTATATAGTGCCCCCCTGCTATGACACTCTCGAGTGCTTCACATTATACTCTATAGTTATGGCGGCTGCTAGGTTCCGTTGAACAGCAACTAATGCTGTTCGGTGGGAGATGTTGGGGCAAAGGCTTCCAGTTAGCGATCGGGTCTTTTGACGGGGTTTGTAAATTTCCAGCTCGGTGTATATGACATTTAATGGCTGAATTAGATAAAGTGTCTTCTTGACCCTGGTGCTTTCACTTGTGTGATCAAGGTCTCTGGATTGTAACAGCGTGGCTTTGACCAGCACTGTTCAGCCGCAAAAGTGGTGCTTCCTTCATTAAAGCGCTGGCTCTTTAAGCGCGCTCTCACAGCATGGGCGGCACAGGCCTTTAAAATGCCACCGCCACCACCGGGGCCAGCCTCTGCGTGGGCTCCCAACTCACCTACCACCCTCAGCAGCAGCCTGGGCAAGGGGGAGATGGGGAAGGAACTAATGCTGCCTCTGCCGCCCACCTGCCTGCCTTCCTGGTGTCCCTGGCCACCACTGCGCGGGAGACAGTGCCCTCCGTCAACCGTAGCCGCCCAGCCAAGGTGGGAGGGAGTGGGGGACTAGCAGGGCTGGCTCCAGAGGGGGAGATGGGGAAGGAACTAATGCTGCCTCTGCCGCCCACCTGCCTGCCTTCCTGGTGTCCCTGGCCACCACTGCGCGGGAGATAGTGCCCTCCCTCAACCGTAGCCGCCCAGCCAAGGTGGGAGGGAGTGGGGGACTAGCAGGGCTGGCTCCAGAGGTTGGAGGGCACTTGCGGGCTTCAGCCCCTTCCTCCAAACCTGGGCAGCTCCTGCTGCCGGCGCCTCTCCACTGGTCCAGGCGGCGGGTGTCAACTCCATTCCTTCATAGCCATGGTGGGGAAGCCCTCAGCCTGGGCGGTAGATAACTGCAACACAGAGGTGGAGAGGGGAGTATGTATTTATTTATTTATTTACATTTATTTGCCGCCCCCTCATGCCTTTAGCCACCGCCTCCACCTGCTGATATAGACGGAGGCCCGGATCCAACACTACCGCCAGACTCCAAACCTGCTGGGCTATGGGAGGGTAGACCCACCACCACCACCAGAGGGGTGGGCACCTCCCCCTCCCTACCCACCACCATCACCTCTGTCTTATCAGGATTGAGCTTCAGTCTGCTCTGCTGCATCCAATCCGACACGGCCTCCAAACATTGGGAAAGCAACGAGACAGCGGGTCTGGGTCAATCGAAAACGAGAGGTACAGCTGAGTATCATCAGCATATTGGTGACAATGCACCCCGAACCCTCTCACGATCTCCCCCAGGGGCTGCATAGACACATTAAACAAAAGCGGAGACAGAATGGAACCCTGCGGAACGCCGCAGGTCAAGGCCCGGGGGCTCGATGTTTCAGCCCCCAGCACCACCCGCTGGCTTCTCCCTGAGAGGAATGAGCAGAACCACCCAAGGACAGTCCTGTCCAGACCCCCCAGGTCTCGCAGCCGTCTCAGCAGCAGCCCATGGTCCACGGTATCAAAAGCGGCCGAGAGATCTAACAGGATCAAGAATGTAGAACATCCTGCATCCCTCTCCTGGCGGAGATCATCCACCAAAGCCACCATCGCCGTCTCAGTGCCATAGTCAGGGCGGAACCCAGTAGAGACGTACGGAGTAAGCCTCAAACGAAGGGAAGGAGAGAGAGTGGGGAGGGGTTGAAACCAGCAGGAAGAGGCAAGGAGGAGGCCTATGCCAGCACCCCTGGCCTTCAGAGCAGGACTGGTGGGAGAAGGAGAGACCTCCATAGGAGAGGGTGACAGAGTCAGTGGGGGAGATCCAGTTTTCAGTAAGGACGAGAAGGTGAAGGGAGCGAGAGAAGAAAAGATCATGAATATAGGGAGCTTTATTAGCGGAGGAGCGACAGTTCCAGAGGGAGCAGGAGAATGGGAGTTGATCGGGTGGGTGAGACAGGGAATGGGGATAAGATTAGGGGGAAGGGGGGGCGATGAGATCGGCGGGAGACGGACCCTGGGGCAGAGGGTATGAAGTGGTGGTGGGGAGGAGGAGGCGTGGGGACGGTGAAGAGAGATGGCAGGCTTAGTGGGAGGCAGGAGGAGAGGGGAAAGAAATACGGGGAGAAGCAGGTGAGAGGGAAGAGGGAAATGGGAGAGAGAGAAACCATATTGGCTGCCCTCCCCCGCCCAATGTTGTCCTCATTGCCCAGTGGTTGAATTTGATACATGCTGAACCCAATTTCTGGAGCAGATTGTTCTTCATTTCCATAGACCTTGCTTGCAGTAGTGGTTCTCCTCACCCCTAATGATCACATGTTTTCTTTTAAATTTTGGATCCTCTACCTCTAAGCTTGGGGCCCCGGTATAAATACTTACGTTTCCCAGCCTACCCCACTCCCGAGGGTTGTTTTGGGGGACACCATTGATCAGAAAGGTGAGGAGCCCCAGCCAGACCCACACATTGCTTGGTGTCTGCCTGGGAGTTGCAAAGGCATGGGGCAGGCAGAAGCAAATTCAAGATGATTGGGGATGAGGTTAAAAGCGAGTGGAAGTGTGGCTTGGTGGGTGTGGGTGACTCGGTGGGGATGTGCTTGTTTCCATGGGACAGGCTGTAGGTGGACTGTCCATTTGGACTTAATTTACCCTCCTCAGCTTTGGGGGCTGCCATAGATCTGCACTGGGAGTGCAGCCGTAATGTTGCCTCCTTCAGCCTCCTCTTACGCTTTTCCCCCTTCGGATATAATTTCCCATCCTCATGTCAGAGACCCGTTTTACGCACCTCCCCACTCCTGTTTTATCCCTGCTCTGAAGCTCTTGCATGGAGTGAAAACCCAAACCCTCTGGTCTCCCATCAGCAATCTTTTCTCCTGTAGCTGATTTATTCTTTAATAAGGTTAGTGCTGGGGTGAGGCCTGAGCCGCATTGATTAAAAATCAGCTCTAATTGATGGCACAAGCACGTGGGGGATGGATGATTGCAGGGAACAGGGCTGGAAGCTCCCCTGAGTCTTGTCTGTGCCTCCCAAGTAGGGTGCAATAAAGCCATTTGTTTTAAGATTATAACAAGCTGCTAGATTCTCCGTAAGCTTTGGGGAGCAGGGGAATTGGATGGAATGGAGAAGGAAGTAGGGCTATAATTTGCTGCGTCTGAGGCTGTCCTGATGAAGAGGTTTAGCTAACATTGCTGCTCAGCGCCCTAATGAACTGGTGGATGGACTAGCTTCTCCAGGAGTAGCCAGGAGCACGAGGAAACAGTTGATTTGAACAGCCATAAATCCTTAGCTCTCTATGGAGGGGGGAGGTTACTACTATTGAACAATTCTTCAGGTCTGAAAGGCTGGTTCTAGCCATCTAGCTTGCGCTGGACAACACCAATCTCTGTCCCCACCCCCAGGAGATGCCATGTAACAGCTCAAGGAGTCTGACCTGGAGTTGGAGATGACTATCATGTGTCCAAGGAGTTAGCCTGCTTCGGTTTGGTCTTGATGGATCGTATATCTGGTCCTGCTTCACTGGATAACTGCTTTTGGAGATTTTGGCTCCATTGTTTTGGTTACTTAATTTCGGTGCTCTTGCACCTGAAAGGAGGGACATGAGAGCAGTTTTCAACTATCTAAAAGGACACAATGAAGAAGACGGTGGACACCTGTTCTTCACGGTCACAGAAGGCATAACCAAGAGGGAATGGGCTTAAATTGCAACAAGGTAGATTTCGGTAAGATATTGGCAGGGAAGGGGAACTTCCGCACTCTGTCAACTGTTGGGCAATGGAACAAGCTGCCCAGGGAGATTGGGGAAGCTCTGTCCTTGGACATTTTCAAAACCCGGCTGGATGAGCATCTGTCTGGGATGCTGTAGAGAAGAACATCCTGCCATGGAACAGGGGGTTTGGACAAGATGACCCATGTGGTCCCTTTTTGTCTCTGCAAATCTGTGATTTTAACGTGAGAGTTTGGCCTTGCATTCCATGGCCGAAGGCCTGCACAGAACTGTGGAATAGCAAATGCTCTGGAACCATGGTAGTGTGGGATGGTTCAGATTTACCATCAAAGCAGGACTCCAAATGCTCACGGGATTAAGAAAGGGTTGGACAGGTTTCTGGAGGATCGGTCCATTAGCAGCTATTATCCAGGTGGCTTTGGGGAATGTAACCTCTTACTGCTGAGAGCTGGGAGTGAACAATGGGGAATAGATCGCCCCATTGTCATCTGTTGGGTACTTCTTCCAAGTGACCGAGATTGGCCACCGTCGGACACAGGATGCTGGGCTGGATGGACCATTGGTCTGACCCAGTCTGGCACTTCTTATGTTCTCAAATGACCTTGCAAAATGGTGCCCCCAGGCTGGCTGTTGGATCCCTCCATGGCTGTCTTCGGAGTTGGGCAGCCTGTGTTGGAATCTTTGTTAACTCCCTTGTGTTGATAGGGACCGAGTTGAATTTTTTTTTTATATACACCTGCATTAGACCCATGCCATCTCGAAACCTAACCTTTTTGCATGGTTTTAAAAACAACAAAAGGATAAACAAGAAAACAAGATTTGTGCGTGTGTGAAACTAACGTCTTGTGTGAATGCAGCCAGAGAGACTGTTTCCAGACCAGCCCTTTGGCTCCAGAGCACGAAAGGCAAAATGTTATCAGTGGAGTGTCGGGGGCCAGAGGGACTGGCTTTGTCTGTTTTGGCAAGAGGTTCTGGTGTGCCTGGCTGTGTGAAACATCAGCCTCCTGCAAGCAGCAGAAACTTGGTGCCCTGGAGCCGGGTGGCAATTTTGTGTGGGCAAGGTTGAAATGTCTTAATCGAGGCCATGGTGGAATTGAACCCAGGTCTCTTAGGTCCCAGGGTGGCACCCTAACCACTGGCTCGTCTTTGTCACAGCACAAGGCTAGGTTTTAGAGGCGAATGCATGGTATCTCTTGGGGACATCACTCTCCTTCAAGGCTGGTTCTGCACACAGCATGCATCTCCCATGAACCTCTGACCTTGTTACTCAAGACTTCCCTCATGCGATTGTGACTTTCCTTTTCTTGGCAGGCAGCAGACCAGCACATCAGAGCATGCCTGGCTGCTTGCTGCAGCTCCCAAGGGCCGTGCTGCCCTTTCCAATGTACATGAGCCAGTGCGTAGATGCATCACGTCACCCACCAGGGCCCATGCACTTCCGTGGCATTATTTAGCATTGCAGCTGTATGGTTTGGAGCCAGATACTCAACCCCCCCATTTGCTTGGTGTCTGTTCCAGCATCTACGGTTTCAAACACAGACTTCACATTTATTTGTCCTAGACTGATGATATCCCTTGGTGGGGGCTGAGCAGTCCAAGAGGACAGTCTCCTTGAACCCCCTGGAATTTTTGCCTTGAGTAATAACTTCGCAATTTGTTCTGTTAAATTCGTTATCATTATTAAGAGCCATTGTATAGGACCATCAAAAATTGCATATTTAATTTCATTTTGTACTTTCAACATTGAGGGCCCAGTGCATACAAAAAACCAAGTCCAAATCTGTGATTAGGAAACCTAAATTCTGGAAGCGGACTAGGTTATGCAAATGAGTTTCCGAGCATGCCATTTCATTCACTTTTGGACATCGCCCCATACAAACTACCGCAGAGCCCTCTCGCAGAGATCTCAGAGAGATCTTGCTTCGAGAATCTTGCGAGATTCTTGAAAACCCCCAAATGCTCTTTGCATGTGCAAAATGGCCACCATTTTGCACATGCACAGCCATTTTATGCATGCACAGAGAGTTTTGGGGACTCATGTGAATCTTGCAGTACAGGTCAAGAATCAGGCGATACCTGACTTGTTCTCAAAAACCTTGTTGAGAACTCGGTTCTTGATGAGATTTTTGAGAAGGAGTTTCAGCCCTAGTTTATAGTGCTCCCCATTCAGACTGACATTCTGTGCTGCCAGAGGTAATTTCTGAGAGAATTTGCTTGGTGTCTGTTCCAGCTTCAACTCACTTAAGAGTGAAAATTTGTTGTAGTCACAGAAGCTCAGATGGAACTCTGGCCATTACTGAGCAATATTCATTTTTTATTTATTTTATTTTATTGAATTTTTATGCCGCCTTATAATATATGGGTATATTATGTCACAATATTGCTGCTACAGCTTAGCCTAGTGGATAAGGTGTTGGACTTGGACCTAAAAGCAAAGTTTAAATCCTATATTAACTATGAACTCCTTGGACAACCTTGGGCAAATCCTCATCTTTTGGGTTCAGTTTCCCATCTTTAAAATGGGAATAATAATGACTTGTCTCAAAAGGTTGTGAGGATGAACTACATAAGGCAGGGATGGGGACTCTCAGGCCCAGGGGCCAAATGTGGCCCATGGCTAGTTTTTTATTTGGCCCCTTTCTAGTTCCTGGATCCGGCTCCTGGATCCAGTTCCTACCCCCAAACACTGAAAGACTGAGCTCAGGACATGGGAGCAGAGATTAGGGCATGACCTCAAGGACAGGGGACAGATCCATGGCATAGAGTCATGACTGGGACCCTCCTTTTCTTGAGTACACCCATTACACCCCCTGCCCAATGTCTGTGTGGCCTTCGGAGCTTGTACTAATTTTTAAAGTGGCCCCAGGAGGAAAGAGGTTCCTCGCCCCTGACTTAAGGATTACAAAGCACTTTGAACACTGAAAGTGCTGTATTGCATGATCAGTAATAATAATGTATCCTCTTTCTGTAATTTGTCTTACAATTTAAATTTAAAATGATGATGTTTTTGCGGTAGAATATGGTGTCTTTTTTTTTTTTTTTTTTTTTTTTTTTTTTTTTTTTTTATACTTTCCTCTTTCAGCCGTATTGTGTTTGAGATTTGGCCCTGGGGCAGAAAGATCTGCCCAGGCCAAAGCATTGCAGATTCTGTAAAACTTCCCAGAAAGACAAGTTGCTTTGGGAATGTTAATGTCTCCGTGACCTTCACTTTTCTTTTGTTTATTACCCTGTGGCTTTAATTTCTAATTAATGAATTTGTATTTTTGCGTGGCGTGACTCCCCGCCGGCTCGCTGGGATCCTAATTCATTTACTCGCAGTGACACGGTGTCATCTCCAACCTTTATCAATAGTCGCCTCCTGTCAAGTCCGATCAAAATTGGAAGGCGCCGGAGAACATCTCTTGCTAAAGGAAGGAAAGTAAAGCGATGGGGAAAGGGCTGACTGGAACTGGAGCAGAGAAGGGAGCGGAGCTAGTTTGGAAAAGAATCGTGGTCTTGGATGGTGGTGACCAAGCTCTGTTTTTTAGGGGAGCTCCTGTTTCAGAAGCTCAATTGGTGTCTGGAAAACTAGAGGTAATTGAATACTTCTAGTTTCCAGCAAGGAATCGATCAGAAAGTCAACTCCTAATCCACCCTGAGCTGTGCAGTTAAAGCCCACCGGTTTCTATGGTCTACGGCACGCAAGACAAAGGTGGCCAACGCCATGTCTGGCTACCTTTAATTTCCCTAACCCAGGGGTGCTCAACTTGATTCGTCCTGAGGGTCGGAAAATTTGGTTCGGACCCAATCCTGGGCCGCATGTGGCCTAGTCCCGAATTTGCGTAACCCTGCCCAGAATTTGCATGGACACATCCCTAACTTGCATAGTCCTGCACCTCCCCCATGAACCTAGCAGACAGGGTGCACAGGGGCAAACCCACCAAACTACCCCCACTTGCCTGGGGCGGGACAAGCAGCAGCGGACCCTGGTTCAAGACGGAGGCAAAGGCAGCAGCAATAGCAGCAGCAACTGAAGAAGCTGAGGTCAGGGATCCAGGGGGCAGCTGTGGCACGAAGGAGCTGGGGCCAGGGATCCATGCGGCGGCAGAAGCGGCAGTGTGAAGGGGCCGGGGCCAGGGAAATAGGCAGCGGTGGCAGCAGCAAGGAGCAGCTCTGCTTCCCCTTCACAGTCACAGCTTCTGCACTGTGGGGGCAACTATGATGCGGCAGCTGGGTGCCCCCTCCAAGTTCCTTTCTCAGCTGCCCGGGGCCGCGGCTTGACTCCCTGGATTTGCTTGGCTCTGGCCCCGAATGCTTTCCCGCTGGGTTGCTAGCGGCTGCAGGGAAAGGCTCCCCTCCGCTCGGCTCCCTGGTCGTGTGCTCCTCACCGCTCCAGACTGGACCGACCACACTAGTGCCATGTGCTACTCCCCAGCGCGCTGATGCAGTCAAAACCCCGGCAGTCACGCACAGCTTTTCCTGCATGCTGTGCAGCGGTGCGCATGGGGAGGGGGTGGGGCATTAAGCCCCAACACAAGTCTGCTTCCAGTTGGGGGGTGGCACGCAGCAGCAGCAGCAGCCCATGCTGCACACAATAACAGACCTCCCCTTGAAAGCCGGTCCGAGCAGGATTTTAATCCACAGCCTTTGGGAATTAGTCTTTGAGTAGTCAAGTCCCTTAACCACTCACAAGAAATCTGCTTTCTGCAAAGTACCCCTGAAAGCTCTCTTACCCTTCGCCATCTCTTTGCTTCAGACTTTGCAAACAATGGTTTTGTTCAGTCCGTTGGGTTCTGAACAGGGACATGTCGAGATATTCTGCCATACTTGCCTTTTGGTAAGGATCACTCCAATAAACAAAGAGCGAAAGGTTTCCTGGGAAGGAAGGGTTAGGTTTGGTGTCCTTCAAAGATTTCCTCCTGTTCAACATGGAGCAGTGAGCTGGGAGTCTTCCATTTAGATGGGGACAGGGACTAAAATATCTTCTCCTGAGAGATGGCAAGAACTGATTAGCAGATGTGTAGGTTCTCTCAAATATGAGAAAAGATGTCGTAGGCAGGAGTTCTGTATCCTTGGGGTTCCTTGGTGGGGATGAAAAGGTGGTAACCAGACTCCTCTCTTTCTCCATTTTCTAACCCTTTTCTGGACCTGTGGACTCGGATTCCTGGGCTGTGGGATCTTGCACTTTTCCGAGATGACACAAAATTACTTCTCATCCTGCAGGTCACGACTTGGATGGGTGGTGGCAAGCAGCCAGTGGGGGGTGTTAATACTTGGGATGCATTCACACGAAGCTGGACTCTCTGCATCCAAGCAGGAGGTTGGACTAGAATAACCCTCAAGGTTCCTTCCGACTGCGACTCTTCAGTTTCTTTGAGGAGATTGTACGTCTGCATTATCGCTGTTCCCACTCCTCAACTTTAAAAGATACCCCCGTGGCCACTACTAGTATAGGTATCCCGTAATGCCGCTATGGGGCTTTGCACTGACCCTGAGAGGCAGGCAGGCAGACAGACTAACAGCAAGATTAATCCTGTCGCACATTACAACAAATTTTTCTTTTTCTTTCACTGGTTATGGGCGCTGGATGTCAATGGGCAGGTTAATTTATTTTTAAAAAATAATAATTAGGAACTTTAATTTCCCCAACTCTTTCCCACCCCCTCACCCAAAATGAATATCTTTATCTATGATGGGTTTGTGCATCCATGTGGGTGGAGATTTATCTTTTAATGAATGAAGTGGCTGCAGCTCGTATGTCATGCCCATAAGGTAATAAAATAATTGATATAGGATCGTTGTTAATCAGAATTTATTCGGCTACATAAAAGCATATTTACGGCTCCACCGGGGGACGATTAATTTGTTTGTGGATAAACAATTAATCTCCCTGGGAGTGGGAACAGAAAATACGACCTGGTTTTATGTCTCTTAACGGCCTTTTGGTGTCAGGCAAATAACTCAAAGCTTCTGGGCGCGGGATCTTGGAGATCAATAGTAGCCAAGAGCTGGGAAGGGATGCTGCAGTGGCTACTCTCTGGAGCTCGGTAACCCGCGGCTACTGTCACCTGCTCCTTAATAATGCACAGCTGTGTCCCCTCGCAGATGTGGAAGAGAGGGAGAAGGTGGCTGAATCCACTCCAGGCTGACCGAGTTATTGCATTGGCGTACCCCTCTCTTGTCAAAGGGGAGTTGCATGGTGGATCTTGGCCTTAATTCCAAGGTGGTGGGGAAACTCCTGAGCAATCTTTTCACGGCCACGAGTCCCAGTGACATGAATAGGATGACTGCTGGCACTGTCCACCCAGAGGACTGGGCTGATAGACTCCTGTCAGTCACAAGATGGCTGCCCACAGGCTCGTACAAACCATAGAGGCGTAACTTTGGGTGTTTTCAAAACATGATGCCTCCTGCTGTTGTCACGGACTAATCTGGGCTGGGGTGGGAGCTGTCACTCCAGCCGGGACTTGGCCTGGCCTCCGAACAAATGTTATGGCAGCCAGGTCGGGAGCAGGGGGCGAGGGAGGGAAGGGATGCGCGTCTGTGTGGCTCTGTCCCGTGCTGCATGGAGCGGCTCACCCCCTCGCCTGACAGGCGGCCATGGCAGCCAATAATAGCTGCCATACTGCCCAGCCCCCACCGTTACTCCAGAAGTCGGTAGGTAAAGCGGCCTTTCAGAGGTGAAAGTCCAGAGGGTGGCTCCCAACTGTGGTAGGGGCTAGCCCGGGCTGTGACTTGGAGATTTTCCCGAGTCCCAACCCGGACTAGCCCCCACCACAGCCAGGAGCCAGACCGTGCCAACATCTGGCGGCTGCCTTTCAAGGGGATGGTGGCACCCATTTTAACTCACGCTAGAGTGGGTTAAACTGTGCCACCGTCATGTCTGAAAACACCCTTTGTGCTATAATTTGTGAGGGACTCTGGCGCACCTTGACTCGCATACACCTCTTAAAAATTCAGGTGTAGCAATGCTTGAGCCTTGTCTCTGCCGTTGGCTTTTCCTCGGTCTTCAGCCTTTTTCCTAGCTCTGCCTCCAGCTTCTCCTTGTCCGCCTCTTCATGAACCTGCTTTCCGGCCTACCTTCCCACTCACCCGGTCCTGAACCTCCCGGCCTAGTCCTGTTGCGACTCTGCCTGGACCCTGATGTCTTCCCAACACCTGAGCTCTTCTTGAGCCACGTATCAAATCGACTCTGTTTGCACAAGTCTAGGACAGGGGGTTCGCAACCTCTTTTTGATTTGTGGACCCCTAAAAAATATGGTGTGGTGACGTGGATCCTCTTGCTTCCCTGGTCCTGTGCACGCCTCACCAGCGTTTCCTCTTCCGCTGGGGCCGGAGAACTTGGGAAGGTTTTTGTAGCTGCGCAACAGATGTTTAGCACTTTGAAACCTCCTGTAGGGGCAGAACAGATGATTAGCAGCTGGGGGCAGGGCAGAAGCATCTTGTTTCTCACGCACCCCCCCAGGTTGAGAACCACTTGTCTAGGTGATGGAACCATCGCCAGCTCTCAGGAGTTGCCCTTCATCCCCTTGTGGACAACGCAGGATACGCTCTGGCTCAGAGAGCTGTCGGCACTCTGGCAGGGCCACCGAGAGCAAAGAAATGTGCTTGTGTCAGTGGAATGTGCCAACGTGCCTCGAATACACACCCTGTGGGAGTAGATCAGATGGGTAGCAAGGTGCCATTTCTACTTATTCATTTTTCTGATGGGAGCTGCACTTTATCATGTGATTAATGGCCCTTTCCCTGAAATCCACTGAGCTGGGTTTTCACAAACAGCTTTGATGGATCATGTTTGCTTTCCCCCCCCGCCCCCCCCCTGGTCTATTTTTGGAACCAGCCCTCAGACGGCATCCTGTTTCCCCGAATCTTTTCCTGTGGTGCTGAGGCAGCCCCAGCCCCAAACATTCCCAGGAGGAGGAAGATGGGTTATTTTTAGCTGATGAATTTCATTCTCGTATCCCCACGTAAGTCCCTGGATGGAGTAATGACAGAATCCTTTATGTCAAATCTGTGGCTTAACCTTTTGCAGTAAATTGACTCCCTGTTCTTGTTGATCGGGTCTGTTGCAACAGACCATAAGACAGTAATTATTATCTCTCAGGCCCCAGCAATGTGCTTGGGGCAGAACGCTTGTGATTAGAGACAGGTCTTTGTCCCAAGTGGCTTACAATCTAGGTTGGACACAGGAGGGGGAGACGAAGGGAAGGGGGAATGCAGGAAGAGACAGGGTACATTCAGGATGTTGAGAAGCTGTGGAGGCACGTGCTTAGCTTAGTTCCGGGGGAGAAGGATGATCCTGAAGAATAAGATGGTATAAGGCAGGGTGGGGAACTTCAGGCCTGGGTGCCAAATGCTGCTGCCCATGGCAAGCTATGTGGCCCCTTTCCAGTTCCTGCATCTGACCCCTGGATCCTGTCTTTAACCACTAAAAAAACAGCCCAGTGGAAGGGAGCAGAGATGAGGGCATGTACTCAAGGATAACTGACCTATCCATGGCACAGTTCCATGATCTCCACTTTCCTTTTCTTGAGTTCACCCCCATCTCCAACTTCGATGTTGTCCTCAGAGCTTGTACTATTTTTCAGTGCCCCCTTGGAGGGAAAAGTTTTTCCTGGTATGAAGAGAAGCCTCACTGAGCAATCTACAGCGGGTGGGGTGGAAGAGAGATTTTTCGGAGGGATTTGCATGTTGGGAGAGAGAAGAGTGTATGTGCTTAGGCAGGGAGTTCCAGGTGTTGGGCACAGTTTGGGAGAAGGGATGCAGACAGTTTAGGGAGCAGGATGCTCTTGTGTTAGAAGTGGAGAGAAGTTTCCAGGTGGGAATTTAGCAGGAAATGAGGGCAGAAAGGTAGGGGGGAGCAAGACCTCTGAGAGCCTTGAACGTGGGGAGGAATCCATTGGTGGGAGCAGAAGTGGGGATGATCATGATTAAAATGGCAGGCGAGGTGGAAGTCACTTCGATTGTTTGTTGAATAGACGAGCTTGTCCAAGTGTCTCAGACGAAGTTTAAACACTGTCACCGGGGTAGGGGAGTTGGAGGAGCGGCTACACGGATCCACACGTGACCGAGGCTTGTCCCACAGAAGGGCACGCGCCCTACAAGAAGAATGCCCGTCAGGATAGAGGGTGGGTCGTTACCTCTAATTAAAGAGAACAGACCCCTATCATCATAGGGCGTGGGACGCAGGGAAGCCAAGGTCTGCCCCCTACAACCTTACTCCACACTCTCGAGGGTCACAAGGGCAGGCAAGGCGTACGTGAGGGTTCGTGAGGGGGGGAAAAGGGGACAGGGTTCCCAAGAAGGTGAGGCCAGAGGGAATTCGCACAGAGTGAAGAGGGATATCCCTAGGGCGGGGGAAGGGAGCGAGGAGACACACACACGCACTCTACACAGTTCCCAAAAGCACAAGCACTCACCACAGTCATCCGGGTTAAAGAGGGGGGGAAGGATCACTCGCATGGGCTTCTCATGTCACGCGTTCCACGGTTGCTTTCCTCCACACGCAGCTCGGGGGGGGGGGGGGCAGTCTCTGCAATCACCAGCACCGCTGTCTCTGCGGCGCTGGTTTTTATGTCACTGACCCCACCCCTGTGCGTGCCCTCAGGTGCTCTGAGCGCCGCAGCAAGGGCGGGGGAATCCCCACGTTGTGTCCTGACGTCGGGGGTGTGGCCATAGGCCGAAGCCTGGGCTTGGCGGCTGGTGTTTCCGCTGGGCCTCCCCGGACCCGTGCCCCGGAAGGGGGCGGGGCATGAACAAGCTGGGGCCGTCCCCGAGGCCGCTGGGACAAGCCCCAGTGGGGTTGGGATCCCCGTCGGGCGGCAAAGCTGACAATACCCCTCTTGAGGCCACCGGCAGGGGGGGCCAGGAGGGGCCGGGCCGTAAGGGGTGGCAGAGATGAAAGGTGCGAACCAGCTGAGGGGTGTGGACATGAGTGGCAGGCTCCCAAGAATGCTCCTTGGGCCCATAGCCTGCCCAGTCCACTAAATAGTGTAGCCGGCCACGTACCACCCGCGAGTCCAGGATGGCACGGACCTTGAATTCTGGGCTGGTGGCTGATTGGAGCACGGGGTCCTGCAGCGGGAGAGGGGTAGAGTCACGCACAGGGGCAGCCTTTTTCAGGAGGGAAACATGAAAGGTCAGGTGTATACGAACATGGGAGGGGAGCTGGACGGTATAGGTAACTTCATTAACTTGATGAAGAACGGGAAACGGTCCAATGTATTTAGCGTCCAACTTGGAGGATGCGCAGGGGGAGGGGTAGTGTCGACGGTTAATCCGCACCAGGTTCCCAGGATGAAGGGGCGAGGGATCACGACGGTGCTTGTCTGCTTGGTTTTTGTAGCGCTGTCGTGCTTGGTGGAGTACTCGTCAGGTTATTGTCTGGGCTTTTTGGATTTGCCAGGCTAAAGCCCCGGCGGCAGGGACTGCTGGTGAGGGGGTTTCCACTGTCCCGATCTGTGGGTGGAATCCATAGGTAACAAAGAAGGGGGATGTTCCTACAATAACGCATTCGGGGCGTTATTGTAGGTGAATTCAGCCAAGGGGAGCCACTTATGCCAATCGTCTTGCAAATAGTTAATGTAGTAGCAAAGGTATTGCTTGATATTTTGGTTCACCCGGTCTATTTGTCCATTGACTTGGGGGTGATATGCCATGGTCGGTTTAAGAGTCACACACAGTGCTTGAAAGAGAGCCTTCCAGAAGCGTGAGGTAAACTGTGTCCCCCGGTCGCTTATTCTCTCCTGAGGGCAGCCGTGCAATTTCAGAATATGGTGAATGAATAGAAGGGTGGTACGCTTGGCCGTAGGCAATCCCTTGCACGCAGTAAAGTGGGCTAGCTTCGTGAAAAGATCTACCACAACTAGAACCGTCGTGTACTGTCGCGAGGGCGGGAGCTCCACAACAAAGTCAAGCCCAACACGCTGCCAAGGCCCTGGAGGCACCGGTGTCAACTGCGGTAACCCGGCTGGTGTACGGCGGGGAGGTTTCGTTTGAGCGCAGGTGGCACAGCTGGCGACATGTCGCACATCCTGGCTAAGCGTTGGCCACGAAAAGGCTCGTTGAATGAGCTCTGCCCCGGGATGTCCGGCCATAGGGGCTTCGTGATGTGCCCACAGAATGTGGGCCTGGCATTAAGGAAGTACCACCACATGTCCCTGTCGCATGCGGATTCCATCTTGGGTGGTAACTTCAGGATCGTCGGTTGGAGGAAGTTCGTGGGAAGACGCCTCATGAAGTTCTGTGAGAGAAAGGTAGGTAGCAGCAAAAGTTTTCTCCTCCAAAATTCATGCGGGTGTGGCCGGGCTGACTGGGCATTCTTCATTGTAGCGTGACAGGGCATCTGCCAGGATGTGCAGTCACCCCGGGCAGTATCATATACAAAAGTAGAATTGAGCAAATAATAATGCCCAATGTGCATGGCCAGCATTCATGGTGTGCGTGGTTTGCAGAAATGTAAGTTTTTTGTGGTCAGTTATAACCATGACTGGGTGACGGGCGCCCTCTAAATATTGCCACCAGACCTCAAAAACTACCTTGATAGCAAGGAGTTCCTGATACAGGATGTTATAGTTACGTTTGGCTGGTGTTAGTTGCCTAGAATAATAGGCACAAGGCAACAAAAGGTCCATGTTCCAAGCAGCTTGTAAAAGCATGGCTCCAATTGCCTTCCCAGATGCATCCACCTCTACATGAAAGGGTTCAGCAAAGTTAGGGTGTTGCAACAAGGGGGCAGTAGTGAAGGCCTTTTTCAAAAACTCAAAGCTGAATCGTTGGTCCGGCCCCCATTGGTAGGGGTGGTTCTTTTTCAATAGTTGCGTAAGCGGAGCGGTGATTTCGGCATAATTAGGGATATATTGTTGATTAGTAATTGGTGCTCCCCAAAAATTGCTGGAGGGATTTTACAGTCTTGGGTGGGGGCCACTGGTGTTATATGCTCCCAACGGCCCGTCCCTGTCAGGAGGTGGGCTGCTGCATTCTGCACCAGCTGCGGTCTCCGGGACCTCATCAAGGGTAGCCCCACGTAGAGTGCATTTATTTATTTTTATTTATTTAAAACTTATATCCCGCCCCTCCTGCCCAAAGGCAGCTTGGGGCGGCGAACAACATAAAATAAATCTCCACATTTTAAAACAAATCCATTGCTGTAGTCCAATTCGAGGTGATAAATTCATGGATGACGGTGGCCAGGTCGGGGCCTGAAATATATGGCCGAAGACGATGGACCAGATTTAGTTTACAAAAGGTGCTCCTCGCCACAGCTGTCAAGGAGCACTTCCAGGCTCCGAACCTGAGGGACCAAGGAGGGATGCACCCCATCAATGATGGGGGGTTCCACTCCTTTGCCCCTCCCCACCAGCATCACATCCGTCTTATCGGGATTCAATTTCAGACAGCTTAACGTCATCCAATTTCCCATCGCAGCCAGGCACCAGGTAAACACCGAGACAGCTGGGCCTGGGTTAGATGAAAATGAGAGGTAAAGCTGGGTGTCATCAGCATACTGATGACACCCAGCCTCAAATCCTCTCACGATCTCGCTCAGAGGCTGCATGTACACGTTGAACAGGAGACGGGACAGAATAGAACCCTGCGGCACTCCACACATGAGGTCCCGGGGGGATGATGTAGACTCCCCTAGCACCACACACTGAGTTCTACCAGCTAGGAAAGAGCAGAACCATTCAAGAACCGCCCCGCCCACCCCAGCACGGCCCCGCAGGTGAATCACCAACATCTCATGGTCAACCATGTCAAAAGCTGCTGACAGTTCTAATAAAACCAAAAGAGTGGACTGGCCTCTTGTCCAGCTCCCAGTGCTGATCGTCAACCAAGTGCAGTCTCGGTGCCATGGCCCAGATGAAAGCCTGACTGCGAAGGGTCAAGGAAACCGATGCAGTCCAGATGCCCCTGGAGCTGCGTGGCCACTGCTCATTCAATAACCTTCCCTAAGGGAAAGTTAGACACTGTCCAATAGCTGGCATGGGAGTCAATGTCAAGAGATGGTTTCTTGAGCAAGGGTCGAACCACAGCCTCCGTCAGGCACCCAGGGACCCTGCCCTCCCCAAGGGAGGCATTGACTGCCCCTGCCACCAGCTTGACTAATAGTCATTCATAGACCTAATAAGAACATATTTATGGGCATGATAAGAAGCATTAGGGCTCTGCCCTGCTGTGAGAAAAGAGCTTCCACGGTTTCTGCTTTGGGTCTTTGATGTGAGACCTCCCAGCCTGCACCTACTGTTTCTTTCCTGAATGGACAATTCATGCAGGTTCCAAGAATTCTAGCTTCCTTGAGTTTCTCTGTCTATTAATTTTCCTGTGATGAAGCAGTATCGCCCAGGTTTGCGGTAAAGCAGATCTACATCACTGGGTAATACAATAACTGTTTCTATAAGCAATCCATCTTGCTGCTCCTCTCCCTTTTCTCCTGACATCTGCACCCTGTGTTTCATAACGGCACTTTTATTAATCAATCCTGTTCGGGGAGGGGGGCCTAAGTAGTATTTAGCATTGGTGGAGAATTCAAGACTAGGGCTGAAACGAGATTTTGCCATAATGGGAAATGTTGTCGCAATCCTGGTTCCCAAAACCATCTCGGCCAAATTGAGAATCCCTTGGTACTCGGTAATGTCTTGGACCAGCGTTTTGTTTCTCGATTGACCGTTTTGCCATCCATTTCAAATCCTGAGAGGTAATACCAATGTAATACCACATTTTTTGCACTCCATTTTCCGTGGTACGTCCTTGTCACTCATTGGCTGGTATGCAGATTCCTTTGCTAATCTGAAATCCAGTTGCAGATTGGTCAAAGCAAAGGGAACAACACAGAAGAATAATTAAGACTGGAACATGGGACTAGAATGGAGACTGGAGAATAGATTGAAGGCAGGAGGTGAAACATTGTTCAGCCCAGCCTCCCCTGGTAGCTGGGCATTATTATAAACAGGCAGGGGTCTGTGGGAAGCGTGGGCTTGGCGCATGGGACCAATCCAGGGCCTGTGATGGGGACTGTGGCCTTGGCAGACGGCGAGTGGCCTGAAAGAGAACTACAAGATCAAAGCCTGAATACCGGGGTGGCGCTGCAGAGAAAGCTGCCGTGCTACTAATTCGAGCTGCCGGTTCGAGTCCTGGCTCCTCTCAGTAGCCCAGTGAGTTTGTGCAGCTGGGAGAAATGCAAGCTTGGGGTGGGCTCTGCTGTTGTGTTGCCTGGATGCCTGTTGTGTGTGTTGGACAATGCTGTGCAAATAGGCCATCCTCCCATCTCTTCACATGTCAAGCGCCCATTGACGAGTGGGAGGGAGTACAAGATGGGACGAGCTGTTGTCATCTAATGGTAATCCCAGAGATGGCATCTGTTTGGAAGCCGCTAGTGCCTCTTGTTTCCTGTACACTCTCTTTCCCCTTATTCATTCTTACCCGAGAGTATTTGCATGCAAGCCAGATCCACGGAGCACAGGCCTTCTGTTCTTCCTGCTTATCCGATGCCCAAAGGTCATCATGACCCTCCCATCCGTGACGCCAAAGTGGGTGCAATGGTGTTGTCTCCGGATTGTGAGCTCTTCTGATCATGGGGAATAAGCAGACGAGGCCTGAGAGACAAGGATCTTGTTTGCATGTAAATGTCTTGAGCCATAAGAGGAGAGGAATACAGAGAATTATGCCCCCCAGGTTCTCCTTAGATGACCATATCCTGTTAAGATGGAATTGCATATGAAGGATTAACTCTGTGAAGGTGACATGCCCTTCGTTGCTTAGATATCTCCATGGAAATAAAATGTCTGAATGCCTTTCCCAAATACACTCTGCTCCCTCTCTTGCAACCTTCCAATCCCTCCTAAAAACATCCCTCTTCCATCAGGCTTTCCCCAGTTCATCACCCCCATTGATTGCTCTCTTATGGTTCTCCTGCTCTCTCTTCCTTCAGGATTCCCTCTCCTCCCCTGTAACTAAGCCAAGCTACATGCACCTGCAACTCCTCCCCCTGTCCCTCCCAATGGGCTCCATCTTGTTGCCCCCTTCCCCTTGTCCATTCTAGATTGTAAGCCCTTGGGGGCAGAGTCTGTCTCCAATCACGACTGTTCATCACCAGGTGCTGCTCTAGCTTTCCTGCAGCCACGCCTGGGGCAGGTTACAGAAAGGGGTTGCAGACACTCCCTGTTCTTTCTGCTCCAGAGCAACTCCATGAGAGGGGCATGTTTGTGGAGGAGGGAGGAGCAGGTGTTGGCATGAGCTGTGGGTAGAACAGGGTACAATAGTCGTTCAGGAGACGGAAAGCACGCGTGGCCTGGTTGGACTACAGAGGTCAGGGAGCCTGTACTGAAGTACCAAAGACCAGGGTTCTTGCCTTGATTCCCGTATGCGTGCTAGCCACAATGAACACGGGGCCTCTGAGACTAGGAAATGAGGCATTGGGCTTAAATGGCTGATTTGGGCAGGTTGTGGAGTCCTCGTCTCTCAGATAAACGTTGATCAGATCCAGGGATAATGGGCACTGCTTATGGGCACGGGAAGGGAATGGGGGGCCTTGTAAGGACCTTGCCAACCATCCGATTCTATGAAGAAATAAGGTGTGGACTTGGAGAGAGGAGTTGACTCATTACTCAAGTGATCTTGGGGATTAAACCCAGGAGTCCTGAACCCCACCCTGGGTAGCATTCAGAGCACAGGGTTCTCCTTTCTTCCTGTACATTAAACAGAGGACAGGCTGGATTTCCTCTACGCTTTCAGGAAGGACCAGGAATTTCATGGCACTACCACATATGGCGCGCCAGTAACCCCTCATTGCTTACTGACTGCTGGGAACTCTCTGGGGCTTTGGGTTTTCTATTTACAAGACCAAGGTTTGTGTGGCAGACACGGAAATCTTCATTCTTGCTGTTCTTGTTTTTTCTTTTGTATGATTTCTACTAATGCTGCACCCAGGATTCCAGATTCCTGTGCCTAATCTCACTGTGCCCAGCCCACAATCCACGGCCTTCCCTGCAAGTTAAACACACTGAGGAGCGATTAGGCTTTTAGATTAATTAAACTTTCACTTGCCCTGCCCTGCACACCAGGCATCAGGGCAAAAGGGAACATGAAGGAGGACTGGATGTCTCTACATCGTAGGTGTTAACCATGAGGGAAACCAACCCTGTGGGACTTAGTTCATCCCATCTGTGTTTCTGCTGCCCCCCCATGGATTCTGACCAACAAGGGGAGCTCATCCAGTGGCAGCATAATTAGGTGAAATGCCAAAGCCCTGCTAGTGAAATTGACAAGGTGAAAGTGCGCAGCTGCATGTCTTCTTTTTTTCATCGGTCTTTGCTGGTGAAAGGAAAAGGTGGCACTGACGGAGCCCTCACTGTGACGGAATTAAGTCCGAAAAGACCTGCTGGTGAAATTGACTCTGCAAAGCCCTGATGAACTGGCCAAGGTTTATTGTGTGTGGCATTTTCAGCTGCTCTGTGGGTTTCCTGATGACTAGTTCCGCAGATTTAGCCCAGACAGCAAACCCCCTCAAACCCATTTTCCCCTCTGTGGCTTCCTCCACGGATTTAAATGCAGGCCCTGCAACATGTGTGTTTCATAAGTGTTCCTTAAAAATGTGCCTAGGTGGCCCCCCTAACTTCCAGTGAGATGGGCTTGTGAGTGTTTACGCAGTGCTTTCCCCACGCCAGCAAGGGAGGAAGCATGACGTGGGGTTTGTGCATGTTGACAATGAAAGTTGACTTGGTACCCTGCTCGGCTGGAGGAGATTCCCTGCTCGGCCCGGTTGACAGATCACACATGCTTGGCAGAGCATTGGATGTGTCGACACAAAATGCTTGCCATTGTTCCTGCTTTCTCGCTTTACGCTCTGTCACTTCATGTGCTACATTCGGTCACTTTTTTTTTGCCGTGGTGCAGAGTCAGGGTGGCAGCCCGGAACAAGTCCAGGGAACTGCTCAGAAGACAGAGTGCAACCAGTAACCGTGTGCATTTTAACCTTCGTTCAGGGACAGCCCCTCTCTGTAGGACATTGCTCAACCAGGCCACATGGGGCCATTGTACTATCTTTGGGGACAGAAAACCCCTTCCGATCCCGTGAGCTGCTCAGATGTTGGTAGCCGATTGTCCGTTTCAGTCCAGTTTGGGGATTTTGGGGGCTTGGGAGCGGAGGGATTGCAGTGGGGTGGGAGTTGTGGGGAATCTTGCATGGTACCATCTGAAGGGCTCCCCCTGGTGGTCAGCATCCATAGGGCGGCAGCATAAATGTAATCGAACTGCTCCACGTCAAGATGACATCATGGGCAAAACCATACAGGACATTTGCTCCATGGGTGACCTAACGGGTAGAGCAGGGTTGGGGAACTTCCAGCCCGTGATTCTTATGCAGCTTGTGGGCAACTGTCAAACGTCCCCTGTACGTTTCTCTCCCTGCCCCATTCGATCTGGCCCAGTTGCCATTCCCCACTGCCTGTCGGATGGCTATGGAGCATTTGCCCCCACCCCCTACTATGACCGATCACCCCCAGCCATGACCTGCTTTGTAAGGGTGTGTGTGTGTGTGTGTGTGTGTGTGTGTGTGTGTGATGTTTCCTCCCTCCTCCAGGATGTTCCAGGCTATGGAGCTCTGCAGGAGTGGGGATTCAGCCCCTCTTTGGGGGGGTGGGGGTTTCCCTCTCTAGTGTTGAGCCCATTCCCCAAGCAAGCCTCCTTATCCAAGCTTGACGTTCACACCCCGGATGCAAATGGAAGCATGGGTCCGATCCCACAATCTCTCCTACCAGCGGTCACCTTTTATGTTCCATGCCCTACAGACACCACATACGGCACCTTTTCTTCTTTAATAATCCTTTTAGAAGCTTTATTTCCCAAGCACATCTGCATGAATCTCTGGTCCGAACTAACACTAATTTGTGCTGCAATATTAAAAAAATAAAAAACAGAGGCAAGGAAGGTGTTGTCTCACCTTCGTCTACATAATTAATCATGTGGACAGAAGACGCTGGCAGACTCCCTGTTATTAATCACGGGCACCCATGCATTTCCAATGATAATTTCATCTCTGATCTGACATTTTGATGTATTATTTACTGGAAAGAAATGAGAAAATTATTCCCTCCCCCCTCCCCTGCGCCTCGCCAAGCACGACTCCTCTGCTTCACCGCTCCCCGCGGAGCTGTAGTAACATTTAATCGGGGACCTTGGCTGATGGAGTTAGCCAGAGCGTTTCTGGCAGCGCTGTGCTCGCAACCAGCTGTTGCTCAGACATTTGACAAAAAGGCTGCGGCATGAAATAGACCAGTCTCCCTCCCTGGATACGTTCGCTCTGCTCCCTCTCCCCCAACTTTCAAATCCCTCCTGAAAACCTACCTCTTCCGTCAGGCCTTCCCTGCCTCGTCATGAGTGAAATTGCATCCTCACCCCCCCTCGCTCAGAATCTCTCCCTTGTAACTAAGTGAAGCACGTGCCCCTGCAGCTTCTCAACCTCATGGATCTATCCTTGTCTCTCCTGATGCTCACCTCTCCCTCGTTTCCCCCTTCCTTGTCTCTCTTAGATTGTAAGCCCCTTGGAATAGGAACCGGTCTATAATTTTACAGTGCCAGGTACATTGCTTGTAGTATATAAATAATAATTAATACTCCTCGATACCATAACCCTGGCCATGCTACCTTGCTCTCCTTTAGTGCTGGCAATGCTACCTGGCTTACCCCCGTGCTAAACGGAGGCCTAACGTGCATATCTGTGTCATCCCTCCCTCCCTTTTTCTGGACCGTTACTGTTTCTGCCCTAATGATGCTTTGCCGCTGATACGATGCATCTCCTCCAGGGAGCAGAGTCTGAAAGGCAGTCGACATCAAACTAACTGGCTCCTCCAGCCCTATCCTCTTGTTGCAAGCGTATTAATAATTGAAGGCTGCCTGTGAAAGTTGGCGTTTCAAGATCGCTTGGTGGCTGCCCGTGCTGCTTTGTTACCTGGACTGTTTTGTCTCTGTCTGTTTTGGAACCAACACGGCAGCCGCTCCCCCTGAACTGCAAAGGGGACCGCGTATCCCAATACATTGTGATGTTTGCAACATTTGGAGTTGGCATCCTTGAGATGGGAGAGTGAAAAGCATGTAGGTAGAACTTGGATGGGTACCTCTGGCCCATGACT
Organism: Sphenodon punctatus; assembly: GCA_003113815.1. Taxonomy (NCBI): domain Eukaryota; kingdom Metazoa; phylum Chordata; class Lepidosauria; order Sphenodontia; family Sphenodontidae; genus Sphenodon; species Sphenodon punctatus. Next base: position 4,340,252 of record QEPC01008384.1, on the reverse strand, counting down.
GTCTCTTAATTGGCCCCTTTCTCCATTTCTGGTTCTGGCCTCTGGATCCAGTCCCTGCCCTCAAGTGCTGAATGAGGGAGCGCAGGGTTAAGGAGCAGAGATGAGGGTGTGCACACAGGGAGAGGGGATGGATCCATGACATCTGGATCCTCTTTCTTGAGCGCTCCTTTGCCCCCTTGATTCTCTCTGGCCTACCGAGCTTGTACTCATTTTCAGAGTGACCCCTAGGAAGGAGCCTGATCTAGACCACAGTCCTGTCCCTTCCCCCATTGAAAGCTTGTTGGTTCTGTCTGTCGTGGCGTAAATATAAATTATACACAAATATAAACACAAATACACACTCCTACCAAAGGTCGCTAGGTGCTTGTGTCCCACCCCCTGCGGACACAGTTGTCATTTGCTCTCCCTCTCACATAAATGTATCCTGGAAAAGCAAAGCCACCCAATCCCTTCCCCGGCATCTCCCCCTTTTAGCAGTGATTAAGAGCTCCAGGAGCTGATGGATCGTTTCCAGTAGGAGCCAGCGTGAGTTTTTAAAGCATTTGTACTAACATAATTAAGGCAAAGACCAGATCGTTAAAAATAATATGCCTGACACGAACGAGGGGAAGGGAGTGCTTTGTCAAGGTCCCTCGGTGCTGAAATATTCATCCTTAATACTTCATGGCAGTGGGGCATGTTGGCCAGTTCCTGGCAGGCTGTTAACAGCCTGGACTTGCCATTCTCCAATGTAGAGGGAACAAGGTGAATGAATTAGGTTTCCCTCCTCTATTTCTACATGAAAATTAGAGTAAAACTTTGACAATTCCATGGGTGTCAGAACCCTGACGGGGTGGAACTTGAACCCAAATCCACTCTGGTAAAACCTGGTGTTTGACTGATTAGACTCCCACGGGGACTCTCATATTGGGAGGCTTGAAGGGTGACAAGCATTATGTGTACGTGCCTGGTGCTGTTTGCTGTATGATAAAGGGAATTTAACTTTGCTCTTGTGCTAAAGTCGCAACGCTTTGTTACTTGGGACAGTTTCTAGTATGCATTACGCTACCAGACCTCCTCCTTCTCTTGTGTCCCATAGCAGACGGTCTGGAATTCTGCAGCTGCAGCTCTTATAGCCCCAGAAGAGGGTGGGGTTAGGAGTGATGGACAGGCAAACCGTAAAGGACCAGCAGCTATTTCATCACCGAGGTCCCTACCGATCCAGATATTTTATTTTAATTTATATTCCACCCTCTCCCTGAAATGCAGGATGGACTGCAATGTATAAGAATACACAAAATAAATATACACACATAGTCATTTAAAAATCCCCTCTCCCCGTCAGTCAAATGTTTGACCAGATAAAAAGGTCTTGCACTGCTGCCAACAAAATCCCAGCTGATCAGTATTTGTGTCCCTGTCCTGCCCTATTTGAAGAGAGCTATTTTCAGAGGCATGTAGTGTTCTGTCATTCCTGGATGCTTCCTGACCCAAATTCTTTTCTGCCGTGAGCCTCGCTAGTCTCTTTGGGATCTGAGCAGCTTAAAAAGATGTTGGCGCAAACCAGCTACCTTCGTTCAAGCGGCTCATGTATTGACCCCGCATATATGGGTCATGTTGGTGCCCTTGCTGCTCTGAGAGATGTGAGGCTCTTCAAAGCATTGTCTGAATTCCCAGTGAGCAAAAGGGCACATTTTCAGGTCACTTTACCCATGTGGAATAAAATATTAGGTGCTCACAATCAATGCACTCTGTGTGGATCTGCCCTTGAAGGCTGTCTGTGGACTGCAGCGGGAGCAGAATGCAAGAACCTGCCTTTTGATCAGGGTGGGTCGCTGCCGGGAGCGCGTTAACACCAGTGCTCTGGAGTCTGCACTGGCTCCCAGTCCCAGTGATGTTCCGGACACACACAATCCAAGGGGCTGGTTTTGACCTATAAAAAGCCATAAACAGCTTGGGCCCCACGTATCTAAAGGACTGCCATTGTGATTCCTAAGGTCAGCCACTTGCGGGGGCTTTTGCATTGCATGAAGGTCTGTACGACACGGTGTTCTCGGTGATGCAGCTCTGGAACTTCCTTACCTTTTGGAGGTCTCTGAAACCTGAGCATTTTTTTGGAGACAGTGCAAGACCTATTTCATTGGTCAGCGAGGATGAGGTTTGAGACACTGTTTTTAAATGGGAAATTTAAAAAAAACATATTTCTCTCTGTTTCATTATTTGGCCTGAGCCTCTGGGGAAGGGTGGGGGGCTGTAAAATAAAAATGAATACATTTTATAACTTAAATTTATAAATTAAAATTAATAAATGCTCTCCTATTTCCCTCCTGGACCAAGCTTACACATGTTGGAACGGATGCCTCCTTAGGAGTAGAACTTGGTAACTGTTGAAGAACCGTCCTTTGTCCCGCCTTTCACTTGACCTGCTTCTGTCTGCAACTTAAGCAGAGATTAAGAACCTGTTGTTATTTCTGTAGCACTTTTCATTGTTCCAAGTGCTTTACAATCCTCACCTAGTTCACCCTCACAGCAACCTGGTAAAGTAGGTCGCCATTATTCTCATTTTACAGGTGAGGGAACTGAGGCTGAGGAATTAGTGACTTGCCCAAGGCCACCCGCTGAGGTCATGGCTAAGATACTATTTGAACCCCGCTTTCCCAGGTCCAAGTCAAGACCCTCTTTGTTAGTCTGCTCTGGCTCTCTGTTCACACAAAGCACTGGCCCTTGGGTAAATTGCCTCTCCCCCTGGAGCTACAGCAGCCACGCAAACCATTTGGGGCAAAGTGTGGAAACAACCTAGAGGTCTTGTTGGGGGAGTGTTTGGCTTATTTACCATGGGGGTTGGTTTACCCTGGGTTAAATGTTCATGTGAATGCTAGGTTTGTGGTAAGCAGCCTCTCAATTCCGGGGAGCCCCAGCCTCTGGAGGGCCCTGTGGGAATTCAAGAGAAGACCCGTGACACATTGGGTCCAGGAGCAAACTAGAAAATCATAATCATTTTATTAGTATTCTAATAATAATTTTGCTCGGAGCACTTCGAAACTCAATACAGTAAAATACAGTAAAACGATGTAAAATCCATTTAACAGAAATTTAAGAGGGGAAGGTAAAGAGAGAGGACAGAATACATTAAGGGGAACCAGCAGTGGATCCTAAAAACATCCAGAGAATTTAAAAAAAGCATAATTAAAAATAACAACATACATATAACCGATAGGCCCATGGAGCCTGTCATGCAGGGAAGCCCAGGCCCCTGAAAGGGAATGTTATGTTTAATTGGACATCAAAAATTAATTGTGGTGACATTTAGCTTTTTCTAATGAAGCGCGTTCAGTGTGTATCCGAAGATTGCCATTTTAGCATACTCTGGAGTTAGTCCCATTGTAGCATTCTGGGATTAACTGTGGGCTAGTAAGTGCTTTGCGCTTTAACACAACTTGTGTAGCCGTGAGAGCAGTCCTTCCGTCCCAGCACAACAGGGGCTGCACGTGTGACTGGAGGGAACCAACATTGTAGGAAGGAAGATGCTTTCATTCTGGAGTTTTCCAGAGGTTTATATTGGAACCCCACGGCGGGGAGAAAAGTCTCCCTTGTAACAATTTCTGTCAGATCCCTTGACAAGTGTGTGTTTTACTGCTGGCCCCGGTAAAATGTTGGCAGCCCCAGCAGCAGCGTTTCAAGTGTCCATTAATGGGAGCTTATTTGGTGTTAAATTACCACTGAGCGAGCACCTATGAAAATACGGCTCCTGTGACACGGACATGAATAGTAAATGAATTCTTTACGGCCGGCTGGGGGTCTGGCGATGAAAACTAACCGGGGTTTCCTAATAATGCAGCCCTTGAAATCTGTTGGCCCTGCCGATCTGAGGTGGCAAAGCGAATGCAGAGTGGGACTTTCACGCTTTTTGTGCTCAGGCGAGGAGGTTGGGGTATAGGATTACACGGTGCTGAGGAGAAAAACAGGAGCGGTAAGGACTAAGATTGGGGAGGTGGGGGGAGAGGGTTGCCGGATACAACACACAAGCAAAAAGAAGACTGGTTTATTCCATCCCCATCTGTCTTATTGTAGAGCAAGGACAGTCTCTTACAGTGTGTGTAGTGCTTGTTCCAATCTCAGTCTGAGACACCACCACAATAATACCAGGATTAGTTAGGCTGCAGAACTCTCTGCTGCAGGGTGTCGTTAGCAAAGTTCAAAAAGAGATTAGACTGCAGAACTTACATGGAGCTGTCGTTTTATAAAATAATTCAAATTCCTCTTAAAAACCTGCCTCTTCCTTCAAGGCTTTCTCTTCCTCCAGATTGCTCACCTCACCGACACTGCCCTGTCATTCAGAGTCGTCTTCCCCCTGTAACTAAGCACGTGCACCTAAGACTGCTCAATTTAGTTGATGAATCCATGTCTCTCTTTGTTCCCCTTTCACTTGTCTCTCCGCCCTTGTCTTTCCTAGATTTCAAGCCTCTCCAAGTGGCAACCCGTCTCTAATTATGGTTGTACAGTGGCAGGGACATTCCTGGCCCTATAAAAATAATAATAATTCTGCCACTATTTTTGTAGGAGGGCTATAACAGCTCGTAGGGGTGGGAGGGACATCAAATGTCACCTAGTTCAAGGGAATTATTCCCCCACCCCCAACCTTTAACCACTATGCTTATGTGAACACAGAAGAGGTTACAAGTGCATTGGCCTACAGGTTAAATGTTAGGGGGCAGAGGGTGGATATCTTTAAGCTTCATGGCACGATGATACATCCATCCCAAGTTAATGGATGCTCTTTCTTTTTAATGGTGCAGAATTGTCTTTTTCCAAATAGACTGCTGTGACAGAGCAGGCGATGGCCCCTTTAAGAGGACTTGCTCTTCGCCTTAGTCCCGCCCCCTCTGAGGGCTATAAAAGCAGCAGGCATTGGCACGTGGGCAGTCTGCTACAGGAAGCCAAACCAGAATAATCTCAGAGACCAGGTTGGTGTGTTCTAGGAGCTCTCCAAGATGTGGGTATGAGAATTGTGGGGAGCCAGAAGTTGGCCAAGAACCCCAGCCAGAGGCTTTCCACCAATATATTGGGTTGGAAGACATGTTGTTTATTGGGATACTGTTAATAAAGAGACTTGGTTTGAGGAAACCTAGGCTGTGTAGCGCAAATTGAGACGACAAAGACTTATGGGAACAGTCGCACCCTGCTACGTCTGTAGTTCTTTGTTTTTGCTGGGTAAGGCTGGGAACCACATTGTCTAGAAGACAAAATTGCTGGCTTTAAAAAAAACCCCAGCTAATGCGTAAATCTCCATGGCAAATAACAAGGTGGCTTTCAAGCAGCAACACGTATTCCGAGCAAAATCTGCATTCGGTCTCCTGCGGCCGGGATCATTATTACTGGAGGGCAGCGGATTTTCATTAGGCATTCATCAAGCAAACTCAGCCTCCAAATTGCTGTTTTCTCCTCTGCTACTTGATTGTGGCTTCCCCCCACTGTCGTAACGTATGCTTAACAGATTATTTAGCTCCAGACCCTGATTTATAACCCCTTCGGGGGCGGGGGGGGGGGTTGGGTGGAGATTAAATGGAAGGGGTTTTATTGGGCTTGGTTTCCATGGAAACCAAGGGTGCCCAGAAGCTGGGGACATAAAAAGAAAATTGTGCATTTTTAAACGGGGAGTGTGATAGGTCAGAAACAGACAACATGGTTTTTAAGAGCCATTATTTTCTCCAGTAGCTAGAGGGAGATGTAATGGTACCGGAGAGTCCTATAAATATGCTTTGGTTACACACTCCATTCCGGTCTTGTTCCGTGTTACCAGAGGTGTAACTTTCTCCCAAACTTTGTTGGGGACAGTGGCTGGGACAAAAAGAAGGGAGGCTGGGGGGAAAATCAGGGAAGCAAGGCCTGGAGGGTGATTGAGAGGCCGCCTCTGGATGTCGAGGGGTTGGCATGGCTGAGGGCTCTCTTCCCGTGGCCCCCCCCCCCCCCCGTGTGAGGTGGCACGTGGGCGATGGCTTCCCTGCGCTCCTGAACTTTTCTGCACGGGAAAAGTCAAGCCCCAGCTCCTCCTCCTCCACCCCACGCAGCTGGTCTTGGGGAGGGTGCAGCCCCCAGATGGGCAGTTCAAGTTATTTGAAGATTTAGTGGGGGATAGGGCTATTGCCATTTGCCACGCCCCCCCCTCTAATTTTGTGGGTGACGTGTCCATGCTTGTGACATGGATCATCACTCCCCTAGCTCAGCAGCTGTGGCTGGCCTCCTTCGCCACTGCGGTCCCATCCCACTGTCTCTGATGGGAGACGGAGGCTGGCCCGATGGTGAGGATATGGACTTGGAAGATAAAGGGGGGGTGGGGCAACGATGGGATCCTATGAACGCAGGGGGAATCCAGACAAGGGCAGCCCTTGGAGAGCAAGCCTGGGGGCAGGATTTGGGGGACAGGAGCTGTCGAGCGGGAGAGGAAGGCTGGGAGTCGGAGCAGGAACACGGGCAGAATTAGAGTGGTAACAGGAAGTGATGTAATGATGTAAAGGGAGGTAATCCAGGCTGAGACAGGGGCCTATAGTACGAGGGTTCTGGGCTATAGAACCCTTCTCTAGGGAGACTGGAGCTCACCCAAGTGTCCCTTGCAAGAAGGGCTTCCCTGGAATGGCCAGGAGAAGGGTTGCCCAGAGCAAAGACTTGGGAGCCCAGGGAGGATCTTTCCCATTTCCCGTCTGACCTCTGAACTGTTCACGTGGTGCTGGACCATCCTATAGCTGCACGCCCTACCTCCCAGCATTTCCAGCAGCCAGAAAGGGACAAGCCTTGCCCCCGAGTCACTGTGCTTCGCTCCACAGCTGTCTCTTATACACATCTAGATGTGTATAAGAGACAGCCTGTGCACTCGCCCACCCCTCTGGGGCCCTTGCATGCCTGTGCACTCGCCCACCCCTCTGGGGCCCTTGCATGCCTGTGCACTCGCCCACCCCTCTGGGGCCCTTGCATGCCTGTGCACTCGCATGCCTGTGCACTCACGCACCCCTTTCAGCATGCCAAATGCATAAAGAGGGACAGACGCTCTCCTATGTCTTGTTCTACGTAGTTTCTTGTCATTCCAACCCCTCCCCATTGTCCCCTCAAGGACTTTTCCTGGGAGGCAGTCAGTCAGGAAAGAGGCGCTTGAATGACAGTCTTTTCATCCCTCTCTTTTCTGAAAGAGGGACTTTGACCCTATGAAAGAGAGAGAGTGGGATTCAGCGCACCCAAAGAGGGATGGCACTGTCTTGATGGAAACAGTGTGTGAGTGCCTGGTTGGGGGTGTGGATCCTGTAGGGAACTACGGGGTGACAGGGCTGCCTGTAACAGGGATGGTGTTTTCTGCAATCTTCAGGTCAAAATCACTGTCTTTAGTGAAAACAAGAGATGAACAGGAGAGGGAATGCTCAGAGATACTGGGGATTAGGACATTTCAGACCAAAGAGACCCACAGAACCGGGGGGGTGGGGGGAGTGGGGGTAGCTATTTGAGGGGCTCAGTTGCTCCGGGCTCTAGACTATGAGTGAATTCTTTGCCAGTGGACTGAGCACTGCTAGGAAATTTTCAGAGTGGGTGGGGGGCAGAGTGCTGGTCCTACTCCTTTCGGAGCAAGGCCAGCACTTTGCTCCCATCCCCTCTGAAAATTTCCTAGTGTTGTTCAGGCCCCTTGCAATGAGCCCCACCAAGATGGAAGTTTTCAGAGGGATGGGGTGTGTGTGTGTGTGTGTAGAGGCCTGGCCCCACCCACTCTGAAAACTTCCTTCCTGGTGAGGTTGCTGCTGTTCCGGGGGGAGAGGTTCTGGGAGCTAGGACGGTGCTGCCTATATGGGTAGCGCCCCCCCCCCCCCAATCCTGCCCCCTTGCCCTAAGGGGGGTGGCCTGTTACTGGAGGATGAGTCTGACCCCACTGCAGCCTTGCCACAACCCTGCCCAGAACCTTCGGTCCTGGGGAGGCTCCAGAGCGTTTCTTTGGGTGTCTGCTACAGCCTCAACAGCAGTAGGCCTCATGCTGCAGCCGCGAAGCATCTTCCAAGAAGCACATATTAATTAAGGAACTTTCCGGCGTGGACGCGGTAACTGGATACGTTTTTTATCTATCAGCGGAGGCAGCGAAATGCATCGCCATCCTCTAATGGCCCTTGTATTCCTTACGTAATCCTTTCATGCATGTAATACATTTGCTATTATCGCTCCAGCCCGCATGCTAATCGCCCACGGGACTGAGTGGCAGGTGAACCGTGGGCTAAAAATTGAACAGCCAACTTAAGCACCGTGACATGAAAGGGAGGGGACAGCAAGCGGGAGGGGGACTGGTATGATGGAGCTTTCCTGTCTCCTAGCCACAAGGCAAAATAAAGCGTTAAAAGCTCTGTGAGGAAGGACAAAGGTGGGCCATCCCGGGAAGAGAAAAGTCACTTTATTAACCAGCACTGCGACTGCTAATCCGGCAAGGGGCTAAATGGCTTTTATTTCCTCTCTTGCTCCAAAGTTGCAGCTGGCCATGGTCGATATCGTATGATGGTGATCTGTAGGCCGGATGCAGCTTCTAACAATAGCTTTTCCTTTTAAAATCTTCTGGAATGCCTGTGGTGGTTGCATGCGATGGCTCTACAAACATTTTGTGGCTGTTTAGGGACCCACAAAAACAAGTTTTTAAAAAATAATAATTCTGGACCCACCTTTTAAAAATAGACAAATCAATCAATCAATCAATCAATCTAGGACCAGGAGTGGCCGGGCATCAGAGAGGGGATGGTGATCTGGGCTAGAGTTGCCAATTCTCATAGTTTGAGTGCATTTTGGCTTCTGGGAGTTTTGGGGTCAAACCGCAAGAAGTAGCAAGCTGAATCCTAGCAGCGGTGGGGAACCGGTATGAGGCAGCCAGAAGCAGCAGGAGGTGGGAGACAGAGAGACGGGGAAGTCCTGGCTCACCTGCAGTGGCTCAGGTGGCCAGAACAAGAGGCAGAAGGGGATACAGCAGGAGACGTAACGCAGCTGCACCAGGAATGCTGCGCTGACCCCTCCCAGGAACCCAGCAACAGGTCCTCCTCTCCCACAGGGTGGGCCATGGCTCAGGGGGTACAGCGCATGCTTTGCATGCAAGATCCTAAGTTCAATCCCCGGCATCTCTGATTTAGGACCTCAGGTAGCACGCCTGGATGAGGCCTCTGTCGGGGGTCCTGAACAGCTGGATTTGAAACCCTGCTGCCGTGTCAGGTTGTGACAATACTGGGCTAAGCTGGACCCTTGGTCTGAGTCAGTTAAGCGGCTCCTATAACCACTGCACTATTGCAGGTGAGAGAGTAACGGGCTCCTCCCTTCTCTTCCCTTATTGCCGCCAGGATGCCGCGAAGGCCAGTAGTAGACGGACGGGATAGATTCATGGAGGATAGGCCCATCAGTGGCTGTTAGACACCATGGTCAGAGGCTGCAGCTACTGACTGGAGGAAGTTGAGGAGGGAGGATAGAACGAGATGGGATGGATCGTTCCACGTACGCCAGTGTGGCGGGTGGCCGGGAGAACCTTTTCCCTCCCAGGGGCCGCTTTGAAAGTTAGTACAAACTCCACTGGCTGAATAGGAGATGGAAGGAGGGGTGGTTATGGGATGTGCTCAGCATGGGGGAAGGAAAGGGAGAGTCCAGGTCATGGATCCATCTTCTACCTACAAGCGCAGGCCCTTGTCTCTGCTCCCCGAGCTCAGTATTTTGCTGCTTGAGGGTAGGAACTGGATCCAGGGACCAGATCCAGGAGCTGGAAAGGGGTGAAATAAAAACAGCCAGGGGCCAGAGTTGGCCTCCAGATCAGAGTTTTCCCCAAAGTCCATCCTAAGCCATGTGGTCCATCAGGCTGGTGAGGTTAAGGCACCCCAGTTTCTATGGCCTCCAGCGCCCAAGGGAGCGATGTGGCCAGCACCATGTCTGACCGCCTTTGTCTCTCCCGCCGCCCCCCGATCAGATGCCCCTTCACAGCTGTGTGGGCTGGAGGCGGCCATCCAGGGCGAGACCAAGCGGGACTTGAACCCGCAGTCTGCAGGGATGGAGTCAAGTTCCCTCAGTCGCCGTGTCTCGGTTTCCCCACCTCCGATCTATCCCTTGCGCTTGTACACTTGTCTGGAGGCGTCTGGTACTGGTCACCGTTGGAAACGAGATCCTGGGCTGCGTGGTTCCTGATGCTAATGGCAGTGACTCCGTTCTCAAGCCAGTTCATGAGCTGCGACTCTACAGCGCCGTTACGAAAACAGCAAGCGGGAGCATGCGTGCCTGTTGCTGTGTCTGCAGTGCTGGGTCACGCAACGCTTCTCCAAAATGCTGCTCGGTTTCAAAGTGAAGTGTTGCTGAACTTCTCAGCCAGCCTTGTGAGGAGGCTGCCTGTCCTAACGACCCGCGCTGATCCTTGCCTTCTTGTGTCCCTCTAGACGAGTGCCGTGCTGTGCTCCGGAGGCTGCGCTCTCCTGGCTCTCAGCTCCTTGCTGGCGATCGTCGCCATCTTCCTTCCCAGTGGGCTGTGCGAGAGGCGGGTTTGCACCCTGGCTGGCTACATGCAGACAGCAGCGGGTAAGTGAGCCGATTGTCTGAATCTCAGTTCCGCATTTTCTTTCCTGTGCTACGTTTTAAACATGTCTCTTACTTTTAAAATATGATTTGCAGCATTAGGAATTCAGGGCCATATTTTCAGCGGAAAGGTGGCTGGCAAGTAACTGATGCCTCTAATGATCTGCGGGGTATTGCAGTATTTGCAGGATGAGGTCCTAGCAGGGCCGGGATGGGAGAGCGTGATTGCTCTTGTCTGGAGAGACTCTGAAGAAGGCGTGTTTTAGGGAGAACAGCCTTCAAGGAAGAGCTAGAGGTCTCTTACAGAGGACTCCCCTCACATTTGTCTGTGGTAATTGAAGCCTCTCCCCACCCCGAACATACACACACCTTCCCTGTTTTCCCCCTTGTTCTTCGACTTGCCCTCCCCATCATTTTGGAGCGTTTCCCCTAGCTCAGTCAGTAACGGGGCACTAGGTGCTGGCCAGTCATGGTCTTCCGTGCGCCCCACCCATGGAGGTCTGGCCGTTCAGCGTGATAACCATTGATAGCAGATTGGGCAGAATGTTTTGCATGGCAGAGACCACCTCCGGGAGGAGGATGCGCATGGGGTAGTGTTTGAATGAACTGGAACTGCAGATATTCCAGCGATAAAGGAGACTGAGTGAGGAGCAAGATTGTAGGGTTGCTTGACTAAGGGAGCCTAATGAAGGGCCTTTGGAGTGGCTAAAGAGAGGGCTTGCTCCAAAAGTCACCCACGCCACAAGATGTCCTGTTGATAATGTTCTTTGTTTTCAAAAATCAGGCCATTCATCTAGGTGCCCGGCTGTGGCTCTAGGAGTTTCATTTTGCCCCTACCCCCTTTTTTGAAAATGGTGGCCGAACCATTCACAAGGGTAGTTACCATGGAGCAATGGGGCCCTTTGTAATTGACCTGACCACTGCGAGGAAATTTTCAGAGTGGGTCGGGGCCAACACCCTTCCTCTCCCCACTCTGAAAACTTCGGAGTAGTGCCCAGGCACTTGCAAAGAGCCATGCCCAAAGCGAAGTTTTCAGAATGAGTGGGAGGTGGAGTGCTGACACCGACCACTCTTAAAACTGCCTTCCTGGTGGGGGACTGTTGCTGCTTCATGGGCCGGGGGGAGGCTCTCTGGGAGGCAGGGCACCATCACGTTTTGTGAGAGGAGGCTGAGGCAAGTCAGGAGCCCCCTTGGGAGGACTGCCCCCTTCAGAGTCCCCACCCGCTTGCCCTTAGGAGGGCTTATGCTTTGGATACGAGTCCAGGCCTGCCTCAGCCTTGGGCCAAACTGCTGGTATCTTGTGCCTCACAACAGCCAAGCCCTGATGCTTAACAAGGCAGCAACGAACCAATCGTGTGGAGATCAAATGGGAGGGGACTAGGGAGACCCCAGTGTTCATTCCTAGGCCCACACATGTGAAAGAGGATCTTCAGGAGTGCAAAGTCCTGCTTATAACACTCTTCCTCGATCTTCACCCGCCCCGTTGTTCAGAATTGTTCTTCAAATGAGGGCAAAAGAGATCATAACGTGGCAGCTGTTATGACTCCTTCCAACGTCTGGGGTTTTTGTGAGTCTGATTAAGCCGATTGATTCTCTCTATTGTTGCTTTCCATAGAGCAGGGGTGGGGAACCTCAGGCCCAGGGGCCAAATGCACCCCACGGCTAGCTTTTATTTGGGCCCTTTCTAGTTCCTAGATCTGGATCCAGTTCCGGCCCCCAGCCGCTGAAGGACTGAGCTATGGGGAGGGGAACAGAGATGAGGGCATGCACGCAAGGCTAAGGGTCAGATCCATGATCTGGATGCTCCTACTGCTCAAACCCCTTAAGCACCCTTGCCCCCACACTTCTTGTGCGTGCCCCACCTTGCACTGATCTCCCAAGGTGGCCCCTAGGAGGGAAAAAGCGCCTGTAACCACTGGACTAATGCATGTGAGAGAGTAAGGGGCTCCTCCCTTCCCTTGTTGCCATCAGGATGCTGTGAAGGCTAATAGTAGACAGAGTAGGTTTCCTACCTCTGCTCTAGAAGATCTAACTAACTAACTAACCTGCCTAACTGAGTCAGACCAATGGTCCGTCTTAGCCCAGTATTGTCACAACCTGACACGGCAGCAGGGGTTTCAAATTCGGGTCCAAATCCGGCTCATCCAGGGTCTCCATCAGAGGCCATCCCGGCGTGCTACCTGAGACCCCTCCAAGCCCCCAGCAGAAGACTCCCCCAGGCATGCTACTAGGGATCCTGAAGTGGAGATGCTGGGGATTGAACCTGGGACCTTACACATGCAAAGCATGCGCTCGTACCACTTGAGCTATGGCCCTCCATCTCAGTGGTGTCATTTTGGACTTGTCTAGTGGGCCCAGGTAATTGCTACATAACAGTGGAGAAATGCCAAAAGCTTGGGGGGGGGGGAAGGAGGTGGATATCTTGTCCAGCATGAGAACGTATTAACGAACAATACTGTCCTTACAGTGTTCTTCTTTCTAAACAGCTGTGCACCCCAGTTCCATGCAGTGAGTGGGTGGGGTCATATTATTATACCAATGCATCTGGATGAAGATGTGCTTCTGGTGGTGGTTGCGGATGACATTCAGCAGCAGATAAATTCACGGGCTTTCGGTGTTTAACGGGAATGGCCTGCTCCCCGGCTTTGCCACCTGTTGAATTTCGTTAACTCGGCCATACAACAGAAGGCAGAATGGCTGTGTGTTTGGTACTGATGAAATTGCATAAGGGAGGATTATATTACAGAAGCGACGGGCTCGATACCATGCCGTGCAGACTTGTGCACGCCGCTCGGGACCCGCACGCACCTCCATTTGTGGGCAGGTTATGTCGTGTGGATACCGTGCATGCACGGGTGAGAGGGCGAGATCCACGTGGAATGGGATTGTTCCTCTATTTCTCTCTGGTCAGGCCTCATCTACAGCCAAGCATCCGGTTTTAGGTGTCTTATTTTAAGAGGGATACCGATTACTGGAGAGGATTATTATAACGGATCATTTATATAGCACCTTCAGTGTTCAAAGTGCTTCACAATCCTTCACTCTCACAACAACCCTGTGAGGCAGGTCATAATTATTCCCATTTTAAAGACGGGAGAAACTGAAACTCAAGAGAGTGTGGACTTGCCCAAAGCCATCCGGTGAGTTTGGGGCTAGCCTGGGATTTGAATTGTGGTCTGCCAGGTCCAAGTCCACTTGGCTATACTGGCTGCATTCAGAATGGAGAGGTCGGGGGGGGAAAAACAAGAATGATAAAGGGGATGAAAGGAAAGACCTACGAGGGAAGAGGGAGAGAACTAGGATTGTTTAGCTTATTAAGGAGGGACTTAATTGATTACCCGCCTTTTACATAGTTGAAAAAGATAAGCAAAAAGGATGCGCAGGTTTTCCCCTCTCACTGAGGAGGGGACCAGACCAAAGTGAAAGGAGAAAAGAGTTCAGCTAAACTTTAGGAAGAATAATTTGGCCAAGGGAGGTTCATCATAGGCCTTATCGTTCATAGGCGACCTTTAAAAATAGATTAGACAGGCATCTCCCAGGGGGGACGTAGGTCCTGGAAATCCTGCTTAATAACAGGGGCTGACCTAGATAACCGTTGGGATGCCTCCCTGCTGTAGGATTCCAAAATCGTGGCCCCGGTATGTTCCATTCTGTCTTCCCCTCATGCGCTTGGCAGGAGACCGTTCCTAGCTGGTTATTATTCCTGCTGTCTCCCAAAAGGCGCTTTGCAAACATTCATGAATTCTTGCTGCATCCCAGCGAGGCAGGTGAGTATTACCCTCCATTAGTCAGTGCTTTGTTTTAGCTACTGTCTGACTTGTACAAATTACCGAGCCAATCCTTGAGAAGCCGATTTGAAAATGAAAATAAACACCAAACAACCCAGACCTATTCTTCACTGCTGTGGATAAGACAACGGGCAGAGAGAGGTCCGATATGGGTTACACAGGGCCCTTCCTCAGGCATGTAAGAAATCAGAAATTTGTCGTCTTGACAGATCGCTATGGGGCAGCCGTGTAGCAAGGGTGTGGCAGGCCTGGGGTCATGTCCCGGTTACGGCCCCCTTAAGGGGGAGTGGGGTCTCGGGTGGGGGTTATCCATGAAGGCAGCACTGCTTCTGCCCTCAGGCCGTTTTAAGAGTAGTTTGTGCCAGCACTCCACCCACTCTGAAAACCTCCTTCCTGGAAGGGCCCCATAACCTTTCAGAGTGGGTGGGGGCAGAGTGCGAGCCCTGCTCCTTCCCCTGCCCACTCTGAAAATTTCCTAGCGGTGTTTGGGTTGCTTGCAAAGGACTCTGTCAGAATCTGTGGCCCGGGCTCAACTGAACCCCCTCGCTCCATACTTCCTGTCTCTGGCCCATCCCTCCCTGCTTATGTATGTGTGCATTTTGTTAGGAAGCACTGGTATGACTGTCCTGTCAATTAGGGAAAATTGTAACTATTCTTCCCTATTCCACCCCTTCCCACTCCCCACCCCCCGGCTGCCTTTTACAAGGCACCTTGACTATAGATAATCAGGGCCATAGACAAGCTAAGGGGTGTTGTAATGTTCATTAAGACCCAACCGTAAGGCTGGGGCTGTTCCATACCCAGAAATAAACCACTCCGCCGTTCAGAAATTCTTGCTCCTTGCCATGCGGGTCTCAGCCAGTGAATCTTGCTTACCGACTCCTGCCACAGCAGGTAATGAATTTGCTAATCAAGCATGCCTCTCCTGCGGTAGGTTGCCAGGGCAGTGGATGAAATCCACGCCCACCTGGGGTGTTAAATCATTCATTGGTGGCCTGGCGCTCGGCACGGCTCTGGAGGAGCCACCAGCATTGGAACTCCCTTGCTGTTTTACTTTGCAGTGTATTTCATTTCCCTCCTCGCAGGATGGATGGTGCAAGATAAAAAGAACATTAGGGCTGCTGTAATGAGAGAATCCGGCGAGCATCCATTTCAGCAAAGATGTGGCTGATGTGGGGAAGCTGGGGCCAGTTCGTTAGTAGCAGCCATAGTGTGTGGTGTGGAGTTTCTGCTCTCTGGGTATTGACTCGTAAACGAAACTGTCCCATAGCTGAAGGATGGCCTCCTTCCTTATGTCCCGGGGCGGCCCCTGAGGTCAGCCAGGAACGCCACCTTGCCTGTCCCGTTGGCACGGCGTGTCCGTATGGCAAGCGCGCTGCACAGAGAGGCGTTCTTGGTAGCTGAGTCAATAGTTATGGAGACTCCTTCCCGTAGAGCAGGGTGCTGCCCCTCCCAGGCCTCACTTTCAAAATGGGAACAAGTTCTGACGGCCACAAAGACGCTGGTGCAGGGGTGCACCTCGGAAGAGAAGGGTCCAGATCATGCATCTGTCCCTTCTCCTTGTGCGCATGCCCTTGTCAACGCTCTCGTAACCCGAGCTCCGTTTTCCAGTGCTCGGGGATAGGAACTGGAAAAGTGGCACATAAAAGCAAGCTGCAGGCCACGTTTGGCCCCTGGGCCTGAGGTTCCCCGCCCCTGCCTTAGTGGTTTACCAAACCCCGAGTCTGAGCATTTTTCAGAAGAAATGTAAGACTTTTTTATTTGGTCAAGTATCTAGCTGGTGGGGCTAGGTTTGGAGAGACTGGGGGCAGAGGATTTTTAAATGGTTTGCTATATGCATATTTATTTTCAAAAATATTTTGTGTGTGTGTTGTAACCTGCCCTGAGCTCCAGAGAGAGAATGGGATATGTTTAAATAACTATAGGAAATATTGTACAAAGTTCTCCCTCTCGTGTTCACCCAACCCATGGCCCTGTCTCCAGCATCTTTATGGGGTGTTTGTAGAGGTTCCGAGTTCTGCAGGCCTGGGAAAAACCCTCAAGAGAGCATTCTGTCCGTTGCCCCAGACCTAAAATTAAGCCCTACCCATCCTTGACAAGATGCTTATGCAGCATCTCGCATGGTGGGGACTCCATGACTTTTCTTGGTAGCTTTTTCCACGGCAAAGCTGCTCTTGTCCAAAGATGTTTCCCATCAGATAGCCTATATTTTCCTTTCTCTAAGCTAAGGTTGGAGAACGTCAGGCCCCGGGGAGTCAAATAAGGCCTGAGACTAGTTTTTATGTGCCCTCTCTCCAGTTTCTGGTTCTGGTCCCTGGATCTAGTGCCTACCCTCAAGCACTGAAAAACCAAGTTCGGGGCAAGGGAGCAGAGATGAAGGCATGCACCCAAGGAGAGGGGACAGAGCCATGGTGCCAGATCCATGATCTCTTCTATGCGGCCCTCAGACCTTGTACTCATTTTCAAAGTGGCCTCCAGGAAGAAAAAAGCTTCCTAAAGCTCATGGTTTCTTGTCCTGCCCTCATTGGTCATTTATGAACAGCTGATCTCTCTCCTCGGATAACAAACTTTTACGGACTTTGAAAATGGTTAACCTAACCCCCAAGCAGCCGTCTCTTTTTGAGACTCGCCATGCCGTTCTCTCAGACTACCCTCCTACGGTAATGTTTTCTTAACCCTTTCATCTGCTTCATGGCTCTCCGAGCCCTCTCCAATTTGCCTCTATCTTAAAGGACGTGTGGTGGCTGTGGTGTCGCAGCCATTCTTGGGACCAAAGCAGCTAAGACACTAACCTTTTTGTAGGACCATCTTCACCAGGCGAGCATTTGCAAACATATGGGCTTTGCCCGAACCTCCTCTTCTTCCTGCAGGTAATAAGTAGGGGGGTGCAATTTCGTATCGTTTTATTAGTTATGAAAACGAATGGGGCCCCATTCTTTTTTGTAATTAAGGTAACAAAAACAAATGAATAGCAAACAACACTGGCCTGGACAACATGCTTATAAGGCCTGAGACTATAAGCAAACAACACTAGTGGTCCCCCCCCCCCCTGAAACGAACTTTTTTTTTTTTTTTTAAACAAACACTAAAACGCCAACGAATGGTGTGCTTGCTGCAGGTAATAAGTAAACTCTGTCAAGCTGGAAAGCTGGTAGGTTTACCAATGGAACACCGTACGTCTGACTCTCTGATCTCCGAGCTGGGGCGTAGAATTTGATACCGTTTCAATTTACATTAATGTTGATGCTAAAGACACATTGGCCGCGATCCAAAACCCCCTGTACGTGGGATGCGCGCAGGTCCTGCGCGGCACAATGCCCCTGCAATGGATTTACACGCGGGTTCCATGGGGCATGAGATCGGCGCCATTGTAGGTGTCTGCGCAGAGGGCAGGGGCGGGGAGGTGGAAGCCCCTGGAAGGGAAAGACACTGTGACAGTTAAATAAAAACGAGGGTCTCGGAGGGTTTTAGCGATACTGAGCAAGTGGTAAATAAACGGTAGACTCTAAGCAGTATTGACAAATGAAAATTTACTAGGCGCATTTGATCAAGCTAATGGGCTCCTTAAGTCCGCACTGTGCCTCAGTAAGCACTTTGTATTGTGCCTTTTAATTTCAGTTCACGATTGATTAATTCTAATGTAAACCGGGGTGGCCTGAGTCAACAGAATTAAGTAGTTTAATTTATTTTGATTCAGGCATGATGTGTCTTTCTGATTTTTTTTTNTTTTTTTTTTTTTTTTTTTTTTTTTTTTTCTTTTCTTTTCTTTTTCTTTCCAATTTCTTTCTTGTGTAAATGACAATGTATTTATTTATTTGTAACTTGGACAGAGCGGGGGGATCTTAACTGGAAATCAACCTTTTCCCCCTATCTGAAATCCAGAGGGCAGTCAAAAGCAAACAAGATTTTTGCTGCAAAAATAACTACTTGAGCCACTGAGGTTTCTGCCTGTTGGTGGTTTGCCACACCCTCTCAGCTCTGGATTGGCTGCCTGCCTCTATATAAGGAGCCTTGGCAGCTAGGAGGGGCTGGGCAGAGCAACACCTGACTTCCTGTTTCCTCTAGTCATGTTGCTTGCTCTCTGCCGCTTCTGGCTGGTTTGCCCATATTTTGGACAATGGGCCCTGACAATGAGCCTGCCTTGCAAGAGCTCTTAGCACTCCCAAAGTCTGTAACAGACTCTCTGGAGGCCTGAGCTTGGTAGTCCTCAAAGGGAACGGGGCCCAGAGCCTTAAGGAGCCAATGTATGTTCCATCATTACTGGACAGCCTTGCCTCTTAAAACAGGGAGGAGAAGTTTGGTCTCTTGCTTTATGTAGCGGGCGGTTGCAGGTGGCCTTTCTCCATAGGTTGCTGCTGGATCTGGCCCCTTACATCACAGAAGGGTTTCTCCCTCAGTAGTTCTTTGGATTCCTTTGCAGGTTCCATATCTCGCAGTCCCCCAAGGATCAGCACCCTGGCCAGCTGGAGGAGAACTCCCTCCCAGCTCATGGCTCGCAACCTACTCCACCGCTCTCAACAGTCCCTACTTGGGAGGGACAGACCCTCTTTGGGTGCTGAATCCCACTGTCCCTCTTTCAGGGGTCAAGGCTCCTCCTTCAAAAAGGCCAGTCGTTCAAGCCTCAGGCCCCTCTTTCCTGCTTGCCTCCCAGGAAAAGCCCTTGAAAGGCTGACGGCGAACTTATGGAATGACAAGAAACTAAGTGAAATGAGAAGTGGGAGAGCATCTGTCCCTCTTTATACACTGGGAATGTTGGGAGGGGGTGGAGTTTATTCACTGAGGGATGGAATGTATTGGTCAAGGGGGCGGGATCTTCCCCTATTTGGCCAATCCAAATGTTGGGAGGTATACAAAATTGTTCCCAGGTTTGCTGCTGCAGAAGGGGCGTGGCCAATGAAGGCATCAAGCTCCTGCCTTGCAGCACCAGACTCCTGGGGGTGGGAAGAATTGCTCCTTGCAAATACTTATGTCCCTGTGGCCTAGGCCTGCAAGAACTTACTCTTGACTCTGACATAACCTTAATGGTTATGAAACTATTCCTTGTACACAGCGGACCTTCTCTGGAGTGGCCAGTGTGAGATGTTGCAGAAATAACAGCAATGCAACATTCGCTGGCGTTCTGCCCGCTAACCTTGCCCAAAGCCTTGATTGGATGGCAAGCTGGTTACAGACTGGAAACTCTGCGCATGGCTGCTTTGGAATGACAGGCCCAAAAGCTGTAGATGGTGTTTTATAAGAACTGCCAGATAGGCAGATAGCCTGGTTAGCTCCAGTGTCGTGTCTCTGATAGCAGCTGGGACTGGATATTTTTGGAAAAGAGCGCACCAAAACAGGGAAAGTGTGTCCAAATTCTGTTCTCTCCCAGTTTCTGGCAGCCAGGCAGTTAATAGATCCATGCTGAGCATGTGGCTGCATCCTCAGATCTTTTGGTTAAACTTTTGGCTCTTAAAGTCAATTATACTTTTTGACTTCACTTTATCCCACGGCAATGAGGTCCACAAGTTAATCATGTGTTATCTGAAAGAGTGACTTAGCTTTGGGCTTTTTTGTTAAACCTGCTGTCGGTTCATCGGGGATCATGAGAAAGCAACTAGGAACCTTGCCTCCCCTCCTTTGATACCTTGTGATTTTCATTCTTTTCATCAGTGTCTGTTTCTAACCCAAGAAAAAACCTTCCAGGGCTAAGGCTTTGAAAAGACAAGGCTGATGCTTTCCTGCCTGCACTGCCTTTAGAAGGAATAAAGGATGAACTGGAAAAGGCTTCACTTTCAGGCTTTTTTCTTTGCTGTTCTTTTATAAGGCAGCTACTCTTAACTGCCACTGACAAGATCTCTCCTGTGAACATTGTCAAAGCAACCTTATCTGAAAGGTGGAAACACAGCTGCCTCTAGAAATAAGTCAGCCTCTCTTTCCCCGGCTCACATTCCTCTGATTGGCTTCCTCCCCTCACTGATCATCTCGTCTTCAACCTGAGATTTTATTCTAGTCTTTCCCCCTCTGTTGTTGCTATGAGAATTTTTGCAGACCACCCTGGATAGGAGAAGAATTCAGCTTTTCCAAGAGAGAGGCTGAAGGGTGACTGGAACACCGTGTGTGGATGCTTACACACAGAATCATAGTGAGAGCTTCAGCCTTGCAGATGAAGGGAGAACAAGACCTAGCAGCTAAAAGTGAGGGCTAAAATGGACATTTGATTTGCTGCCCCTCCGGGACTCTCACTGGTACGTGGGAATCCCATCAGATTCCAGCACACCAGCAAGAGTATCCAACATGCAGCAAATCCTTCCTCCCCACCCTCTGCTTACCCGGGTCCTGGGAGGGCCTTTACAGGGAAAGAGGGCAGGGCCTGGATGCCTGGACCAGAGCACGTGCAGGTCCCTCCCAAATGAACCGAGAATGAATTTGGTGATCTTCTGGGTCATTTGGGAGGGACCTACTCGTTCTCTGGGAACTGGGCTAGGTGTCTGCGCCCCCTGCCCTGGACAATTGTTTCCTGGTGGTTGGCTGCAGCTAGGGTTGCCACCTATGCACATTTTAAACTTCACAATGCTTGGAAGTTGTATGGTACCTAACCTGTCACTGACAGGTCGGGCACCGTGGAATTTGGGGATTCCCAGGTTTTGGGGATGCCCGTTTCCGCTCTACTGAAAGTTGAAGTTAGACTTTAAAATAAGCTGCAGGTTCCTAGCAGAGAGGGTGGTTAGACACAGGAACTGGTTATCAGGGGACAGGGTGGATTCACTCTTGCTTGAAGTCTTTATATCCGGGGTAGCCGAATTGCTGTCCATAAGCTGCATGGGGACGTCCAGCAGCTGAACATCAGCCTTTGCTGTGGCTGTGTAGGAGCAGAGCCCTGCTGCGACCAGATGCCCGTGCATGCTGGGTCTGGAATGGAGGGGCCTGTGGAGAGGATCAGGGATTGGTGGTCCTAGTGTGGGGTACTGTGGGGTTACATCAGTCACACATACATAGTGTGCAAAACGTCTGCCTTTCTGGCAAGAAAGTCATAAGAAGTGCCAGACTGGGTCAGACCAGTGGTCCATCCAGCCCAGCATCCTGTCTTCGACAGTGGCCACCTACTGTCATTTTATCATGAAGCAATCCATTCCCTGCTGTTCACTCCTCACCCCAACAGGCAGAGGGTAATCCCCCGGCCAACTTGACCAATAGCCATTTATGGACCTGTCCTCCTGTAAGAACGTATCCCAATCCCTGTTTAAACCCAGTTGGCCTTAATGACATCCTCTGGCAGCAAGTTTCCTAAGTCTCTATGAAAGCAGGAAAACCAAGCAGGGCGTTGTAAGAAGGTTGGATTCAGCCGATTTAAAGAAGTCCAGGTGAATTCTGTCACGGGCAAGGAGACCTCGTATAACACAATGGAGCAGAGAGGAGGTGCCTGAGACAAGATGGGTCCTTGCAGCTCCCAGTGGGCACAGCGGGATTCGTTTCCCTCAGGTAACCCAAATAAACTTGAGAGTCTGAAATGAAGCCAGTCCCAGTTTGGGGCCTGATCCTGAAATCTCTTCCACTGAGATCTGTGGGTGGTTCAGCCCCAGTCGGGATTCGACTGTTGCATTAAATTCCTGCCTTCTCACGGAAAGGAGTCTTATGGAATCGCTTTGCGTGTGTGTGCTTTTCCCTTAACCTTAATAGCATACCAGTTTCAACCGCCCTTGGTGGAAGGGCAGAGGACTCAAAGATAAGGTGGGGGTCATGACCCAGTCCTTATGATCAGAGGGGGGCCTGTAGAGAGAGCAGTCCTGGTAGCCTCAAGTGCGGCACTCCTGAGGCCCTAGGATGGGGTGTTTCTGCGGGGCCCTCTTCCCACCTACCACTCTCAGACGTGGCTGCCTCCCTGCCTTCCCCCCTCACTTTCAGTAAATCCCCAGTCATGTCAGAGAGGTGTGTGAAAGAGGGAGAGCAAGCTTGGACACGCACCGGTGTGCGTGCATGCATCTGAGTGCAAAAATGTACGAGGTTGCTTTGTTTTTGTAAGCAATTGTAACAATTGCCAAACTGGCAATTGTTAAAGGGGTGGAACTATGGGGGGGTGAGGCTGTGGGGGCAGAATCTTATGCTCCTCCTTGTTCCCACACATTCTCTAAGGCCAGCTGTGGTAGGAGAGTGGGGTTATATCAGTAGGTGCATCTGGATGGGACATACAGCTCCTTTGTAACTAAAAAAAACCCCTTTGACTTGCCCTTGAACATCCTGGTAGCTTCTCAGATGCTTTGGACAGTTCTGAATGGCACACGGAGCCCAGCAAACTAAGCGCCTCTGATCTGTCCATGGGGGATGCGGCATCTGATGCGCACTCAGGTCTTCTTGAGGCAAGGAAAATCTGGCCTTGATCTTCAGTACCGAGTTCTTTAAAATGTGACTTCGGGTCGCCTGTGCTGTCCGCACTCTTCTTGCCCAGTAAGCAATCCACCGCTTCCCGCTACGAAGCATCTGCAGTGATTTTTACATGAGTGCTAAGTATCCAGGCTAAGCCGCGCTGTGTGTGGTGCTCTCACCACGCCTGCCTGCTCTCCAGTTGGAAAGCAGCCGAGCGCTCTGCCGTGGGAGCCTGTCCCATGGGGCGTAGCGTCTTGATCCGCATGAGAACTCGGCTACCGTGTGGAATTGGAGATTGTGCAGCCTCGGCGACTAGCGCGGCAAAGAAAGGCTGCTGTCTGAGCATGTGGGAACCCTCGGGACTCGGGGGAGGGATTAAAGGCTTGAAATTGGATTAAGCTGCTGGCAGTGGCCATTTGGCTGCCAAAGTGAATTCCATATGTTGCTTTCTGAAATTTTGCAGGAGGCAGCTTTGTAGGTGGGCAATGACGGAGTCTGCAGAGTGCCGGGGGGGGGGGGGAAAGAGACACAGAGCGAGCGTACCCTGGGGGCGGTTGCACGAGAATATCAAGCCTGTCACTGTGGAGGTAAAACTGAGCAGCATAGCGTCAATGGCAACGCTCTCACTGTAAGCCTTTCCAGGCTTGCGTCCGCAAATCAAGGTTGTCAAGCTCTTTTCAGTAGCTTGCTGCGCCTTATTCACACTCCAGTCAGTGTATCTGTTAAGGTGAGAAATTCAGGCAATGTGTTGAACATCCTAAGCACTCTCTAGAACGCCTGCAGCTTTCCAGCAACGTGTGAAATACTAGATGGATTAGTCTAGAGAGAAGGAGTGCTTGGTCCCCAATGCAAGAGACACATTCAAAGTAGTTTAGATGAGATTTTGTTTAGCGGATCTACTACCGTTAATGAGTTCCTGGATGCACAGGGCCCTTCCTCTGGCGTGGAACAAGTCAGGACTCAATCCCTGGGAAATTGCATCCAGGTCTGAAAGAGGTTGCATTGACCTGCGATGAAATCTGGGCAACACCTAGCTCTCCATACGGCACCTGCTGAGTAGCATTGTATTCATTTATTTTATTATTTAATTTTATCAAATTTATATCCCGCCCCTCCTGAAAAAAGCTCGGGACCCCTTGTAGACACCAAGGGGGCAAAATCTCCAGCCCGTGTGCCCTTTCTGATTCCTGGATCTGGCCAATGAATGAGGGATGGCTGAGCAGGGATTGTAATTAAGGTAGCCCTTCCTTTGGGGGAAAGGAACATGTGGCTAGGATGTGCTTTGAAGTCAAGGCGAGGGCATCTATGCCTCCTGGGCATGTGCCCCGTTTAGCATTGTTATAAATGTAAATTATAAATGTCTGCAAGGAGTTTTTGGCTCTGACGGAGAAGCCTGAGGAGGTGCCGTTGCCAGCTGCTTTAGATTCAGTTATGCTGGCAGCGAGCAGGGTTGAGGGCATTGCTTCAAAAGACAGAGGTTAGAAGAGTGGTCAGTTACGCGGAATCCTAGGCTCCAAGAAAACTCTTGAATCCTGTGTCCTAGAGAAGGAGAAGAGGGTACACAGAGGGGAGGGTGTTGAGGATATTTTTGCCTCCTCTTGGAGGTTTTCTGTCTTGAAGATTTTTGTGACTCTGTTTCAAAAGTCACATTCGCTCAAGAGCTGAGGGTGACATGGATGTGACATAACACCGTCTTGTGAAATTGCTCCCAGGCTTTGCATGGGACTCTTTAGACTTCCTGGGGAGTTTTAACTGAAAGGAAAGGTGGAATACCCAGCGAGTGGGGAATCTTTTGGCCCACGGGCCAAATTTAGCCCACAGCTGTTTTATTTGGTCCCTTTCTAATTCCTGGTTCCAGTCCCACCCCTCAAGCACTAAAGGAGTGAGATCAGGGGAGGGGAGCAGAGAGGAGGGTATGCATTTGACAATGGACTCGAAGAATTTTCCCTTTCCACAGCCCCCCCAAAACACACACACTCACACTCACACTCACACTCTTAAGCACTTCTGCCTCTTAACTCCAATTCAGCCTTTGGAGTTGGTATACATTTTCAAAGTGGCCTATGGGAGAGAAAAGTTTGCCCACTTCTGATTTAGCTCCTAAGAGCCCGGAGGATGTGTTCTTAGCTCTCTCAAACCATCCCTGTTTAGAAGGGACAGTTCCTCTTTGGGTGCTGAATTCCACTGTCCCTCTCTCAGGGTGTCAGAGTCCCTCTTTCAGGAGAGACAAAAAGGCGTTTGCTGCTTGCCTCCCAGTAAAAACCCGTGAGAGGGCAATGGGGAGAGGATGGAACAGCAAGGAACTCTGTGTTATGAGAAGCAGGAGAGCGACTGTCCCACTGCATGCACTGGTAATGTAATGTTGGGAGGGGTGTAAGTGGATGTGGAGTGTTTATTTGCAGAGGGGCAGAGCTTGCAGTTCGAGAGGGCAGGGCTTTTCCTTCTTTGGCCGCTCAAAACGTTGGGAGGTCTGCTGGCTAAGAAGGAATGGGAGCCAAGAATCAGACCTTTAAACTAAACGTTCATGTCCTCGAGTATTGTGGCTTATTACATTGACTATGCTAGTTCCCCTAGCAGCCTCTGTTGCAAGCCAATACCTCCTTTCCAGTATCTTGTGGCAATGAGTGCCGCAGGTCATTTGTGTGTTGTGTTTGGGCTTTGTTCTAGAGGCCCATGACCTGAGCCAAGCTCAGTGGGACCCAATTGGGTGCTGCAGTTGTTGCCTGCTCCATTCCCAGAAAGTACTGTGTACATTCCTACACAGTGCTGTGTAGGAATGTGACCATGTTGGAAAGGGGTGGGGGATGCTGTTGCCCCACCTCTGGCGGAACAGTATGACACCATAAGGGTTATGGGTACATCCCAAAAGGAGTGGGATTAGAAACAATTAGTAATATTTAATGAGAGCCTGCCATAGTTTTGCAAACTTTACTGCAGTGCATTCCTTGCCTAGCTTTGCTGTTGCGGAGCAGCTGGGACAGTTCTGCTCTCCTCCCCGTCTCCTCTTATCCCCCTGAAGGCATGCCAAGTTGGGAGTAGTGGCTGAGAAGCCTGCAGGATCTGGCTGCCTCTCCCCTTTCTTTGTGATGCTTCTCAGCACGGTGCCTCGAATCCTGCTGCGCACCAAATGGCTAACGAAGTGGGCAGGCACACCCTTTGGATTTCTGCAAGGAACTGATGATTGCCTGTGTATCCTGAGACCAGTTTCCTTCCCCTCCAGCAAATCCACCTGGCTTGGTAATTCCCTCCTAAGGTGCTTAGGAGGCTGGTTCTTGAGTTCGCTGGCATCTCCGCATCTGGAGGAGCATCTGTGGTGTCGATACTCCTTCCCCCAAGCAGATCTTCCCTACGCTGTGCGGGTAGAAAGCAGACATCTCGTGAGCAGTTCCCTCCGTGCTGAGCCCAGATGCTGATGGGGCTGCTAACTTCATTTCGATGCTGGAGGCTGAGATTGTACCAGCAGGCAAAGTTATTCCGTTGGGCTTGTTAACAGACTTCAGTAAAAGCCAACAGCCCTACCTTTTAAGGGGGGAGAAGTCTGTGGAAATAAACAGGTTTTGCACCCAGGGCCTCTAAATGGAGACTTAACTTCTCCAGTCTGACATCTTTCAGAATCAAAACTACTAGGGGAAAGAAACAGTTGTTGGCTATATAGTACTATTATCATTACTTAAGTCATTTCAGTGCTCAAAGTGCTTTACAGTCCTTATCTGGTTCACCCTTGCAACAACCCTGTGAGGTAGGCCATTTATTATTTCCATTTTCCAGTTGAGGAACTGAGGCCGAGGGGGAGTGCCTTGCTTGAGGCAACTCAGTGGGTTTATGGCTAGGACAGGATTTGAACTCTGTGGCTCTAGGGCATTCATCCCCCCTGGATCTACTACTATGGGGTAACCCCCAAAATATAGAAAATATCCAGGGTTCCTCTGACATCGAGATGCCATTTTATAATAATAAATTATATTATTATAATAAATGATATTATTATAATTTCTTACTGATCACAGAGTGATGCTGAGTTCTGGAAATAGTGGGATGCAGATTCCAAAAGAGGAGAGGAGGGGAAAAGAGGAAGTGATCGTTCTTTCCTAGGAATGGAGATGTCAGGAAGCGGAGTGGGAATAATGGAGGGAGGGGAGAGCAGCTTGGAGCAAGATAAGAGTTGAGGGAGAAGCTAGCATGGGAATAACCTGTTCTGTCATCCAGGAGGAGCGGGAGATGCTATGTCGGCGATCTGAGTGCATGTCAAGAGGAGTCTGGTTCTCCTCGACGGGTGTCCTGCTGTCTCCCTTGGCAGGCAGGGGAAGCCCCTTTGGTAGGAGGGGCATCCAGTTTGAAACCATCACGTCTTATTAAAAACCTTTGTCGTCTGCCTGGACGGTTTTTGCCAGTTCTTGGCTTTGCCGCCCCTCCCCTCCAACAGCTGAGCATTTTCTGGCTAAATAAGGCAAGAAATCCTGTTACCTAGAATCAATACAGGAACAATAATGTGGGTCGTGGGAACTTGGGGGCTAGCAGAAGGGAGGGGATGCTCTGAGCCCAGAGAAGAATGGAGGCGCCGTGGCATTGTTGCTGGTTGTTAGAGAGTCTGGCCACGATCCACAAGCCATTTTCTCCATGGGAGTCCCGTTGAAGCGCTACGGCGGAGTAAATGGCTTGTGGATTGCAGCATGGGTGAGTTAGGCCTGCCTTGGGCTGAATGAGACAGTTGCAGCTCATCATTACCTTTCCCTGCAAGCTGGTGGGTGGCCAGTCCCACATCCTCTCTCCGATTTAAATCGTGGAGCAGCCTTGCCCCTCCCTTTTTTCTAGGAAACAGCAAGGATGGAAAGCATCGCCCAAACTTACCACTGTCTCTTGCACCCGTATGCGCAGCTTAGCGTTGGCAGCCCCGCCGCCGCACATGCTAGGGAGCTTGCCTTTTGTCTAGTGGCTCTGGAGGGGTGGGGGCAAAGGAGGTGTTCCACAGCGGGTCAGCCCATCCCAGCAGAACGCGCAAGTGTTCCGATCCCGTTTCACCAGAATTGATTGAAACAAATCTTGCGTCCAGCTCGCGCATGCACCAATGGCTGAGGTCATATGCCAAGTGTTCATAAGTGCGCCTTAAAAATTTGCACAGGTGACAAGCCTAGTTGCCACCATTTTGCGCGTGCGCCAATTATTTGATTTGAATCGCGGTTTCGCGGAAAATTTCTGCCGAACTAGAACGGCGGATTAAAACCCCATCCCTAAGCTCTCCGAGGGCTGCCCTTCTGCCTGGCTTCCTCCTTATTATTGAACCCAGTTCTGTGCTCTGGCACGGGGGCAGGCAGACAATTCTGGATGGGGAATGAGTTCCCACCCGGGTCCGCCCAAAGATTTATCAAGGGGAATAGCCGGGGAGTTCTGCCCCACTCCTTACTGGTGTAGTCTCGCGCTCCTTTTCCTACACATTCCAGCACCAGGGAAAAGGGTGTGGCTAGTTTGAAATCTCCCTGTTTGTCTGCCTCATTGCCCCCATATATTTCCTGGGGAGCACCCCAGTGGCCCTACTCTGGCAACTTTGCCTACACCAGGGGGTGGGAACCTTTTCTTTCTCAGGGGCTGCTTTGAAGGTTGCATATGAGGCCACTTTTATACGAGGCGCTGAAAAGCGCCTCCTGAGTCCTGCGTTTAGAGAAAAGCTGTGTGGAGAGTGTTTCTGTGCTCCCGTGCTGCCGGAAGTGACGTGCTCCCCATTGTCAGCAGCGGCGCTCCCCATTGTCGGCAGCGGCGCTCCCCATTGTCAGCAGTGGCGTTCCCCATTGTCGGCAGCGGTGCTCCCCATTGGGGAGCACGTCACTTGCGGCAGCGCCTCGTATAAAAGCGGCTTTATAAGTTGAGGGCGCTTAAGGGATGCGCTCAGGAAGAGGAGGGCCTAGATCCTGGATCTGTCCCCTCTCCCTTGTGTGCCTGCCCTCCTCTCTGCTTCCTTTGCCTGAGCTCAGCATCTCGGTGCTTGGGAGTAGGATCGGGATCCAGGGGCCAAATCCGGGAAGTAGCCCAGGGCTGCATTTGGCCCCCACGCCTGAGGTTCCCCACTGCTGGCCTACATGTTATGACAGTTTGGGGGGGGGGTATAGGGGAACTGCCAGTGGTGATGATACTCTGTCCCAAGCAGCTAAGTCGAGGCGGGGAACCTTTCCCCCTCCATTGGGCACTCTAGTAAAAGTCCCATGGGCTGAGAGGACATTATTTAATTTATTTATTCAAATTTATATGCCACCCTTTCCTGGTGGCTTAGGGCGGCTCACAAGTTGTAAAAATATTCAAATGTTTTTTTAAAAAAACAACTAAAAAACCCGAGACCCTTGCATCACCTCCCCCAAACCAACCCATACTCAGCCACCAAATGCCTTTTCAAACAGAAAGGTCTTCCACCGCTTCCGGAAGACGCCTTAGAAGCCCAGGCTCAAATGAACCTCCGGGCGGGAGGGACGGGAGTCCCATAACAACGGGGCAGCAATCGAGAATGCCTCCCTGCGAGCTCTTGTTGTGTGAACAAGGCTGACAGACGGTCCCCACAGGGAGGCACTCCCGGCCGATGGCAGAGGCCACAGTGGGGCATGGAAGGAGAGGCAGTCTCTTAGATGTGTGGGGCCCAGACTGTTCAGGGCTTTAAAGGTCAACCCCGGTGGCTGAAAGAGTGGACTTGGGGTGGGGAGGATGGAGCAGAGCGGGACAGGAGGAGCACTCTGCCGGGAGGGGTGGCTGGATGGGAAGGAAGCGGAAACAAGGATGTACACTGAGAGGGAGGTGCTGAGAAGTACACTTGGGCTGAGCTGGATCCATAGGCCGTGAACTGGATAGGGGGCATCTTACAAAAGGCCGGGCGCTGTATTTGGTCTGTGGGCCTGAGGGCTAAGCAAAAGGACAAGTATCACATTTCAGTCCCAATTCCAAGCTACTTTTATTGGCATGACAGGTTGTCCGGGGACTGGCAGGGCTGGCCCTAGAATTTGTGGGGCCAAGGGTCCCATTGTGTCTGGGGCAGGGGAATGGGAGGGCAGTGTTTTTGTGGATGGAGCAGTTAGGGCTTTGCGGGAAACCTCTTTACTGCAGCTGCTCCTGAGGGGTCCTGGCAGTGTGGGTAGGGCTGGTGGGGCTCCCAGGGACTGGGAGGGGGGGTGCACAAAGGGGGCGGAGTTGCTCCTGCCTGGCCTCACTCCTTTGTCGGAGCCATGGGGTTGTGATGCTTGGGAAAGGGGTGTGGCCATGTCAAAAGGGCAAGGCCCCTTTGCCCAAGCATCGTGTCATGATACTCAGAAAAGGGTGTTGTCACACCAGAAAGGGGGCGGGACGAAGCAGCTCTCCTGCCCCCTGAAGGTGAATCTGCCGGCGTCGTTTCCACAAGGCTCTTACACTGTCACTCTAGAGGGGCCCTAGGAGCAGAGCCAGGGCTAGGACCAGGCACCGACTATGGGGTCCTCAAGACTGTGGGGCCTACCCCAAAGCTGACTCCTGGGTATTGCCATGAAGAAAGAGAGAAGGATGGAACACTAAGTAACCATGGTGATCTTAATGTCATGGTTCCGCTGTACTACCCACCAACTAGGGGTGTGGCCTCTCCCATTGAATTACTGTTACTGGGAGAAAATGACAGTTCTTTTCTTTTTTTGTATTATATATATAATATATATATATACACACACACACACACATATTATATAACTATATATTATATAATTATATATTTTGTATATTTAATATAGACACGCCCCTACATACATCTTTTGGGGTATAAGAATGATGTGTGCCCCTGTAACAAACAGGGGCTGTCCCTTTAAGACCAGGATGTTTGTTACTTTAGCCCCGCCCCTTTACAGGGGTATAAGAAGGCAGCCAGCAGAAGCTGGAGTCAGTCTGGTCTGGGTCTGGCTACAAAAGGAGTCACAGCTCAGGGCCAGAGCGCCCACTCCCTGCTGTCCAGGGTCCTGAGCACAAGGACCCGACTGAATGACAATGCAGAGGCTATACTAGGTGAAGGAGAGGAGCCTGGGGAGGAAAGTATGAGCTTGGGTGATGAGGGGGGTTATCTCTGTACTATAAAGTGGTGAAAAGACTCCTTATAAATACATGTGCACTAGTGAAGGACAATGAAAGGGTGTTCAATTATGACTGAAATGTTTGGTGTCCCGATCCTGCCAGGAATCAGCCTGGGCTACGAGGCGTGCATCACAGCCTCCAGTTTTAATCTGGGGAAAGGTGTGCCCCAGTTCCCAAAGTTTGGGAAGCACTGCTCTAGAGAAAGGTGGTTTCATCTGAACCAGGCCCTTCAGAAATTTGCCCAAAGTTTCTGGCAGACAAAGGAATTGAACTTTTGCCTTCTCAGTGATAGGTTAGCTCTGAAACCACTGGACTGTCCTTCCTTCCACATGGAGTAGCTTCATGCTGCAGCTCCCTGACAAACCAATCCTCGCTCACTCTCCCCTGGCTTGTTGGATTTTCTGTATTGGAAGTGAGACTGGGATCACGGTGTCGCTGATAATCCTTTCCCCTGTTTGCTGGACATGCCTGGAAGATTGCTCTGTGGAAGGAGGTCAGGATACAGGGCAAAGCTTTTCCAAATAGCTTGTGGCATGGCTGCAACCCAGCCTTGCAAGATTGTTGATCTGGCGCCTCGCCTTTTGGAAGGGCCTGTGTTTGGGGAGTGTTGTTGTTATGTATCAATTAGGCAATATTGGCCATGATCAGAGACACAAGCAGAATCAGGTTTGGACAACTCAGTTCAGGTTCTTCAGCCACAGGTCTCAGGCTGACACTATCCAACTAGGCCCATGAGAATAAAGTTGTCAAAATCACTTTCTAAGCAGAAAATGTATTTCCAAGGCCACAATA
>QEPC01008384.1:4215481-4295288 GCA_003113815.1 Sphenodon punctatus | reverse complement strand
AAAAAATGTTTTATATTGGATTTTATTTGTGTTTTTATATTGTAAGCCGCCCCGGGCTGCCTAATGGCAGGAGGGGTGAGGTATTAAATTGAAAAATAAATAAATAAATATAAGGGGAGCTGAGGAACTCCCAGGGAGAGGCGGCAAGGCCGAAGAACTCTGGTTTCTGGTAGCGATCCTGCAGGGACTCACCTAAGCAGGGCATGGCCCTGTCACCAGCTTCCTTACTGGTAGCGTAGCCCACCTGGGGAGAAGCGAAGAGACTGACTCCTGCACGGCAGAGCTCAGCCGCCCCCACCAGCTCTAGCCAGGAATCGCCATTCTAGGGTGGCCACCTGAGCCAATGTTTAAGGAACACTTATGACAGATACATGTTGCAGGGCCTGCATTGGCACCTAGGGCCATGCATTGGCCTAAAGTGCCAGTGCAGGACCTGCAACATGTGTTTTTCATAAGTGTCCCTCAAAAATGTGCAAAGGTGGCAACCCTGTGCCTTTCCCTGCTCCACCACCCTGTATGGACCCTAAACTGTGAGGTCAGCAGAGCTGGAGGGAGCTCATCTGTTGGGGTTTCAGACCGAGTACAGTGCACCCCCAGCAAGGCAGATGGGAGCCCACCTGTCCCTGCCCCCAAATAAATACCTCCTTCACCTTAGCACAGCCCCAGAATAACTCCCAAAGAGCCTCCCCATACTGCAGCTCTTCTGTGTTATCCATCCTGGGATTGGAGCAGTCACTAGATCCTGAGCCCTGACCCAACACCTCAGGTCTCAGGCCTGCTCTCCTGACTTTTGGGGAGGGAATGGATTTTCACAAAAGGGGATGCAGCAAAAAACTGTGGTCCCCTCTGTCTTTGAGCAACAGGCTGCGCTGGCTCTCCCGAGCCATCCTGCCTCTTTGTTTGAAAACCAGCATCCCATCAGTGCGAGGTGGACCATTAAGCTTTACCGTAAAAGGAAGAGCAGGGTTGGCATCTCTCCTAATGGCCCAGCTGCCTGCCACAGGTTAAGTGGAGACTACCCCTTCTGGAATATTTAAACTCATTGCAGGCAAGGCGCACTCTAGCCTGACTGTCAACTGAATGCTAAGAGAGCAAGGGCCAGATCCCTCAAGCCAGGTGTAAACGGGCTTTCCTTTGTCTGCGTCCGACACTCCTCTCCACCAGCCGAGGGACTGCCCGGAGGAGGAGTCCTCCATAGGGGAAAAGCACGGATGTCTGAGGTTTGAGGCTGTGATGTGATCAAGCTGCCCCCTTTGTGAAGCTTTTGGCACGAGGTGGTGGGCTTTGATCACATGCTGCCTTCTTTGGGAGTCAAAGAGAAGGGCTGATGGACTGGTTTTTGTTCTGTGGGTAAAAAGCTCTTAGCTTGAAAAGAACAGATGGTTGATTTGGAAGAAATTAGCTGAAGCAGCCTGAGGAGACTGAAAGTCAGAATTCATTTACATTTGACATTTCAAGCTTTTTTTTGTGTTTCTTAGTTTGGAATTTTTGAAACCACAATTTAAGTGTGTGTGCGTGCGCAGATCCATTGAGAAATATGGGGTCTGCAATATATCCTGGGGGCTGGGCCTTCATACCTGCCATCCTGCTCATCCCCCTGTCATAAGTTTGGGAATCCATTTTTGGAGAACAAGCTGCAGCCTTGTTATAATAACACTGCATTTGAGAGCCGGGCCTTGCACCGTGTTGTAACCGAATTAGCGCTACAATGATGCGTGTAACGAGACTGCACTGTATTTTATTTATACATGTTGCTCGCAATTATTTTACTCATTTAAATGGCTATTAAGAGAATTCTTGTATACGTGCATTTGCATTCTCAGATCTAGGCTAGACATGGCAGAACTTTCTCCCCCTGGAGGTTCGTAAAAGCCAGAGTCTGATTGTTTCCTGGAGGCAATGTTTAGCAGGTGGGGTGGAGGGTTGGGGGTCTTTTTAATGGATATTTTTGTTGTTGTCTGTTTTTATATGGTTTTATGTTGTTACCTACCCTGAAACATGTGGAGATGGACGGGGTAGATGTTTAAATAAAAAACCCCACCATAAAACCAATTTAAAATATATGCACCTGCTAAAAATGATGCGTATACAGCAGCTTCCATACAAGGAGAGACTCAAAAGACTGGGACCCTGGAACTTGGAAAAGAGACATTTGGGAGGGTGGGGAAGAACAGAATAAGAAATCAGGAATGGTGCCTCGGAAGGAAGTGGAAATGTTGTTTATAAACCCCTTCTCGTAATGCTGGAACTAGGTGGATGATTATGATGTTAAGAGGCAGCGTGGTTAAAACAAACCTTTTCACATAATTGCAGAATTAACTTGTGGAACTCCTTGCCGGAGGATGTTGCGAAGGCCAATAGTATAACTGGGTTAAAAACAAAAAAAAACCCCAACTGGATCAGTTTCTGGAAGATAGATCCATCGATAGCTATTAGCCAGGTTAGTTAGGGGTGAGACCTCTCGACTGTCAGACGTTAGGTGTGAATGAGAGGGAATAAATCACTCTTAATATGACCTTTTCTGTTCATGGTTCCTGAAGGATCTCAGTTGGATGGGCCTTTTGGTATGATGCATTAGGGCAGGAATTGGGAACTTTGAAAACAAGTACAAGCTCCAAGTTCTGCATAAAAGTTGGAGGTGCGGTTGCTTAAGGGGTGCACTCAGGAAGAGGAGGGTCTGTCCCCTCTCCTTGTGCACATGCCCTCATCTCTGCTCCCTTGCCCTGAGTTTAGTCTTTCCATTCTTGGGGATAGGAACAGGATTTAGGGGCCAGGTGGAAAGAGACCATATTAAAACTAGCTGCATTTGGCCTCTGGGCCTGAGGTTCCGCACTTAGGACATCCTTTATCTTTCAGTGCATGGTTTTTGCCCTCTCTGCACTGAACAGACAGATGCAACCAGCAACATATTGCTTCTGTGCTGCTCCAACTAGCTCCTTGGTCTGTAAACTCACTTAGCGAGAATAATCCAGTAATACCCTTTTGTCGGCCTCATTGACAGAGGTGATACGTTTTCAGAAGTACCGGCGACAGAAGTAATATCCTTCAATTGGCATTAGTGAAAGAGGAGGTTTTTATCATGGTGAGGAAGAATTGCTTGGCTTGTAAAAAGTGTCTGTTCCGTCCTCTTAAACTCTTTTCTCTTCCCCTGATTGATGCAGGACAAAAACTCTGCTCTTTTTTGACAGTTCTCTGGAGGATCTGATTTTAAACCAGTCCTTTCACTCTCTCTCTATAAGGAAATGCACATACTAAATAATAGCAGTTTCCTCCTAATTCAGCAGACACCTCAAGTGGCCTCCAGCAAATTGGAGGAAACAGCTTGCTGTCCCCGCTCTTGACAGAATGGCTTGGAAACCTCTCACCAAGGGGCCAAATCTAGCCCGCGGCTGGTTATTATTTTGATCCCTTTCCAGTTCCTGGATCTGGCCCCTGAATCCAGTCCCTAACTTTATAGCACTAAACGAGCAACCTCAAGGGGAGATGAGGGCATGCCCACCCACCATCCTGAGCACACCCATTAAGCACCCCTGCTTGAATTTCTTTTTGCATTTGGGATGCATTTCATTGCTGCTTTTTGAGATTTCCACTGGCGAGTTTCCATCCAAAAATGACGAAAATCCCCCAAATTCCAGTGACAACCCCCCCCCAATATTAACCAAAACAAAAGAGCAAAAATAAAAATTTAACAAAATGAACAATAGCAACAACAACAAAAGAAAAGTTATTCCTAAACAAAGCAACATGAAAAGCTGGCAGCTTGGACCTTCCTGTTGTCGTCAGAAATAGCATTTGTTGCGATAACCCACTTCAACTGCGCGGGACTTTGCAGGAGGGGGTTCAAAGTAGCAAAGATGGATGTGATCTCAGCCTCTTCTGGAGCTTCATTCTCAGCACGTGCAGAACCCTGAGGAGTCAGGAGGTCCAAGGTCTGGCTGCTCTTGTATGTGTGATTTAGAGGCCACGCAAAGAGCTTCCTTTGTATGGTCCAGGGGGCTTGAATATTGGGGAAAAGGAGTGTCAATACAGGATGAACCTGGTTCCAAGACTAAACTTGACTCCCCCCCCCTCCTCGCCCTTGTCTGCCACAGTGTCTGTGTGTTGGCCATCAGGGCATCCATAGGAGGGCAATTAGGAACTGTATCCTTCCCATTTTATGCAGACAGGATGGTCTGGGTTTGTGTTGAAGCTTACTGCTCTATCAGGGATCTCAGACTTTCAGGGCTCCTCATGCTTCGTGGGACAGTGAGCAAGGGCGAATAGGCAGGGCTGGCCTTAGGCAGGTTGACTGGGGTCAATGCTCCTGGCCCTGTGCTTTATTCCTCGTGATGGCCAGCCCTCGGAGTATTGCCACCACTGCTACTCCTCAGGCTTGTGGTGGCAGAGCTCCTGTGGGCGCCTCAGGAGTGGCAGCAGCGTTCTTAGGGCCCTGTTGCCTCTGTCGGTCCTGAAGCCTTGTTTCTCCCACTGTTACCCTGGGCCCTGTCCGTTCTAAGGGTGTCACTGTCGGCATGGTGCTCAGGGGACTGAAAGAAAAATCTTTCCACCCACCATCTCCATTGATGTGCAGTGTCTGCTGTCCGGTCCTGAAGCCCGGCAGAGACACCGGAGCTGATCGTTGTCATCTGGGCTCGCCCATTGGCCTGTAGGTGCCATGACATCACGCAGTGGATGTGGTTAGTTCTCCGTAATCCACCGTAAGGGCGATGTCTTGCAACCAACATGGGGAGGCCTTCTCACCGTGGCGGCTCTGCCGTTCTCTGCGGTTGGCCTATTGTCACTGGCTGGTGCCGCCATGTTGTTCTCTCATGAGGCCTACATGTGGGATGGCTGCCCCTCTCACTCCACCCTAGTTACGGTGCTGTTGTTGAGCTGTCTCGCACATTCATTTGTGCTCTTGTGTTTGGGCAGCTTGTCTCTTCCTCTCTTGCCTCCTGAATGCTTTTGTTCACGCTGGTGTCTGCTGTTGCCAGGAAGAAAGATGCTTCCCTGTGCTGAGAATGTCTGGCAGCACCCGAGGCTCCTCCCCAGCTAAGTGGAGTAAGACTCTTAACTGGATTTCATGCCTCCTGAAGCAATTGTCAAGAGTTCATATCACTGTTATTGACTCATCCGTCTGGGCTGAGTCTGTATTGAAAAGGGGGAGAGTGGGATGGGTAAAGGCAGAGCCCCACACTCCCATGACAGTCTGCTGCTTATGGGCTGCTTTGGATTGTCAAGCAGGGTCTTTCGCTCGGTTTGCCAAGCGGAGAAATTGTTCATTTTTAGCTGCCATTCCATTACTGTGGCACCCCGCCTCTGCCGAAGCGGGGAGTGCATGCGAACCTGCCTGTCGCCTGTTAGACGCACGCTGCAGACTTGCTAACTGTCTGATGTAAATACTTACAGGTTTGGCACCGTCCCTGCTGGTATTTGTGGCAGGTATCTGAGTGTGGTAATTAGGAATGTTGGTTTATTGAGCTGGGCCCGCTGTGTGGCAGAGATGCCGCCGATCTCACCGCCCCAGCAAGCCGCCAACCAAGCGTGGATGCTGATTTCAGATGAGGGGCGATGCCGTGAACCCAAGATGCCTCTAAATCTCTCCTTTTGCTTGAGATTAGATGAAGCGCACGCTGTCTCTGCGCTCCCCTGGCAAGTCATTACCTGGCCTCGTTGCCGTGTGCTCTGTGGCACGGGGAAGCGCTGGCCTTGTAGGGAGAGGTGATAAATCGGGGATGCAGCTGCTCTCCGTCTTTTCGTGTTACAGATTGCCCGGCCGGTTGAAAATGCCAAAGCTAATCTGTTGGCCGTTCCAATTTTCAGAGAGTAGATGGCCAGATAAGGGGAAACCGGGCCTTCAGGAGAATGTAACTGCCCTTCTGTCTGACAGCTGACTTGAAATGAGCACAACAGGCATCTCTACTTTGCTTTGCAATTGTGGCGTCACTAGAAACCTTAAGTAATAAGTAAGGGCAGACCCCTGGGTATCCTGCAATTGTTCCCTCTCCCCCAAATTCTGCAAGCAGAATAAATTATGCAGATTAACTCCATTCTACCATGGATCTGAATGCAGATTAATTTTCCAGCATGTCATTGCATCCATTTTGAATATCTCATGTATTTTTTTTTTAAAAACCCTCACAAAATATGAGATGGCGGGGGCTGTTCTCTCCTCTGTGCTCTACTTCAGCAGCTGTGGTGTAGGACTCCGTAGCCCCAGAATATATAGCAGCATCCCATTGGCCTAGCTCCCAGTGCTCCCTACTCAGGCTGTAATCCTGTGCTGCCAGAGGCAATTTCTCTGACAATTTAGCCAAATGCAAAATTCTGTGATTGCAGCAACGCAGAATTCATGGGGCCTTGAGTAAAGGCACAGAGAAGTGCATTTCCCCCAGAGCTCCATGTGGACAGTTCTGCAGCTTGGCCCCTGCTGCTTACACAAGAGGTAGTTACCTTTGGAAGGGAGTATTTGCATTGCTCCTTCAAAAGTACTCTCTCTCTCTCTCTCTCTCTCTGTGTAACATGATGAGCTGGCCATGCAAGGGTTAATGGGCTCAGCTCTGCTCCAGCTAGCAGGTTTGGCTAGCTAGAAGGGAACCAGAGGAGGCTACTTGGGATCAGCTGTGGCTGGGAGGAGTCAGCTGACTAGACTAGACTGGGATAAAAGCCCACAGTGCAGGGAGCGAATAGGAGTGCATGGATATTTGAAGTGTCATGGGGCCGGAAGGAAGGTGCATCCATCGAGGCTGAGGAAGGGCTTGTGAGGGGACTCCTGGGGGAGTAGGGGAGGTAAAGGTTTCTGTTTGGGTTTATAAGGCAGAGTCCGCTAGCAGGAGAGAACCCTGAGGCAGAGCTAGCTTCCAGAAATGTCATCAGAGCAGCTGAAAAGGAAGAGCTGTTTACAGAAGCCACATACCCTGCTCCAAACGCAACTGTAGGTGGTAATACAAGTCCGACCTTTGCTTAAAAGTGTAAGGGAATGAATCTAACACAGAGAATGACTGCAAAGGGCACCCAGAGGCAGCTACCACCACAGAAGAGGTGATGGAAGACAGCCAGAGGCGTAGCTAGGTCCTCCTCCCAGAGACACAGGGTGCAGCAGCACCAGAGAGGGCAGACTCCCCAGACTGTTGGGCCCTGCAACTGCACCAGCTGTCCCTGTAAGAGCTGCCCCCTTGAAGACCGTGAGGATAAAAGAGGGTAGTTTGCAGTCGTGCAGCAGAAGGTCTTTGGGCGAAGGAACCTTTCCAGAGATCAGCATTCGGGTACCCGTTTAGCAGATTTTTCGTCTATTTTCCTAGGCATTTAGTTGCTGCACGCAGAGTCTTGGGCATCTCCGGGGGCTCTTTTGTGGCAAACTAATCTGTCCTGACCTTTCGGAGACAGCGCACAAGGGACAGTTGCCTTGTCTTTCCTCCAGCTGCTGGTAGAAATTGTCTCCGGCTTCCTGTTTTCCCAGCCAAGGCCGTGCTGTATTCATTTAATGGGGATGCGGAGAATTGCCCTTCTTGGTTCGTTCTTGACCTGGTGAAGGCAGAGGCCACTTTACGTTCGCTTGCATTTGGGGATGGGCTGAGTGTAGCAAGTCTAGGATAGGCCTGGAAAAACAACGGGGTAAATTAACGCAACTTCATCCATTTCTCGAATGATTTCAGGGCTTTGTTTGAGCCCTGGCAACTCCTCCGAACTTCCCTGCAAGACCCTCCCCATCGTGGGATGCAGAAGCAGCAGCCTCGGCCCCAGTTTCTTCCCCGACATGGCTGGGGCCGATTGGCGGTGGCAGCCACGGTCCTCATCCTGCTTAATCTTGCTCCCAATCAAGGGCGGGCAAAGTAGGGGCAGGTATAGCCAAGGTGCATCAGCCTTTTTAAACACTCCCCAACCCTGCTTCTCGGGTCAAGGGTTGGGACTCCCAGGGTGGTTTGAGCCTTGACATCTTTCTCTCTCTCCTCAAGCACATGCCTTCATGTCCACTCCTTTCTCCTGAACTCACTTTTTCCGTGCTTGAGGGTGGGGGGGACTGGGTGCAGGGGCCACATCCAGGAATTGGAATGGGGCCAAATAAAAAAGACAACCAGTCCTGGCTGGGAATTTCCCACCCTGCCCTAGTCTGCTTATCTAGGTGGAGTCCTGACATAATGGCGTCTGGCAGACAGGGAGGGGTTGTCTGTTCTGCTAGCCTTGGGCTCTGGTTAGTTGATTTTGAAAAGTTGGATTTTGACTTCACAAAGCTTGGGGCAGAAGTTGTGGCAAGTTGCGACTGGAGAGCCGAGAGAGCAGCTCTGTCAGGGCTCGGAGAGGGAGCTGGGGAGCAAGCGGTCTCGCAGAGGCTCTTTGGGAAAGGTAAGTTGGCCACTTGAGCGCTGAGGAGCAAAGGAGGAGCCCACAGGACCGAATGGGTCTGTGTTACAGTCCCCTTCAATCAGAGACTTTTCATTGTCTGTATTTCACTCGTTTGATTTGATTTGATTTGATTGATTGTATTTTCTGCACATTTAATTCCATAAGCAAGACAATCATAACAGTGTCTTGAAATGTACCACTCCTGTTGTGCAAAATAGAAAATCAAAGGCCCTTTCCTGGCAGCGAGGCACCATTCTTAGAGGAAAGTGACATTCCAATTGAGATGCCCATTTTCCTCATTCCCACCCGCCAGCTCACCTTGGCTCCCAGCTGAACCTCCCCCCAGGAATTCAGTAGCTTTTCACGCCACATCTTCGGAAAGTCAGCTCCCTCACTTTTAACAATGCCCACCATTTCACGGTTTTGTCTTTTCAGTGAAACTAATTATAGCAGCCATTTACATTTTGGAAGGCAGCCCAGAAGTGTTGGAAACATTTAAAAAAAAACAAAAAAAAACCCAAGAAAAACCCACCCCAGAGACAGCTGAGATTATGTAGAACATTCTGTGATGCCCAGAAAAAAATTGTTTGTGACCCACTTTCGGATCCTCAACCCCCAAAGTTACAACTCAGCGGTAGGAAACAGTGCTGGTCCATCGGGCTTGGACTACTCTGTAACCAGCTGCTCAGACTTACCTGTGACTTCTTCCTCCAGACGATACCTGTTATGCTCGCAGGATTGGGACCCAAGTCCTCACAGGGCCGGGACCAGGCTGGGTCACTGACAAATCCAAGGGGTGGGGGAGGGGATAACTAGGGCTCAAGGTCAGAGTTCAGGTCAACAAGCTGAAGCCAGGACATCAGTCCATGAGGGCCAGAGAGAGGACCAGGCAGGATGAAAGCTGATGGATAGACAGGCTGGAGGGTAGAGAGTGGTCTCGGGACAGGGGAGGCTGAGAAGAGCTTCAAGGGGTCTGACTGCAACCGGCTACCCTGAACATTGCTCAGACAACAGGTGTCTTGCAGGATGGGGAAATTTATCCTGGAAAAGGTCCAATGAGCAGTAGCCCCTGAGTCACCTGACCTCCTCTGGCTTAGCCCTGGTCTGAACCTGCTACAGTCTATCGGAGATACTTCTCTGGTTTGGCCTTGGGTTGCGGTAAGAAGGGTTCTGCACCGCTGGTGCCTGACAGCTCAGTAGAGAACAGGGTGGGACTTCCTTCTTGCCCTCTGACAAACCATGCTTCTGGGATTGGTGGAGAGTCCAGTCCTTCCTGTCTGCCAGGCTCTGCGGGCTGTGCTAGCCTTCACAGCACCTCTGTCGCTATAGAGAAGGCAGCTTTCCTGCTAATGGTCTGGGGTAAAGTAGTTATGAATATGCTTAACTGAGTGATCCAGAATGTTATGGACTAGAGCCGGGCTTCAACCTTTGACCTTTTTTCTGCCATACCAGCTTAGTTTCTGTTCTATGTTGAGAGATGTTCTGAATCACTTCTGCCTGCAATAAGGATATCGTCCATCCTCACTGTCACTCCCGAAATCCCTTTCATGGTCCGTACATCCCCCCCCCNCCCCCCCCCCCCCGTTTAATGGTTCATAGATTTGTAAGAAGAGATTTTGCTATCCCTTAGTGACAAAAGATGGGCAGCTATTAGTTCAAAGTCTCTAGACCAGTGGTTCACAAACTTTTTCTGGCTGTGTACCCCTTTTCAGCTTTGGCAAAGAGCCAAGTACCCCAACTAATTTGCATACATTAACACAACCATGCGACTTGGAGCAGCTGCGTCGTGCCACGGACCCTCAATGAAAGCTTCACAGACCTCAAGGGGTCCGTGGACCCCAGTTTGGGAACCACCGCTCTAGACGGTTCACCAAAGCCCAAGCCAGAGAATTTTTCAGAGGCCAACATAAGACCTATTTGTTTGGACAAGCATTTGGCCAGCAAGGATAGGGCTTGGGATGCTGTTTTTAAATGGAAAATTTTAATATTTTTATACACTTTTGGTTTTATCCTACATATGGTTTTATGTACACTTTATCTGCTCTGATCCGGAGGGTGAGAGTGAGCTATGAATTGAAATAAATATAAGTGGAGAAATGATAAAAGGATCTCTTTCTTTGGTGGCTGTTGGCCATTTTCTTTTTCCACTTTGCTGCAGTAACAGTAAAGGCCCTAATCCTGCAAAGACTTATGCATGCTGTTAACCTTTTCCCGCAAGTGATGTTAAGCACGTGCCTAATTCTTTACAAGAGAGAGACTTCAGTGAATTCCAGTTGGTCTGGAAGGATGAACAGAGGAAAGAGGGATTTGTTTTCATCTGTGGGTGCGGGACGAACATTACCTTGTATTCTTTACACCCCGTGACCTTGGCAGAGTCGTTGTGCTGGATGTGCAAGCCAATAAAACAGGCAGCCCCCGTTGCCTTCTGATAGGGGTATAAAAATATAATTACTTCAGCAGTGACTTATGATTCAATGAAACAGGGACCTTCTTTCTCTCTCTTTTTTTTTATTGAATTACACAACAGTATTCCTAGAAGACTTGGAGCAGATGGCTAGCTCTGGTCAGGCGTTTAATCGTCTGAAATACTGCTGTGTGGGGAGGAAGGAGGATCGGTTTGAATCAAGGCTGACTGGAACACATTTTTTCTATCCTCTTGGGTTGCCATGTGCCACGTTGTGATAGTGTGTTCGTGTGGCAGAAAGGGACTGGGGCAAGATGCGTTGCACAGACAGATTTGTTAAGTGTGTCTGCTGCAGAAAGCAACTGCAGGGTGGCCTCTGACCTTGTATAGCAGGGGTGGGAAACTTGCAGCCCATGGACCAAATGTCCCCCATCCCCCAATTTGGCTCCTTTCCAGTTCTTCAAGTGGCCGGTTGGAGGAAACAGGTTCCCTTCCCTGTCTTATAGCTATGCTCCTGTGTCCAAGCACCACGTGAAGAGCAAAGTACTGCATGGGAGGGAATGTCATCCAGCTCCTGAAATGATGCAGGTGCTGTCTATGCAATTCTGGGGCTACTTCCTGGTGGATTTGTTGCTGCTTTCCAGGAAGGTTGGGATGAAAGCTGGGAGGGAGGAAGAATGCTGGCAATTAGAAATAAGGGGGTGCGGTAGCGGGTTGCAGACACTGCTCGTAAGTCGCTGCTGGATCCAGCTCCTAGGCAATCGCATCAGGCCAGGATTTTCCACTTGCTAGTTCTTTATTGATAGATTCCACATCACATCCACAAATTCCCACAACACATTTGACTCTCCCCCAGGATCAGCACCCTGGCCAGCTCCCAGTTTGCTGGAGCAGAGTTCTTTCCAGCCCGTGGCTCACTACAGACAGACTGATATGGTCTCAGAGCTCTCAGTTCTTATATCCCCAGAAGGGGTGTGGTCAGTGGAGACAGGAGCCCCACCCCCTTAAAGGGGCAGATGCCCACTGAACCCTGGCCTGCTCTCAAGGGTCATACACTGCATGGACTCACTGTCCCCTTTTTATAGAGCTGAATTTACAAAAATCAGCTTTGTAAAAGCAGAAATCACTTAATAGTAGATGAAATAGTCACCAACTCCATCAGCAGCACTGGGTTCCTCTTGGTAGATTTTTCATAGACTTGTCGATTTTCAGGGTCAGAAAGGATTATTGAGATCATCACAGGATGTGATGGACTTGGGATTATTGTCTAGCGACAGTTTTCCATGACACCCAAATGGATCTACCACGTGGTAACCCAAAGGCAATTCATGGGAGAAACGCTACACGGGGGACGGGAGCAGAGATGAGGGCATGCACTCAAGGACCAGAGATTTATTTATTTATTTATTTATTTATTTCAAACTTTTACTACCCCACCCCTCCTGCCACAGGC
Organism: Sphenodon punctatus; assembly: GCA_003113815.1. Classification (NCBI taxonomy): domain Eukaryota; kingdom Metazoa; phylum Chordata; class Lepidosauria; order Sphenodontia; family Sphenodontidae; genus Sphenodon; species Sphenodon punctatus. The sequence continues at coordinate 4,283,109 of QEPC01008384.1, read as the reverse complement.
AGCTTGGGGTGGCTTACAATTCGTAAAACAACATTTAAAACAACAATTAAAACAACTAAAAGGAGGAAAAGAAAATAACCCCATACCCAGAACAGCCCTCCACCCCCTCACCCATCTCCCCCGCCAAATGCCTGGCGGAACAGCCAGGTCTTGCAACTTCTCCGAAAAGATGGATCTCTGATCCGGACCCTCTCCTTCCTTGCCCCAGCTTGAACACGCACATCCTTAAGCAGCCACACCCCCAACTTCTATCTGGCCTGTGGAACGTGCACTGGTTTTTAGAATGCCCCACAGGAGGGAAAAGCTTGGGCATGGATGCTTCTTCTAACGTTTAAAAGTTAAATAAAAATAACCGGAACACAGCAAATGTGTATAGTAATGGGACAGGTCTCCACATATGGTTTGCTCCTTGATTGCTAAATTAATAATAATAATGAATAATAATTTTTATTTCTGGGACACCCACCCTGCTGAACAGCACTCGGGGTGCTTCACAGCATCAGTATGATAAAACACCATAACCTCACTTAGTCATGCAAGATCCATTCTGTGGCCTCTTAAAGTTGGTGCAAATTGCCTGCACTTTCAGGAAATCTTACAAGAGGTCCCTAAAGCCACACATCCAACCGCATGACCTGGCCAAAAGGCCACATATGAGCCATGCATGGGAGGACTTACCAAAACCACCGCTCGGATTCCTTGTTCAGGAGGGTACACTGAGTTATTTCTTGGATGGCGTTAATGTTTCAAGAGGTGGGATCTCAGTAGTGTTGAATAAACTGGTGCCATTCCCTTCCCGCCTGACTAGAGCTAGCCATCTGCTTCCAGTCTTCTAGGAGCACTGTTGTGTAATTCAGAGAGAGAGAGAGAGAGAGAGAGAGAGTGGGTGGGGGTCCCTATTTAACTGGATATCATGTCTTGGATATGGTAAATCTGTTCATGCAGCTCATAACGGCAATTACTATTTTTTTGTGACAGCATCACATCACTGACTCGCATTCAGTTTACAATCCACCATAACTCCCAGGTCCTACCTAGTCCAGGAATGGGGAACCTCAGGCCCAGGGGCCAAATGTGGCCCAAGGCTATTTTTTATGTGGCCACTTTCCCATTCCTGGATCCAGTTCCTACTCCCGAGTGCTGAAAGACTGAGCTCAGTGTAAGGGAGCAGAGATGAGGGCATTCACGCAAGGTTAGGAGGTAAATCCATGGCCCAGATCCGTGATCTGAGCCCTCGTCCTGAGTGCACCCCCATCCCCAACTTCTGTGTGGCTTTCAAAGTTTTGAAGTGGTCCCTGGGAGGGAAATGCTCCCCTCCCACCCCAGCCTAACCATTTGTCTCCCATGTTGTATTTGTGTCCTACCTATGCTGACCAATAATGGCTAACTGGCACCCTCCAATAGAAAATGCTTACTATTTTAGGTGCCGATCCTTCCGTCTCACAAACCCAGCATTTTGGAGGAGAGGGAATGGGGGAGAGAGAGGACAGACGTTTCCATGACCTTGTCTTGAATGAGCGCAATGGCCATGTCATTCCCCCCCCCCCTGCCCACCCGCCTCCACAGATCTGTGCATTTTGAGTGTGTCAATAAAATCCAGCCCGATATTGTCATTGTGTCAGGGTCCCTGCTGCGGATGCGCAACCCATGCATTTAACAGCTATCCCAGACTGCATTTTATGAAGCTTGTTGTGACCTGCTTCATTGCCAGTTTTATGGCAATTTTCAGATCACCAGGACTTAACTAGGGAATGGGAAATTGGTACCAGCGTCCCTTGCGATCAGTCCTAAATCAAGGGCTTTTTCTGATTTTGATGTTGGAGCATTATTCCCTGCCTCATTTCCTATGGTTTAATAGCTGCTGCGTGATCTTGGGTATTCCATGTGACGCCACCCTTGCTGGCTGCAGTCTCGTTATTTATTGGTTTATTTCATAACAAGCAAACATTTTCCCCCACAGCTCTGGGAAGTCTTTAGTATGGAGATTTGTTTTCTGCTGCCATCATCGCTTTTGTCACTGGTGGAGAACGTAATGAACGGAAAAGGCAAATAGCTGTTTACAAGCCAGCAAAGTCACGGTGTGGCCCATTTTAATTTCTGCTCCCTGCCACGCAGGCGGTCAGAATTAATTAAGCAGGTTTGAGGCAAACGCAGATCCAGTTCTGACACTGAAATATTAATAGTGAGATAATCAAGAAAGTACATGCACAAATAGCTTATCAGTTTACAGCTCGGGCTTGTACGGATGTGGTGAACATGGGGGGCCTGCAGCTAGTCGCTGCAATCAGGCAAGAACAAAGGTGGGCGTGGCCACCCGAATAATGCATGCCTGTGCTGTGGGGCAAAGCAAATTTTCCCCTTTGTATTTCACTGTTACTTTTTGCCGTTTCTTTGCTAGCAAGCTGCACAGATGGGGAATTTCTGGCTGCAACCTGCTGCAAGCTTCCTTCTCCTCTGAGATTACAAAAGCCACTAGTTGCACATCCAGTTATGTTTCTGCTGCTAAAATTCAGTCCTTTGACTTGTTGTTCCTTGTGTCAGGGCCCAGGTCTCGAACCCACGTCCCAGGCCTTCTGGAGTGGCACCACTGGTGCTGCCTGGCTTGACCTGGAATGCTGCTCTGTAGGCCTTCCTCCTGTCTGTCTCAGCGGCCTTGTCACACCTCTCGGCTTCCTGGTTGGCTGACAGCCGGTATATAAGGCCTGCTGGTAGCACCAGGAAGCTAGGTGGATCATCTGTCTTAACCTGCTCCCTTTTCTGTCTGTGTTCTGGCCTGATCCACTGCCGGATCCCTGCTCTGAATCCTAGACCCTCTCCCACTCCTGAGTCCATCCACAGCCTGGACTCCAATCCTTTGCACCTTCCAAATCACCCAGGTCAGCTTTGCCCATCACGAAAAACATCTAGCCATGTCAAAGGACAGCATGATGCTGTTTTCAAAGAGACCAATGCCATTTTGGGTTGGAGAAATAGAAGCGTCCTGTCCGAGACCTGGAAGATTCTAGTCCTTCTGTACTCGGCACCGGTGAGACCTCTTCTAGAGTTTTGGGTTAAGTTTTAGACTCCTTGCTTCAAGAAGGATGTTGGTAAACTTGAAAGGATTCGGAGGAGGGCAACAAAGATGATCAGAGAGCCAACTGATCATGTTTAGCCTAGAGAAGATAAAGGGGGAGGGACATGTTGACATTTTTCATACATTTTAAAAGATGCAGTAAAAAAAATAAAAATAAACATTTGATACCGAAGACAGGACAAGAAACAATGATTTTAAATGGCAGGAAGGTAGGTTTAAGTTAAATATTAGGAAAAACTTTGTAGCTGTGAGAACAGCTCGGCAGTGGAACAAGGTGTCTAGGGAGGCCACCTCCTTCCTTGGAGATCTTCAAGAAAAGGCAGGGCACACATCTGTCAGGGAAGACCCAAGTCTTCCAACTTGACAGTTCTGTGAGAAAGTGAGTCTCTCGCTGAAGTCTGGATATTTGTGACTGTGGCGAGATACAGAACATGGAATACCTGTTGGTCTGTCAGATTCTTGAGGAGCCCCTGTACTGCAGAGGATCTTGGCAGGATCATAGACTCTGCTCTAGCATGTGCCCAGCACTGGAGAAATACATGACTCTACTGGCAGGACAGGAGAAGGGGGAGAGAGTGAACCAGATTTCAGTTCCCAAATGTCACTAGACGTTATGGGAATCAAGGCTATTCAGCACCTCCGAAGTCTAGAGAGGGCGGTTGCCGTATTGGTCCAAAATTTATGAGACAGAGACAAAATAGCCCAGATGAGATATTTTGTGGGACCAACTTTAGTTGGTGGAAGTGGGCAAATTTTCGGGCCATACAGGGCCCTTCCTCAGCTATGTACAGAGTTAGAACTACAGACTGAGAAACTCTCCAAAGGAAACTCTCCAAAGGAATAGGTACTTAGGTTCCTAAACCAGGAGTTGGGATCGACTACAGATGGGGCTGTAATCCTGGTTGATATCGAATATATATTTTGATTCTCTTCGTCGACGACTTGAGTCATGAGATTGAGTTATAAAATGGAATCACAGGCAAATAGTTTGAGGACCACTGCTTTGGAACCTGGGCAACCCAATCCAACCATCCAGCTATTAAATCTGAGCACCTCACAACACCCCTGTGCATCAAGAGGCTACTATTACCTCCACCTTACACATTGAGAATAAGGGGACAAAGAAGCTAATCACATGTCTATGCGAAATATTTTGTTCTGTATTGTGTCCTCCTTTATCCAAGACACTGGAGACATGCTTTACCTATAACAGGGATCTTTTATTTCCAACCCCATACAGAGTCTCTGCCATCTTGCTCCTCTCTCTCCCTCCCCCCACCACCCCCTTGTCCCTCCTGCTTTGTCCAATCTCCCCTGCAACCTAGGCTACAGGAGCCTATAGGGGACAAACTTACAAAATGAAATTAAGGCAACTTACCCATGTTATGCAGGCCGTTGATCCTTCCAGTGGGGAATCTCCCGGACGAGAAACCTAGGCTGAGCTCTGCACGTTGGCGTGTGGAAGTCAGGGCTGGATTTCGAGCCCTGACCTTGGTAGGAAAAAAAGCCGCTGGATGCGGCTGATGACGTTTTTAGCCCTGCACCTATGTGCAGAGCTTGGCATAAGATTCCCCGCGTGGAGATTCGCCGGCCCGCGTAATGTGGGTAAGTGGCCTAAATTTGATAACTAGCAACTAGCTGAATACAACAATTTGCTATGATGTAAATTACTCTGGAGTAAAAACCTCTACACGTCTGTTTGCCATCCAGAGTAGCTCGGCTTTGCACCAGGCCAGCTGTGTTCTAGGTCCATGTGATTGCACTGGCTTTCCGCTAGCATCACGAACCTTTGGGCGATTTGTACACACAGATAGTTGCTTCTCAGCAGCTTGCTACAGAGTCAGTGGAAAACCTACAGATTCAGTGGAAAATCTCACGTTTGATATGTGGCCACTCTCGCAGGCAGAGTAACCCCATGTTCTTGCCAGAGTTTGCAAAAAATGGAGCTTTCCTTGAATGTTGTGGATACATATGCTGTGTGTGTACGCTAGCCCTTCCAGCCATTATGCAAAGGGACAGATCGCAAGGCGATAACACACGTTGCATGAAAGCAAGTCATTTTGTTGTTCTCCTCCCGAAACCCCGCTAGCTTGCCAGGAAAGCATAGCCTGGTGGACGAACCGATATGATTTGGGGTATTAACAGCACAGAGCGGAGGTCCATTTGCCGAGCCGTGGAAATGATGAGAAATGATTCTGTGACCCAACCGAATTGGATTTAATCAAAATCACAAAAGTAAATGTCACTCTGTTGGTACCGGTTGCAGTCAAATGCCATTTTTCACATGAACGCCGGCATAACAGGTAGTGAGGCCTTGGAGATTTTCCATTGCTCTGTTTCTGAAAACAGTTTCCTCCTCTAACCCAACGGAAATTGGATTCTGCAGAGCCGTTGAGATGTGTGAGCAGCAGATAGCAGCATGGCATGATAAAGCAGAAACCTGCTTATGGACCTGTTCCTAACCAACAAGGAGCTGGGGTCCTTTTTCTTTTTTTTAAAATGTTTTCCTTGCCTTTCCAGACTAATCCTAATGAAGGAATGTGTTATTGCACCTTTTAAAGGGAAGAATTCAGGATTAATGTGCAACGAAATGAGGAAATAACTTTTAGTTAAGGGCAGGAACTTAAATTTAAATTAGCAAGGGAGGGATTGAATGGCTCAGGGGATTCACCACCATTTCGCTGGTGTGACACTCCCCACCCCCCTTTCAGGCTTAAATATAATTCTGTGACCTTACATAGCAACAAAGACTTGGAAATTGCACCTTCTACCAATTGGGGTTGCAGCCCTGGAATTCATGGGGACCCCATGTTTTGTTATAATAAGTTCCCCATGGTAGGTAGGTAATGGATAAGCGCCTTGCACCCAACACAGGGTGAGCAACATGAAATCAGAAATGACACGATCTCATCCAATGCCCAAACACAAGGTAAAAGCCCAAAAGATAAGTGTTGCAGAGTTACATCAGAGAAAAAAACCTTGTTATAAAGTGAACACGTCTCAAGAAAAAAAAAATCTGTTTATTCTGTTTTGTTAATTTATTTAAATGTATAGCCTGTCCTTCCCCTAAGACTCGGGGTGCGTTACAACATAAAAAAAAGCCATACACAAAAATACCAAAACAATTCCCTAGGAACCGCACCCCCTCATCCTCTCCTGCCAAACACTTGGACAAAAAAGGGAGTCTTACATTGTCTCTGGAAAACGCTCAGGCTCTGACAGACCTCCAGTGAAAGGGAATTCCACAATACTGGGGCAGCAATTGAGAACGCTTTTCTATGTGCCCGGCCGCATTGTATGACCCTGATGGGGGCTGCTGGTACCCGCAAGAGGACCCTCCTGGCATACTGCAAAGTGTGGAATCGGCTGACATCCTAAAAAAAGGTAAAAAAGAGCACCCAGGTGAGCCTCATCCGTGAGAATCCTAGACAGGCTAGTGGGTTTTGTAGGGGAGATTTGATGACACAAAAATATGCAACAACGTAGAGTTAAAATTAGGGCTGAAACTCACCGTCCCGTTTCTCTAAAATCTCAGCAAGAACTGGGTTTTCACTGAGATTTTCGAGAATGAGAATGGGTCAAGAATTGACCGATTCTCGACCTGTTGTTGCATGCTCTGCGGATGCGCAAAATGGCCACTGCAGGCATTGTGTGCGTACAGGAACCGGTTTTCCTCCAGAAACCTTGCCAAAAGCTCTGCAAAGGCACAAAATGGCCGTGGCGGGGTGGCACACGTGCAGAATGGCGGTGGTAGCTGTTTTGCGCATGCACAGAGCGCTTGGGAGGTTTCTTGAGACTCTCGCAAGATTCTTGTGAGAATGCGCACGATCTCACCAGGGGTCATGTTAGTCTCACAAGAATGGCTGCGCGTTCTTGTTTCAGCCCCGGTTAAAATGGGGATGATTGATTTAAAATCTGTTTGACTGTCAAAGGTGCACCATGTTGGCCACACAGTGACAAGAGCCTCTCCTCTGAGCAAGTGTCGGTGGGCAGGGAGCCCGTGGCCAGTACGATGATCTTGCAAGGACAACGTCCTCTCTTCTCCTGGAGGGAAGAGATGATCCATTTTATAGTCCGAAATCCTATTGGTTTAACTTGGGGGCGGGGGTGGGGGGCATTGTCCCTGTTTGGGAAGCCAAGCTGCCTTAGTTCTGGTCCTTGTTTAAATAGACTTTAAATAAGCCCAATCACAGTTTCTTTTTTTATTATTTTAGGTTTTACTGGGTACGTTTATTGATGAGAAGTGTGATGGGGCCCCTTTAAGAGGGCTGTCTCTGCACCTTGGTCTCATTTCCTTTTGAGCTTATCAGAGCAGCACCAGAGTGGAAGGAAACTGGGCAGTCTGTTGTGTCTGGCCAGTGAGCCATAAGGGCCTGAGGTTGAGGTCTGCTTGGAGCTGGCCAGGGTGCTGAAGACCTCAGCAGAGAAACCAAGACGCCTTCTGCCTCTAATGGCAATGGGGTGGGAGGCGGCAAGGAGATCCCTCTATTCCCACCCCAGTGCTACCTGTCCAGCTCTCCCCCACCCCCAGTGCCTCCCTCCCTTCCTCCCCGCCAGGAGCGCCTCCTGGTTTTGGAGCAGCCGTACCGACAACCAGTCTGCCCCGCTTGGAGATGGATTGGGAAGCAGCACAGCGAGGGGATGCAATGCCACGGCTCCTGTCCGGGTGCGGTGCTTTCCCTGGTGCTCCCTGTCCTGGAGAGAGAGAGTGCGTGCCCCAGGCATCCTGTGGAGGCAGGAAGCCTAATTGAGCTGCAGCATCATGGCGCGCAGGCAGCAGGGGAGGGGGCGGTCAGCTTGTGGTGCTAGGAAAACAGCTACCTGTTCCCGCATGTTAGACCAGCTATGAACAATTGCCTGCTCCTTGTTTTATTGATTTAAATACTTGTATACCACCCCCTCCTGCCCAATGGCAGCCCAGGGCAGTGAACAACACATAATAAAAACATACGTCAAAAATAAAATACAATATAATATAAAATCTCAGTTAAAACCATAAGATACTAGAGGCCCGAGAAAATAAATAACCCCTTACCCCCCCAAAAAAGAACCCCCTCCCACCCATCGTCCTCACCAAATGCCTGGTGAAACAGGTGAACGTTGTTTTGGGCCTACAATGTCTGCACCTACAGACGTGACAGGAAGATGCGGATTGGAGAACAGGGATGCAAACAGGCAGTCTTTGATGCAAATTTTATATCTGAATTTGCCCAATTCGGTTGCCCTGTAAAAGCAGACACAAACCTCTGTTTCCCTCTTTGTCGGAAATCTGTTGTTGGATTTCGGTTTGGTATTTTGGTTACTTCCTTTTGGTGCTGTTAGGACTATGTGCCCTCAAGCAGTTGCCAAAATGGAGGAATTGAACAAACAAAACAATGGCTCTGGCAGGCTCCATTTGGGTGGCATATATTGCTCGGATATGTGGAAGGGCTATCTGGAAATGTGAATCCTATTCAGATTTGTTTCGCTGCTGTTGGGAGACCAAAAATCGTAACATTCAATAACCCCCAGTGAGACAGCATCTGCCAGTGTTATAGGGCTGGTGGATAAACAACTCTCTTCTCGGAGTATCTTAAAACCCATAGCTTAATCCTGTGAAGAGGACTGGACAATTGGGGGGAGAGGATTCTGAGCAGGGAATGCAAAGAGATCGCCCATTCTAACCTGAGTTTGGATCACTGTCCGTTTATACTCCCTAACTTAAGTTATCTTACTAAAGTTTTCCATTAGCCTCCTTTAATCTCCCTGATTTGGAAGTGTTGTGGTTCCATTTTATCTGGAATGCTCTGAAGGCTTGAAAGTCTTGAGGTCCAGACATCTACACACATCACTAGGAGGCCTGCATATAGCTTGGAGAGTATATCCTGCATATCTCAACAATAGGAAAGTTATGAGCAGCCTTGTGAGCAGGAGGAGAGTGTGTGTGTGTCTGCCTGCCATTAACTACTACACGTGCATGCTGAAGAAAGATCACATCATTATAGTGGACTTATTTAGCACTCTTAGAAAGGTTGGTCCATAGGAAGGGTGTGTGTGTGCGTGCGCGCCCTTCTCTGTGTGCTGTGAAATATTCTTTAATCCACACATGACATTTATTGGAAAGATGTATTTCTTGCAAATATCAAAGCAGAGGATTTCAAAAACATCTTGTGGGGAAAAAGAATATGAAGGTCAGCCTGAGGGGTGGGATACACAACAAGAGTAAAGAAGATAGATTTCCAGCAATGACAAGCCCCCACTGAAAGGCAGCTGCAGCAAGGGCTGGGATGGGGCCCCTGGGCATTGCTTTTGCAAGTTAGATGAGCTTAATCAATTTGAACAGATTTGCTTTCTTTAGCGTCTCCAAATAAACAGATCCCTCCCTTTCTTCCTTGCGAGGGTAGGACACACGCAGGCAATAGGAGGAAGCTGCAGAAAGGTAAATTTAGGTAAGATCCTAGAAAAAACTTCAGTGAAACCGTGTGTCCCTGAGTGAGTGCCTGAGCTAGTGCTTAGCAAAGATGCCAGTCCCACTCTCCTCATACCCTAAGGAAATAAGAGCTGCCACGTTGGGTCAGACCAATGGTCCATCAGGCCCAGCATCCTGTCTCCGACAGTGGTCAGATTTGGTTGCTTCCAAGAAGTGGCCAACAGGTCATAAGAGAGTAATCCATTGTCTGCTGTTTGCTCCGGGCCCCTGGCAGTCAAGATTAGAGCTACAATTGGTAGTAAATTTTGTACCGACTGTCCAAAATAGTGGGTATTACTGTGTGGCAGGGCAGCGCCCATAAAGGCACGAGTCCTGTAAGAAAGACTGCTTAGCGCCAGCCCCTGGGGAGTGCTGACCGAGGTACCGGCACTAACAGGGAGCCTGAACTGGGCGTGAGCGGCCACAGCTGTGTTGTGGTGTGGCTGAGCCAGCCCAGGAGCGGAAAAGCTTGGGAGAGGAGCTCCTCACCTGAGAGGTTGCCAGAGGAAAGTGGAGCAAAGAGACTGAGAGAGACTCAGGCTGCTGAGGAGGCAACTGCTCTAGTAAGGGCTGCTGGAGTCCAGAAACGGAGCCTGACTCAACATCCCAGAGAGATTGGGACTGGGGAAGAGCCAGGGGTTAAGTAGCCTGATTTGTAGAGAGACTGTGAGGCACAGCCCAAAGGAGTGACTAGCTCCAGAGACTGAGGCAAGTAGACAACAAAGGGGCTTGGTGTTGAATACCCAAATGCAAAAGCCGTATGGCTGTGTAGATGCTGGAGGATATTGATGGGCTTATGAAAGAGATACCAAGAGAGGCTGTAACGAGCGGACTTTTTACCAATACCTTTGGAGTGTACCGAAGCGAACTCCCAGTGATGGGAAGAAAGTGGGAGAGTTCTTCCGGGCCCAGATCCTGTCAACGTTTAACGACAAGCGGGCCCATCCTTGCCACGTACGGTTACCGAATTTCTGTTTGGCCGACCCATTCTCACGTATCGTGTTGCTAATTTAGTGTCTTTCTAACATGGAACAATCAACAGATGACCAGAAATGGACAGGAAAATGGTAATCGGTGGATTAAATGGCACAAACCAGACTAATGGTAACAGTAATTTGGGTAATTCGTTGAGCACCAAATGGGTCCTGTTCCTGTTTACTGCCTGGTCTGCCCAAAGCAATCCAGGTCCTGTAATTTTGAGGGTTATACCTGTTTTATCTCTAGTCAAGAAGTGTTAAGAATATTTGGGCAAAGGAGCAAGATGCCAAGGGAGTTGGTGAAGTCCTCATTACTGGATGTTTTTAACACTTCCTCACATATTGCGTCCATAAAAGAAAGTTCTGCCTCCTGTTCTGTCGTTGAAGCTGTGGAATCGGCTCTCCACCTCGGAGGCAACGCATCTGCAAACGGCTCCTCTCAAGCAGCGGGTGCCATTCACGATCCAGAGGGAGCCAAGTCGGCTTTCCAAGGTAATGTTTAGAACTAGGCCATGCTCCTTGCCCGCTGGGAGGAAGCTACATGTGAGCAGCTGGTTAAAATTTGCACAGCTGTAATGGGAATCCGCTTGGGGCCTACGGTGCGGTCAGCCCAGATTCCTGCTCGCTCGGATGCCGTGTCTCAATCTCTTCTCCTCTCCCAGTTATGAGCGCAGATGTAGAGATTTTCCAGTTCATCTTCTTTTTGAGTCTGCTTATTTTTCAGGTTCCCATCTGGCATTCTACTCCCCTGCCCACCTGAGCGCTGGATAAGTACCTAAGCGAAGCGTGTGCACTGGTAACTCCCCAGCTTTGTAAATGTATCCATATCCCTCCTCGTGTGCCATTTCCTTCTCTCCCCTTCTTTTGTTCATTCTAGATTGTAAGCCCCTTGGGGCAGGGACCTGCCTCTTTAATCTCAACTTCAGAGCCAGGCACATTGCTGGGGCTACATAAATAATTAAGAAGCAGCAGCAGCCAAACCGACTGGCTTACAGAGGTATGTCATGCTAGTCCAGAAGGGCTCAAACTAAATTGCGGGGTTGACTGCAATAAATTGGTTGGCCCAACACTGGGCTGCACACCCATGTGCCTCCTCCTCACCTCAGGAATCCCAACCCCTTGACCCAAAATGTATTTGATTCTATTTGATTTTTCTGCCAAAATGCCAGAGCGGGCACTGTGGGGAATCTCCCTTTCAGCAATGTCAATAGCATCACTCCGGGGGGAGAGGCAACTCTGCGGCTTGCAGACAATAGTCTATGGGCTAAGTGTTGGAAGGCCACAGGAGAAGGCCTTCAATGTGTATTTTGGCACCCCTGCCTGAACTCTTTCTAGGAATTCCTCGCCTTCCCTTAACTTGCATGGGTGTGACTGAAATTGAGGAGGCTTGTTATAGCACTGAGGGTTGTTGTAGCATTGAAGTGACCCTGTCTCTACAGCAGTGTGGAGAATCCTTTCCCTCCCAGAGGCCACTTAGAAAATTAGTAAAAGCTCCGAGGGCCACATAGAAATTGGGGGCAGGGTTGCTCAAGAAGATGAGGGTTCAGGCCATGGATCTGCCTCCTATCCTTGTGTTCATGCCCTCATCCTTACCCTGAGCTCGGTCTTTCTGTGTTAGGGGTAGAAACCGGAAAGGGACCAAATAAAAGTTAGCCATAGGCTGCATTTGGCCCCTTGGACCTGAGGTTCCCTACCCCTGATCTAGAGACTCCTATTTTCTTAGGAACCTGAGTATCTAAGGGCAGGGTGACAGGAGTTGATTTCAAACAAACAAACAACAAACATTAACTTTCCGTGGGAATTAGACAACTAGGCACCTTTCCGTGGTGCCATTTTGGCTTGTAAAATCTTCTATGGGACTTGGGCTCCAAAATCTCATCTGACACTTTGGAGAATGTTGCCCTAAACAAAACAGACTTGTTGGTCACTAGGTGCTTGTATTTGGATGGTGATTAATAACTAGACAAGGATAAATTTACAGCTCTGTGACAAGCCTGATGAATAGAGATTCGTAGCCAGGTATCGTTAGCTAGTTGCTTTTCCAATCAGCCCCTCTTGGCATATAAAAGAATTTATTTTTCCCTTCTTGACATTTTAAGGGGGAAAAAAAATCTGCTAATAAGTTACAAAGTACATGACTGGGTGGCATTTTTAATATTTAAAACAAGCCCTCGCGCTACAGCCTTGACCTTTAACAAACGTGCAGGACAGCGATGAGAGATTTGACGCAGAACAGCTGTTATCTCTGCGCAAACTGGCACGAAGATTAGGAGCATAATTGGCTAGTTTTCAGGTAATTACCATAATTATGGTGACACCATTTGGATTGCATCGAACTGTGCTCCTGACACACGTTGGCTAATTTAATAAAGGGCGGTGTTTAAATTGGCTTTTCCTGGCGTGTAAAAATCCTGAATCGAGCAGGAACAGGGGGAGCGTGGCAGAGTTTGGAGAGAGCAATATTGGTTTTACAGAGAGGGAGGTGTGCATCAGAGATGCCCAAACTGTGAGAAATGACCCCCCAACTGAGATTTCTCCATCTCTGGATAGGACCCTGATCCTAATTGATATTTACTATATAGTCAAGTTGGACATGGAATGAGACCTCTGATAGCTGGAGTTGGTTGTGAATAACAGGGAATGGTTCACTCCATTTTGACCTCTTGTGCATTTCTCTGAAATGACCAAAGGTGGCCACTGTTGGAGACAGGATGCTGGACTCGATGGCCCATTGGTCTGGGACATCTTAGGTTCTTCTATACTTTGCAGGACTTGTTGTGATCTGGGTCATCGGATTAAATTTCGGTCTCAAACTGGGGTCATGTAGACACAAAGGTTGGGCACCACCGAGCACGTATTTTAATGAACGCAGGTGAAACAACTCATCAAGTGGATGGGTTTCAGCTCTTGGGTGGATGCTCTTGTTATGCGGCTGTGTGGGAGCAGTGCTTGGGTCATGTCTAGCAGCAAAGCTCAACCCTTGGTAGAAACATCCTGCCCACTGAGTCCCAGTTGCTGTGCTGTACTGTGCTTCAGCCCTGGTTAGCCAGGGACTACACAATGTCCGCCCGATTCTCCACCACCTGGCACCTTGTATAATGCTTTGCCACAGGTGTAAACAGTTCCCGCCCCTGTCTTGCGATTCAGTGTCATAACTAAGCCAGTGTAGCCTAGGGGGCAAGGTGCTGCTCTTGGACTTGGGAGACTAGGGTTTGAATCCTGATTTAGCCATAAACTCACTGGGTGACCCTGGGCAAGCTATTGCCCTTTGGCCTCAGTTTCCCATCTGTAAAATGGGACTATACGTCCCTATGTTCCCCAACCATGTCCGTTCTAGATTGTAAGCCCCTCAGGGCAGCAGGGGCCTGTCTGCACTAGATACATTGCTCATGTTGTATAAGTAATAATTACTACAGATGAAAGAACTATGGGCTGCTTATCTGTGGGTGGTAGTCACATACTTGGGTAGCCGCACCCAGAAACAGGTATTTGCATTTCTGTTATTTCAGGTATTCCATTTTGTTCTTCTCATTTTCCCCATGTTTTCAGTTTGGTTGTGTTATGGTTCTTTGGTTGTGCAGGGAATAGTGCAAATGTTGGTGAAATGTACAACTAGAGGACAAGGTGCTGCGCTTGGACCTGGAAGGCTAGGGTTTGAACCCTGGCTTAGTAACCCAAATATTATAATGACCAAGGTAACCACCAAAATGGAAAACAAAGCCGAATAACCAAAAAGGATACCTGACGGAGTCCAAACAGGTATCCGTTACTATCCAAACTTCCATTTTCAGTTCAGGTAGTGCAGATACAACAAATCTTCCCATTTTTGTTTAGGTACCCGTTTTGACTGTAGTTGTGAACAAGGCCTGTGACAGAGCCAGTCCGGGCTGAGTGTCAAGATCCAAGGGGAACGCAGGCTTCGAACCGCGGTTCTCTCGGTACCTAGGCAACCTTATGACTTCTTGCAAACCTGACTCTACTCTGACAGGCTTCTGATTGGCCACTGATAACCTGCACCCTGATTGGCCAGGGTCTCCTGTATTAGCTTCCTGGGTCACAGCAAGACCCTGTCCTGAACAACCAGACAGCGACCTGGTTCTACCAGCCTCCGGTCTATTTGCTGGGGCTGATTCCTTGAACTCTGACCTCTGTCTGGCTATTGGACTATGCCTCTCACCTGTCCAGTGGCGTAGTTACTGTGGCGCAGGGGGGCTCGGTTGCACCGGGGGCCCGCTGGGGGCCTGTAGCCAGCTGCAACAGTTTAAAAAAGTTAAAAGCAAATTGGTGTGTTGCTGGCACATGAGTGCTGCCAGTGGGTTGAGGTCCATCCGTCCAAGTCCGGGACTCTCACTCTTGGGAGTTGGGCAGCGCCGCAAAAAAGAAGGCTTGGCAGGGTGAGGGAGGGCTTGGCTCGCCCTCAGGGAGTCTGTCCCCAGACTCAGAGACGGAGCTCAGGCTCTGCTCCGCCTACACATGACTCAAAAAAGAAGAAAATGTGCAGACGCTTTATCAGCTTAGGAGGTCACGACCTTGCTATGCCCCTGCACCTGTCCCCATGGAGCCCATGTCTGCCAATGCTCAGCTGTACTCAGACTCTTGCCCTGGCCTGAGCTTGTGTCACGGCCAGGATCCTGACGCTGCGTCCGGGGGCCAAGGCGTAGGAACAAGAAAGGGTCTAGCTTGTGGGCTGCTGGAGCTGATTCATTACGCATGGTACAGATGCACCGAAGACACCCCCCCAAATCTGCTGAGGGGGCAGGGCGCTTGCTTGGCCCCTGCTGGGCCCAGGACCCTGTGTTGTATCATAACATTAAAGCCTCTCATTTCTGCTTAACAGCCATTCAGATCAGATTCCAATTTGCCGTGCTTCCCCCTCTGGCCCCCGCCACATATTTTTAGCTGCCCCCAGTTCTGTTTGGGTCTCATCGCTGCTTAAAGTGGGTTAATCCGCATTCAGGTGCTTTTTGGATGGCAGCCAAGTCATGCTTCAGCTGGCTGGAATACTGATCTGCCGGGACAGGCCTGGTCCCCGTTGATGAGGTCAGACGGGCTGCGGCAGAGACACAGAACAGCATAACCCCGCACTGGCACACGTAACACGACGGGGGAGATTTCACGGCCCCTTGCACTGTGTCCCGCGTACACCATGCCGACAGGGCTGAGTGGAGAATTGTTTTAAGATTCCAGGACATCTGTGGAGAGACCGGGCTGAGAGGTAAGCTGTAGGACAGAGCTGGGGCGTGTTTGGGGGAAAGCCGTAAAGATGTGATTAGTGTGGGGCTGATAGAGATGCAAGGGCTATTTCTGCAAGGAAACCCTCTTAGCCAAACTCCCCTTGGCTGGGATGGAGCTAGGAGAAGGGGCAAAACGCAGCCTGAGACTAGGTTTTGTGCGTCCCCTTTCCTGTTCCTGGATCTGGCCCCTGTATTCTGTACTCCTACCCCCAAGCATCTGTAAGGGATCTGAGAAAAGGGCACGCACTCAGGGACAGGGAACAGATCCATGATCTGGATCCTCCTCTTCCTGAAGGGACCCCTTAAGCACTCCCGCCCCCAACTTCTATGCAGCCCTTGGATCTTGTCAGTGACCCCACCCTTGGGGTAGGATTTCACCCTTGGAAGATGAGCCTAAGGGTCATTGAGGAGGGGCTTGGGAGCCTCTGTCTGGACAACGCGGGGTTGTTCCCTGCTGTGTCTCTGATCCACTTGTGTGACTGGTTTCAAGCAAATTGCTTAACTCTTTGTGCCTCGTTTTTCCTACTCTGTGACATGGTGAGACACAAGTGGCAGAGGGGGAGCAGCGTTGCCCAGTGGTTAGGGCACCGTACTAGGAATGTCCGCATGGGTTCTGTTCCTAGCTGTCTCACTCAACGGGCAAGTCTCTTTGCCTCTCTGGGACTTTGCTTTCTTTCCCACCACGCCTGTCTTGTCCAGGGGTTCAGAACTTCTGGCTCAGGAGCCATATCTGGCCCACAGTTGGTTTTTATTTGGCTCCTTTCCAGTCCCTGGATCCAGTTCCTACTCGAGCACTGAATGAGCTCAGGGGAAGGGAGCAGAGATGAGGGCCTGCACTTGAGGATAGGGGACAGATCCAGACCATGGCACAGGTCCATGATCTAGACTTTCCCCCATCATGTGCACATCCTTTAAAACATCCTTGTCCACAACCCCTATCTGACCCATAGAGCTTGTACTAACTTTCAAAGTGGCCCCTGGGAGGGAAAAGGTTCCTGTGGCAGAAGCTGCCAGGAGCAGCCCTGCCCTTTTCAGCTGACCTTCACTGACACTCTGGGTTCCAGTTGCTACTAGGCAGGATTTCGCAATACCAGGGGAAGGTACAGCCAGGTAACCTCCCAAGGACCAATCACAATTGAGGGGCAAGGGGCTTTTAAAAAGAAAAGCCACACCTCTCAGGGGTCTCTTCCATTTTGTCTTCTGTTTGCTCTGCACACTGACCTGGTGCTGAGGAGCTGAGGGAATGGCTCCTGGCCTGTTGAGATTAAACTAAACCTAAGGACTGAACCCCTTTGCTGCAAGGCAAAGGCGCACCTGAAGCTGTAAGTAATTGAAGGTTAGATCTGAGGGACCAGTTTAGGCCAGATGCTTCTAAAAAGGCCATTGTGCCTAAACTGTTCTGATCAATTGCTTTTGCTCAAGGATTCAAAGTACCTCACAATGGTTGTAGCCTGTGATGCTGGGTTTATGTTATCAGTAACGTAGTCTTTCTTTTTGATCTAACGTGTGTGTGTGTGTGTGTGTGTGTGTGTGTGCAAATACGCCTCTGTACGCTTTGGAGGCAGAAACTGGGAACTGTTTTATACGGGCTCGTGAGCCTGACGGTTATAAAGAAGCAGAATAGGTCTCATTCTCCCCAGAGGGATGAGGCCGGAATCTGAATAAATAAAAAGCTCTGGGGTGGTGGCAGCGGGTAAGAGACCAGTAAATAAGTGGGTAACGGGGTGCCGGGAGACTGGGGCGAACCCCAGTGGGCTCTGTTACGCACAGTTCCCCACTCCTGAGTTAGCCTGTGAGTTCATGAAGGCAGACAAGGTCCCAGCCTGATGGGCCCTTGATCCCATTCGGACCACTATAATACCAATAGTGTAAGACATCTGCCGAGTGCTTGGAGAGCCCCACACTGTTCCACAAGCACAGGTCATCCCGTTCTGTTTTACTGTGTGCCTGGCATTGCTCTCTTCAGCTATTTTTGGAAGTTCCTCTCCCCACACCCAGCACAGACACCTGCTCTGCAGGGCTGCAGGCTGAAAATCAGCTCAGTCGATTGCTGCCAGGCGCTTCCCTCCGTGGAGACAGATGGAGCACTTGAGGGGATGACGATGCAGGCCTGGGTGATGAACAAAGCTCGGAAGCAGATGCCTTCTGCACCAGATGATGCTTCGGAGCTCCTTCTGCTCTGGATGCCACGTCTTCCGTTCCCAAAGTGCAAACGCGTAACAGTTTGCATGTTTGCAGCAACGTGGAGCGTACTTGGGGCTGCCGTGTCCAGCTCAAATTTTATAGTGTGCCCCATCCATACCTACCTAACCCCCCCCGGCCCCCCCAATAGTAGTACTTCTTGACCTCTTTTTCCATCCCATTACCACCCTGCTCTCGTAGGTTGGGAGGGAGCAAAGCGTATGTGCTTGGGGAGGGAGTTCCAGGCACAGAAAAAGAGGCAGATGGTTTCCGGTCCAGAGTAAGAGACTCGGGTGGGTGAGGGTGGGGACAGGAAGACAAAATTTGCAGGACTAAAGCTTTTGGGGTGAAAACAGGCTCTGTGTGTGTGTGTGTGCGGGGTGCCCTCCAGGCAGACTAGGTCACCTGCCTGAGCTGCATCTCCTTGCTGAGAGCGACCAAGGGAGAAATGCCCTTTTTAACAAGGGACATCGAGACACAAATGATGTGTTTTTTCTGTACCATTCATCTAGGAAAGATGAAAGGTTTAAGCCTTTAAGCTTTGTGTAAACAATTTTGCAAAGCTCCAGCATTCTCACCCAATGTTTAGCTCAACATTTTGCTAATGATGGGGTGTTAAGTTGCCATCTCTTGAGGGATTCACCTAGAAGCTCTAGATTTTGACCTGGAGTCTCTGGGAGAAGCCGTGATTTCTTCCGGCCAGCCGTGGATGGCTGGGTGTAACCTGGAGAACTGGACTTCTGGGAGTGGTGGGAGAGAGAGAGGGGTAGGAACTCCCCTGCCCCTAAGGGAACGCTAGGATGTCACAACAGTCTGCAAGGGCAGGGCTATGTCAGAAAGGTGGATTGGCCCTGTGGCCCTGCCCCCAGCAGAGTATCGGGCTGTCTCCCCACGTTATTGACAGGCCTGTTTTGTCTCGCAAGATGTAGCTTTGCCGAGCCCAAACCTGGTCAGTTCGTTTCAACAACGCACAGACTACTGCACGGGGCTTGTCCCTGTGGGGAAGAGGCCAGCGAAGCACTGCAGCGAACCTCCTTGGCTGGGCTCTTTAATAGCCAATCCCATCTGGATCTTATGCTGGGAGGGGAGAAGGAGGTTACCAGAGCCTTGCCCTTGCACTGGGCTTGGGCTTTTCCTTCCTAATGGCAAAAGCATATTACGGGAGCAGAGATAATGGCTTGGCTAAGGTCGCCGAGCGTACTTAAGTACATTTACTGCAAGCGCTGCTTTCCCAGCGCCCCGTAAATACTGCATGAGCAGCCGTACTTACAGCTTCTCCCGGATTGCTCAACGAGCCGCGTTGGAGGCGCTGAACTTTCCTGACCTGCGCTGCTGCGGGTTCACTCGCACAGGCAGCCGTGCACGGCCGCGACTCGCTACTGCATTCCCCCCCACAACCTCGCTGCAGAGTGCGTCTAGCGTGGCTTGTTCCTCATGCAGAGAAGGGCTCAGCCCTATGGTGGCTGTTAAAGGGCCGTAGCCATTGATCAGCGGGTTGGGTTTTAGGGGCTTTATTTTTTGACGTCCTCTATAAGGGAATATTAGCAGCAGCTATTTTTTTCCTTTGGGGAGGAGTGGTATTCGGAGTACAAGAGTGGTGTTTGGGATTGATGAGTTTGACTGTGGGGTGGAGAGAGAGAGTTTGGAAAAAGCCATGGACCCTTGGGAGGGGAGGAGACTTGTCGGGGTGAGAGCCAGGGAGATGGAGTGGGTGGGAGGAGTTATTAATGATATTGTAGGGATTGTGTGATGTATTTATACTTGCATTGATTTTTTGTTTGTTGGGTGCCATCCTGAGTCTTTTGGGATAGAGTATGGTATAAATCTTAAAACATTTTCAATATAATTTCCTCATTCTGGAATGCTTAAATTCCTCATTTGCAGCCAGTCTTTTTTTGTTGGTTTGTTTGTTTTAAAGACCTCAGCTCCCACAAATTCTTAGGGGGGGGAGGGATACATTTTTAACATTCTGTTTACCCAGCATGCTCATGGGCAGACTTTCAGACAAGCTGAGCATGCTGGGTAAATAGAACATTAAAATTTTGACACCAAAACCTGGAAAGGTAGCAACTCCATTAGCATCTGGTACTTTCTCCCTATGAAAGCACTTACGCATGGTAATCAAGCCAGATCTTAGCTTGCTTTTTGAAAAGATGAAAAAATAGAACTCTCCATAATTCATTGATGCATAGCCCAATCCTCAAGACTCTCTACTGGCATAAACCTCATTGAAATGAAAAGCATTGGTGGTCTTCGAGACCTATTATTATTTTATTAATCATTTCTATAGCATTTACAAGATTCAAAGGGCTTTTGTAATCCTTATCCAGTTCAGTAACCCTGTGAGGTAGGCCATTATTATTTCCATTTTACAGGTGGGGAACCAAGGTGCTGAGAGAGTGACTCGCATTCATAGGATTTGAACCGTGGTCTCCCAAGTCTAAGTCGAACAGCATTGCCACTACACAATGGCCTCGCTTAAAAAGCGTGCTCTCTGTCACAGGTTGGAGGTTCGCACCCCCACTTTACTGGATTTGAGTGACTCAGTTTCCCTCGCTTACAGCCCACTTGAATCAGTTTCTCTCTGGCTGATTCAATCCTGACGCAGGGACAACCCCTTTGTCACCCAAGGGCCCGATCCTTCTCGTTGACAGACTCTTTATTCTCTGGATTCGCCAGTGTTGAGGCACTGGGACTCAGCGTGCTTCCCAATGTCACACCAGACACTGCTTCTCAATGAAGAAGTTAGTTTATTGATTGCATAAGCAAGATAGTTGATACAGAGTGGTAACTAGAAATCAAAGGTAAATATAACGCATTCCTAATCTATACCGATTGAGTTCCTGGATAAGAATCTTACCCTACAAAGGTCCATAAGTTCTGGTTCCTCCTCAGTCAGTGATGTAAGTTGACTTGCTGCTGGTTCTTAGCGAGTTTAAATCAAAGTCTCCTCTCTCAGTTCATGGCTTGCTTGGCTCAGCCTTCCTGGCTGCAAGATGTTGAGTGAGTCACAATAGTCACTGCCCCCAATGGGGTACAACTCTCCTTATATCCTTGGGGGTAAACCCCTCGTATCTTCTCGAGGCTTCTAGAATTCCTTTTGTTCTCTCTATCAGCTTTCTGTGTCTGCTTGCACGTAGGCAATGGCTGCCTGCATTAGCATTTAAATGTTTCTGGCTATCAGTCTGGGGTGAATCCACATCTGGCCATTTCCTGGATTTCCCAGTTCTCCTTTCACAGTACATGAATTGAGTTTTACAGGTCTCAGTTGTAACATTACATACATGTTGAACCTTTTGCTTTACATATTTATTAGGCTTGTAGCCTACGTGTAGGCCAGTATCACACGTGTGTGACCCCATGTTCCTTCGTGACAGTCTCATGCTCTGTCAGTGATTAGTGCCCCTTACACAGTTTCTCACCAGTGAGGCTCTCCAAGCTGGGGCAGATTGTGCAGATAGGGTCTCTTATTTCCTCCATGCACCGTTGTCAGTGTAACTATCGTCCTCTGGCCTGTGCTCCAGGAGTATTTATGAATTCCCGCTGAGCCAGCATGGAGTGCATTCCTGTTGATTCGTCCAGAGGCTCAGTAGGCTAAAATGGCATGGATCAGTGAAGATGCTTTCCTCTGTAATAAATACATCAGCCAAGACAGACCTGACAGCTCCATCAAAATAAAAAGGGAGATGAGGGAATCTCTAGTTAGACACTGGAATTTTGTTTTATTTATTTTTTTATAAGTCAGTTGTTTTAGTAAATTAGACCTGAAATGAATGGTGGATTTTATTTGTATTTTCAGACAGATATCAGAGCAGTGGCTGCAATCCACAAGGCACTTACTCCAGAGTAGACGGGTTGTGGACTGAGGCCAGTACTATCGACAGCTGAATGGATATTCACCAATCTGCTTATTTGGGTATTCTGTTCTGGTTATTTTGGGTTGGTTATTTTGGTAATTTCATTTTGGCTGCTGGCATGCATAACAGAGATCCATGTGGACATCACTCTTTGGCCGTTGCAGTATCTGGGCTGGCAGTACGGTAAACTCAGATATCGGGGTTGTGCGTTAGAAAATCACTTTGGATGGGAAGGGGCAGGTGAGTTGGGCTTACCAGTAGGGAGATGGTGGCAGCAGCGGTGGGCAGTCACATCTGGCCTCCAAGGTCTGTTGCGGTGCATGTGCAAGCCAGTCACCCCAGCTACATGTCCAGGTGCCTGAGCAAAATACTAAAATAATCCAAAGATGTATCCGACAAAACCCAAACAAATAGCAGTAATTATCTTCATTATTGGTTTTAGCTCGGATAGTGTAGATTGGATGGTTTTATTCATTTGCACCAGTATAGGTTTCAGCTCTCTAGTAAATCTTTCCCATAAAGACCTGAAATGTCAATCGAATGAGGAAGGGCTGGCACTGGGGTTGTATTTTATAGTGGTGAATTGCTTACTTAGTTTCCGTAGTCTGTGATTATCGTAGCTCCGTATCGCTGCCGAGATAACTAATGCTAGGCAAATGGTAATGGATGGGTGCACATCAAGGAAGCTTTGCTGCATGCGTGGAAGGCAGTATGGCGGCTTTCTAGCTTTAACTTTCTCGCGGTCCTCTGATTTATGTCCTCAAGGAGGTGTTCGCTCCGGAAGCTGTGTAAATCTCACATGAAGCAGAGGGAGGGAAGCAATATACACTCACTTTCTTGCACTCTGGATTCTGACTTCCAAGCATCTGAGTGCACCTGCAGAGTTCCTAGCTATCCTTGGACTGGACTTTAAACACACACTGCTTCCTCCTTTCCCCCTGTGACTGGGGTCAGATGGAATCTAGGTATATTCTCAGGCTTCAGCTTAATCCCTTGGAAATGGTGCCCACACATGAGAATCCAAAGTTTCTATCCTCCCTCCAATGCATTGAGAATAAGGTTCTATTCAGTGACCCAGGAAGGCAGATACATTTCACCCGCTGGAAGGAACAGGGTGGCTCACACCTCCGAGATATTGTTTGTTTTTCTGCAAATTCAGGTGGGCATCTCTGCATTGCTTGCCTTCCTGCTTAGGAGGTTTTCAGCTACAGAACCAGTGGGGTGAAAGGGGCTTTGCCCCACTAGAAAATCCTGCCCTTATGGCCGAGCTGCTGGCCAAGGCAGCTGCGAGGAAGCTTTGCTCTGTACCAGCTGGCAGCTCCCAGACACAGGCTGCTGTGCTGTTGATGGAGTGCAGAGACGACTAATCGAACTTGAGCCCTTTTCTGTACTCTGCCTGCAGCATTGTGCTTGGGAGCTACGAGCAGGTGCAGAATGAAGCCTGCTCCCAGCTGCCCAAAGCACCCTGGGGTCATTTTGGATCCAGCCCTAGCCATTGGAGTTCTCCCATGCCTACTCCCAAGACAGAGAAAGCCGGTCTGGTTCCCTTTTTCTGGGATGATGTGTTTGGAAAGGGAGGGACTGGAGGGTGAATGAGTGCGAGAGGGGTAAGGAAGCTATATTATGCCCTCCTGCTCCTATCATCAGCCCTGCAAAAAAATTTAACCACCTGCCCCCATGACAGAAAACCATTAATAAATATAAGGAGAGACCTTGGTATACATTCAAGGGGCCTCGTTGCTCCTCCTTTCTCCACTGGTCCCCTATACCATCGCTAGTGAAGGCAGTGCCCCCACCCGGGCATGCACTACCTTACACTTTCATTTTCCAGAGCTTGACTTCTATCTGATCCCTTTTTGCCCTCAAAATAAATTTTCTCTTCCCTGATATTCTCAAAAAGTTTTCATGTTCCCCTTCCAATGGATTATTCTCATGGGCAAGGATGATTACTTGGGAGTTACTCTGGAATAACTGACTCCCTCTGTTTCTGTTTCCTCAAGTAGGGGGAACCAGGGGCTCAATAGCTCTGCTCTCCCCCCTTTTTTATCTCCTTGGGAACTTGCAGGAAACTGCCAGTAGCGGGATCTGGAATAACAAGCAGCCAGTGAGGCAGAGGCACTGTGAGGGGAAGACAAAAGGAGAAAGTACAGAGGTTTTCTGGGACAGGAGGTGGTAGTGAAGGCATTACCTCTTTGTAGTATAGACAATTCAGCCCTTACTTGTTTTGAGAGGCAAGTGCTTTAACCTCTCTGCACATGGGAACACAGGGGAGGTTAGAGCAAGTTAGGAGGTACTTTCCTTCAAAATGTCCTCATGAAAACAAACCCAATAACCTTTCAGTCCTTTGTATCTCATTCTCCTCCTCAACCACCTAATCATTTTTCTTGCTCTTCTCCAAGCTGCCTTATTGTCATCTCTCTCTCTCAGCATCCTTGTATGCTCTGATTTGGATGGCGATCAATGTTGTAGTGTTAATCTCTTGAGAGCAAAGAAAGCAAGACAGTGGAAAGCAATTGGGGGAAGATTGCAGACACAGAGCAGACTGTTGTTACGCGGCGCATGGAAACAGACCTCCTGTCACATGGAGGCAAAGACTTAGAGACTCTTCAGAGACCAGAGTGGGAACAAAGACGAAACACTGCCTTATTGTTTGCTCCAGATTTCAATTTTAAACAGAAAATCAGTCAATATTTTCATTTGTCAAGAATAAAGTGGATTAAAAAAAAAACCCCACCACCTTGGCATTCCAGAGAAAGGAGAAATGGAGGTGGATGCAAAGTATTAATCAAAGGGAAAAAAATCTTAGTCAGCCTGAAAACCTCTGATCCTTCAAGGACTGGAGACCGTAAATAGCATGTTAAAGCAGTAGAGGAAGTGAAAAATTAATTACTGCTCTGCGATCCAATCCACACCTTCACCCACGAGGCTGCATTTATTAAGATCTCACTGAGGCAAGAAAGATTGAACAAGGGACTGATGGGGACTCTGATGGGGTGAGGAGGGAAAAGAAAAGAATTAATCAGCTGGTCCCGGGAGGCTAGAGGAATCCGATGAAATGAAACTGGAAGGGAGGGAAGGCAAGGTGAATTGAGAACCAACTTAATGTTAAATTCTGGACGCAACGACGCAATCAATCTTTATTCATCAAGAGCTTCTTCTGCTCCAAACCTCCAGCTGTGGGCCAAATTTAGCCTGTAGATGCTTTTTAATTTGCCCTGTTCCAGTTCCTAGCTATGGCTTTTGGATCCAGTCCTTTCTCTGACACACTGAAAGAGTGAGCTCAGCGGGTAGAAGATGGATCCATGGCACAGATCCATGATCTGGACCTGAAGGAAGGTGGCAATTCTATCCAGGTCTGCCTCTCGCCAATGGCATCGACGTTAACCAAAGACTTATGGGGGCTTTTGCCATGAATGTTTGGGGAAGAGCCCTGGGTCCTGTCAGCTGGTTTAGACCCTGTTTCTGCTGCCCCTTCCACTTCGATTCCAGGTCTCCTACAGCAGCAAGGATGGGAGGCAGCAGGGGCCAGGAGCAGATAGATGCCTTGATAGCCAAGGAGAAGGCCGGCCAAAGTCCTAGCTGGCACCTAGCAACACTCCTGCCCAGCTCAGCTTTATCCTTGCAACGGACAGTTTCATCGGCTCTGTCAGCCACACGCCTCACGTAGGTATCACTGCCGGGCCTGGGTCACTGCTCCAGATCTGTCCCAGCGATCAAACATTGTTACATCTGACAGCATCTCTGCTGTCAGGGTGACAGAAGCTGGAGTAGGGGAGAGAGTATCTTCGCAGCTTATAGCAATCCACATCATGAACGCTGCTGCCATCGTGACTAGCCTTATCAGCCATTTAACACCAAGACTGAGCTATCTTCTCAGCGTCCCCCGTAGGCCGGGGTTACGGTGTGTTGGCAAAGCTACACACAAAAGTTCTCTGTGCCGTAGCCTTCCGGCGAATGAATCGAAAACCTCCAACACCCAGTCCTGCCCAAGCCAGCCAGCACGCCTCAGGGAAAAGAAAACAACAACAAAAAATTCCCTAATTTTTGTTGTAAAGCATAAAATATTTCCCCCCCTCTTCTCTTTTGTGCTTAGCTCTTTTCTCCCTCTCCCTAGCCTGACCCCATGGGAAAGGTCACCCAAGCAGCAAATTTTGACGGCTTAATGAGCCGGAACAAATGCTGTTGATGGTGACCAGGGACCCAGTTGAAAGGATAGGAACGGGGCCTTGAAACACTGCCCCCACCCCCAGTCACTTGTGTCAGGCTGGCTTATTTTGCCTTTCGAACGACGGCTGTATAGAGTGGTGGGGTCTTCTCTTGCCGTTGTGGAAATTCATGTCTGAAAACCCCACCGACAACCTTAAACCCAAGCAGGATTGGAGCCTCCAAGGGCCTGTCTACAATTGGGACAATGGGTTCAGCTCTTGTTGGCGCTGCGTCCCCTGTCACGCGGAGGGGTGGGGGGTTGAAGAAGCATTTCATCTTCAGCACCCATTTCAGCCTAGCTATGCCCTGGGGAGCCTCCGTTATTTAGCTGGTCTCTTGTTAAAATTGCAATCCCTGGTATAAAATCTTCTTTTTAAAAGATAGGTGTAAACGTCACCAAAAAGGAGGGGAAATGCAGCTGGAGAATGAACAGCTGCAGATGAATATGTTCGTCCCTATTACTTTGTGTTTGGTGCCATATTGCTGCTGTGCCACACCACCCACCCACACACATATAAAACCACTGGGGATAGGGGATGGGGACTCCTGGGGTTGAGGGATGGGAATGTGTAGGCTAAGGCTGGTCAGTGACGGAACCAATGGAGTAGGGTGGTGGAGCAGTCATAGAATCTTGGCCTGGTAGTCTTTCCCACCCCCTAACAGGCACTGGCAGCTCCACCGTTACATGTCATCAGCTTGGAGCTGGGTCTGCTGCCGCCAACTGGGCCTGGGAGTGACTCTGTTCTGTTTAAGGCTACCAGTGCCCCATACACACCCCAAATGTAGGGCTCTGATGATTGGTTTGGGGACCTTTTGATTGTACTCCAATGACATTCCCAAGGTTTTCTTTGTAACTCTCTAATAGCAAGAAACTTATTTGGAGGGGAAAAGAGAAGAGGAGCCGGGCTTATGTTTTGTTTTGTTTTTTAAAAAGGCACTAAATATTCTGAGGCACCTGATAAAATTGTGAGACTGGATTTATGCGGTTAGGATCATTTTAAACCTAAAATGTCTATTTCACTTCCTAGATAAAAATAGTTTTCTCTAGGAAACATCTTCTGTTATGGGGGATTTCAGTTGATAGAGCATTTACTTATGTAGGATGTACTCCTGACTCCAGTACGAGGCTAGGGGATTGCGAAGGTAATACATCTGTGGGCAGTAAGGTTCCTTGTTTGCAGGAGGTGGAGACTATGGGTGTAGCTTTAGTTCAAAGGACTTCATGTAATTCCCCAAGGTTCAAAGTTCAATCTAAATTAATTTCATTATGTATGTTTGAGAAGGCTTTAGAAGAGGAAGAAAGGGATGCAATTGTGGATTTTGATACACTTTCCCCTATTGATCAGGATAGAATAATTGAGAAACTTAAGTACCTGCAGGGGAAACGTAATTGTAAAACGCTGAGCTATGCAGCTCCTGGCACTGGACCCGATTTTGTTCGGGAGTTTGCTTGTCATGATCTTATCCAATTAACCAACATGAGATACCTTGACTCTGAGGAGCTGGCTTCTCATGCTTCCGGTATCGAGACTGACTGATTTTGGCTCCTGATGTTCAAACCTTTTTTGATATTATTTATGATATAATCTGACTGCAGGAAACCTGGCTTGTGGACTCTAGCTGCTTATCTCTTCCAGGGCACCAATAACCCAGCCATTAGGAAGGGGAAGCAGGCTCGACCAGTAGGTGGTCTTGGGACAGTGTGTAAATTATCATCTATTCTGAATGCTTATAAAATTGGTAATAACCTACGATATACTCTGGTAGTTAGGTTTTCTTGGGGCAGTGCTTCCGGTCTTATTGTGATTAATGTTTATATCCCGCCCTCAGTGGGGTTAATGGAGCGAGCTACCTTCTGGACTGAGTTGAAGAATTTTGTATAATCCCTGGAAGAGTTATATCCAGGCATCCCTGTGGTGCTTGCTGGGGATATAAATGCTAGAACAGGGAACAGCACCTCCAAACAAGCTGAGCTTATGGGACTAGACAAGAGCAATGAGTTTTTCTTACCTCCAAGGGCTTCAAGAGACCCGCTGCTTAATGGTTTAGGGCTTCAATTTTTGAAATTCTTATTTAGCGGGAATTGGAAAATTTTAAATGGGAGATATGTTACTGACCCTGAAGGGAGACGATACGTTTTTGTCTAAGCAGGGTTGCAGTATAATTGATTACTTTTGTGTCCCTCCATTTTTGGTGTTTTGACTGTTTTGAAGTTATTTTGAGGGGTTATAGTGATCATCACCCTATTACTACATTGTTTGCTGCCAGGACCCACCTTACTGTGAGTCAGTTCGGGGTGACTGCCCCAGGCCCCGCGCTCGGGGGCCCTCCGCTCCCAGCTGCTTTCTGTCTCGGCTAGGGAGAGGCAGAGGCCCCTCCGTTGCCTGTCTCGGACTCTGCCAGGGAGTGAGGGAGAGGCAGGGGCCCCTCCACTGCCTGTCTCGGACACAGCCAGGGAGTGAGGGAGAGGCAGGGGCCCCTCCACTGCCTGTCTCGGACACAGCCAGGGAGTGAGGGAGAGGCAGGGGCCCCTCCGTTGCCTGTCTCAGCCAGGGAGTGAGGGAGAGGCAGGGGCCCCTCCGTTGCCTGTCTCAGCCAGGGAGTGAGGGAGAGGCAGGGGCCCCTCCGTTGCCTGTCTCAGCCAGGGAGTGAGGGAGAGGCAGGGGCCCCTCCGTTGCCTGTCTCAGCCAGGGAGTGAGGGAGAGGCAGGGGCCCCTCCGTTGCCTGTCTCAGCCAGGGAGTGAGGGAGAGGCAGGGGCCCCTCCGTTGCCTGTCTCAGCCAGGGAGTGAGGGAGAGGCAGGGGCCCCTCCGTTGCCTGTCTCAGCCAGGGAGTGAGGGAGAGGCAGGGGCCCCTCCGTTGCCTGTCTCAGCCAGGGAGTGAGGGAGAGGCAGGGGCCCCTCCGTTGCCTGTCTCAGCCAGGGAGTGAGGGAGAGGCAGGGGCCCCTCCGTTGCCTGTCTCAGCCAGGGAGTGAGGGAGAGGCAGAGGCCCCTCCACTGCCTGTCTCGGACACAGCCAGGGAGTGAGGGAGAGGCAGGGCCCTGGCCGAGTCTGAGACAGGCAGTGGAGGGGGTCAGGGAGCGAGGGAGAGGCAGAGGTCCCGCCTCTCCCTCACTTCCTGGCAACTTTCGGTGGCAGCGGGCAGCATGGCAGCAGATTCAATCTGCTGCTGCGGCGCCCAGTGCGACCCAGGAACCTATAGTGCCGCGAAAAATGGCTGGACTTGGCAATGGGCAGAGGGGAGTACCTCCTCCACTCATCCCTGAGCCCAGGCCTAGGTAGCGCCCCCAGACGGAGCCGGGGAGCGCCCCCTGAGCCGGGGAGTGCCCCTAGACCCGCCAATGGGGCCCCACATTTCTCCCCTGCCCTGGGCCCCGCAGCCACTAAGACCGGCCCTGTTTGCTGCTAAATTACAAAGTAAACAACCGAAAAGGACCAGGTAATTCCACAGGCAGCGTTTGCTGCAGAAGGTGGGCACTGAAGCATCCTTTTAATGCTGCCTGCAACAAAAACATTGTCACGGCAAAAAGATGCTATTCAGCCGACTTGGTCTTTGTGGAAATCATCTCCTTAATGGAAGGCCATTTGCAATTCCCCTTTACTTAATAAACTCACAGCTGCCTACAAAGCAGTAGGTGGATACTTAGCAGGGAAAGAAAGAAGGTCTGCATTAACGATCTCTGGAGTGAGAGACTGATGCTAATGATACCAGAGTTAGGAGAGCTCCATTACAGGGTGTGTTACAACTTTTGTTTAGAAAAAAATCTTGGGGAAATGGGAGGTGGGCTCTTCTGAAAATCCAAGTCTGGTTGTGGGAGCTGAACGCTCTTGAAAAACTGCTCTGTAGGGCCTGGGAATTTTTTTAGCAGTGCTGATCACTCAAACCCCCCAAAGTGAATGAAAATTGGGGGTGCTCACAGCTGGGAACATTAGGTCGCCTGACTCTTTTTTGTTGTTGTTTTAAATCAACAGTCCATGATCCACAAACCACTTACTCTGGACTAGCCCAGTGAAGCTTGGTTCTGTGGAGCATGGCCTTTGCCCAGTGGTTGCCAAACTTTATCCTATGGCGCCACGCTCTGCAAAGTTGAAAATTATTCGTGCTGCCCCTACACCCTGTATCGTGCCACTGCGCCACTGCACCACTCTTATGTCACCTGCCGCTGAACTGCTCTGTACTGGCTAGTCCCAGCACAGAACAGCAGCAGTGGGACTCAGGAGTTCCTTTACTTCTTCTAGCAGCAGTGGGACTCAGGAGTTCCTTTGCTTCTTCTAGCAGCAGCTACTAGTGCAACAGTCCATGATCCACAAAGGAGGAAAATAGAGAACTGGAAGGGGAGAGACTGGGCACGTTCAGCCCTCTGGGCACTGACATGGAGACAGCAGCACATGCTGTCAGCTCTCACCAGGCCCCCACTTTTATCCAGTCTCACTCTGCCCCTGGATGTAATCAGTGCCTCCCCAGGGTGGCGTCCCCTTCCTCCAGTTTGGGAATCACTGCCATTGGCTAATATGGGAAACAAATTTTAGTGGCCATTTAACCCTTTGCCAAACCTTTCAGAACAAACCCACCTTTTTTTGACATCAGAGAGAGAGAGAATTCCAGGCAGATATTTGAATAAAGTTCATTATTTGCCTGGTTTTGCCCATCTAGCCAGGCTGACAGAATTTGTACAGCATGGTCTTTAGGCATGGAATGAATGAATGGAAGACGTGATGTTTGTAGGTGCCCAGCTCCAACTAAGGCTGTTTTTACATGATCTCAGTTAAACTGAATTAGCTTTTCGTCCAGATCCATGAATACAGGGTGGTTATTCAGGAGTAACGGTTTACATGGTAATTTTAAAATCAGGAATAAGAATGAATCCTGATTTTCAGTGTGAACAGGTTAATCTGGATTAGGAGCCACAAGAAAGACTGCGAAATCCCATGGTGCAGTGCAACCAGATTTCAGCATCCTCTTCCACTCTGATTTCTGGGAGCGCAGTGACAGCAACAGATACAGCAGTTCCCTTGCAAAATGGAGGGTTCTTTACCTTGGTATGGTGAATTTTAAATTCGGCGTAAACTGCAGGATACCATAGAGATACCGACAGCTAGAGAGCACACATGTCTATCTGCAGCACTCTATGGCGACTGAGACTCAGTCCAGATTAACGGTTCACATGATCACTAATTCAGACTGAGCTAAATCCACATTAAAATAAATCCTTGAAAAATAGGTTTTCAGAACCTGGTTTAAATTTTGAATCCAGGGTCATTAATTCGGATTAAAGTGTTCACACGATCAATTTAATCTGCATTAGGAGCCACTTAAGCATGTGGACATGGGAGACCTGGTAGATCTAGTGTACCTGGATTTCCAGAAAGCATTTGATAAGATCCCACATAAAAGACTCTTGAGAGAATTAAAAAGTCATGAGATAGGAGGTAGTGTTTTACTATGGATCGGTATCAGTTTAAAGGATAGGAAGCAAAGAGTAGGACTGAATGGTCAGTTTTCGTAATGGAGAGATGTAAAAAGTGGTGTGTCTCAGGGATCTGTATTGGGACTGGTGCTGTTTAATGTATTCATTAATCATCTGGAAATGGGCTTTAAGAGTGAGGTGATCAAATTTGCAGATGACATCAAGTTATTCAAGGTAGTTAAAACACGAGCAGACTGTGAAGAACTGCAACAGGATCTTACAAGACTGGGTGCCTGGGTATCTAAATGGCAGATGAGATTGAATGTGGGCAAATGCAAAGTGATGCACATAGGGAAATGAGTACACAATGCTGGGTACTAAGCTAGGAGTTACGACTCAGGAAAAGGATCTGGGAGTGATTGTGGACAATACGCTGAAATCCTCAGCCCAGTGCGCAGCAGCAGTCAAAAAAGCAAACAGAATGTTAGGAATTATTCGCAGTGGGATAGAGAATAAAACTGAGGATGTCCTAATGCCTCTATACAAACCAATAGTGTAACCGCACCTGGAGTATTGTGTGCAGTTCTGGTTGCCCCATCTCAAAAAAGACCTAGCTGAACTAGAAAAGGTCCAGAGAAAGGCAACAAGAATGATAAAGGGTATGGAACGGCTTCCGTACAAAGAGAGGCTTGACAAGCTGGGTCGCTTCAGCTTAGAGAAGAGAAGACTGAGAGGGGACATGAATAGAGGTTTATAAAATCTTGAGTGGTGTGGAACGAGTAGATGGGGAACGGTTATTTACCCTCTCAGATAGTACTAGAACTAGGGGACACTCCATGAAACTAGCTGCCGGCAGATTTAAAACAAATGAAAGGAAGTACTTTTTCACGCATTGTACAATTAACTTATGGAATTTGTTGCCAGAGGATGTTGTCAAGGCCAGTAGTATAGCTGGGTTTAAAAAAGGACTGGGTAAGTTCTTGGGGAGTAGGTCCATTAATGGCTATTAACCAAGTAGCTGACGGGATGAACATCTTACTGTTGGGAGCTGGGAGTGAACAACGGGGAATGGATTGCCCATTGTGACTGTTAGTTCTTCTCCCATGCGATTGAGATTGGCCACTGTCGGAGGACAGGATGCTAGACTCAGTATGGCACTACTTATGTTCTTATGCTCATGTAAGAACAGTCTATAAAGCCAATTGAAACAAAATCCACCCTCTGTATTCATGCAATCCTTTTATTTTCCTTTGGGATTGGCTAGCCAAGATCCAGTCTAGGCTGTTTATTGAGGATTCAAGTTCTATGTCTGTGATTGAATTTTCAGATAGCCAAATGACTATCTGCAGCAGAGTAAATATTTGTGTATTTGTTAAACTCCCTGGGTGTTTTGGTCATTTTCGCTCAGCTGTTCAGTTATTTGACCAAATATCTGAAATAAAATGACCAAAAAACCCACCCAAAAAACCCCTTGAAGCAAGTATTGGAATGAAGGGGACATGTACTTGCTTTGTCAGGCTCATACTGAGCAAGTTTGACAAATACAATATCTGCAGCAAATATTAATTTCAGATCAACTGGGAATATCTGTGAGGAGGTGAGACTAGAATTGGCAGTCCTGGTGGCTTGTGGGGGTCCACCATAGCACCCTGGTTTGGGCCTTGCTATTCCCATCGAGGTTCCGGTTTGGTTGCTAAGGCCACACCTCCACTGACCCCGGATTGGCTCCTGCCCCTTTATAAGGCCACTACAACAAACTGGGTGGAGCAAAGTATGTCACTTCCTGTTCCTGTGACCTACCTTGCTGCTAGCCCTGGGCCTGGTCTGAATCTGCTCATTTGCTGCTCTGGACCCATGTATTCCTATTCGGTCCCTTGCCTTTGTGACTTGCTCTGAATCCCTTGCCCTCTGCTTAGCACTGTGGCCTGATCTAGGCCTCCCCTGGACCCAGTCCTGCAGCTACTTACCAACTGAAGGGCCCTGACATTCACACACATGTTGCTTATGGTAAACCAGATCCTCCCGCTTGCATTGGCCTCATTCTCTAATCCCCAAAGATGGCTACGCCGCTGCAATTTGCATCATTGCTGACTTGCTTTCTCCTTATGCTTTGATAATTATCTAAGCAGAAAGACATTTTTTTTGCATTCACTCATCAGCTTCCAGCTGCAGAGCAGTCTGGGCTGGGAGTCAACTGCATAATGAAAGAACAGGAGGGATAGAACAGTTGTAGCAGGAAACCTAGTCTCTGCGGATTTCACTGTTGGGAGAGGAGTTCGTCAAGATCCAGGACTGTTTCTCTCCTTCTGATCCCTAGAAAGTAATCTTTATGAAAGGGGGGGAAAACTGTTGTAGCTCAGGGCAAGGAAAAGTGCTTCCAGGAGACGATCTAATTATCTCGGCATGGTGCTTGTACCATTGTGCTCTGCCACCGTATTCACACACACACACACACAGGTTTCTCTTTCTTGAGCACTCTCCTTCTCTGTCCTTTAGGGAATTATTTCCACCCCCCCTTTCTTTTAATTATGTGTCCCCCACAGGAGATTGAATGTAAGTCGTGAAATCACAGAAGTTAAAGAGGGAAAATACCTATTAGGCCATCTGTTTCGTTCGACTGCTAGTGCAGTATTATGCCCTTCAGCAGCATCTTGAGTGCAGTACAGTAATTCTGGGTATGGCAATTTGTCCACACTTAAGCATCGCTGGCGATGGGTCTGTTGCTCCTTCCCTCCGATCTCGGATGTTGTCAAGAGCCAGCCTTTGAACCAGTGTTCTCGGAAGTCCTGGCCCAGGGAGCCAGCTCAGCAGTAGGTCTATAAGGGGCACACCCCCCCCGGTACCGCCGCCTTTACTTTCGACAACAGCGGCAGCAGAGGCTTCCAGGACACACTTCGAGACCCCCTGCCCCCAGTGACTCAGCTGGCCACAGCACAGAGCCCTCGGCTTGCCATGGCAACCCCGCAAACACAGGATGCTACAGCACCGCCCCTGGCAGCGCCGCACAACGCAGGGGTGGGGCCAGCACCGTTGCGGCTGCAGGCGCACCACGGAGGCGGGACTAGTGCTATAAACACCGGCACTGGGAAGCACAGCGCCGGTGATCTGTACAAAGACTGGCCCCCGACCATCATAACCTTCGCTTGCTTGGGCTTGTGTGCCATATTGCTCTCCCCTTCCCCCTCCTCCTTCGCTGTGCCTGGAAGAGTCCTCATCGCGTGCCCGGTGAGATAGTTAAGGGTGAGTGTAACCGTCTGTATTTCCTGAGAGACTGTGTGTGAGAGTGAGTGAGTGAGAGAGTGCGTGAGGTTCTCCTCCCCCTTTGCCCTCCCCACTGTGAAACCTGTGAGACACCCTCCTCCTCCCGCACCTCCTCTAAGGACCAGAACCCCCTGGCCTTCACCTCCATCACTGACCTCCCCCTTCCCTGTAGTGTGAGTTTGGGTTCAAGACAGATTGGCAGGTACTGGGGTTCCTCCGGTGTGCGTAGCTCGGCGCCCTATGATGATAGAGGCCGCTACCATACTTTGGGTATTGGGCCACACTTCTATCCTGATGGGCATTCCTCCCCACTCCGCCGGTGCCTGTGCCCTGTGAGGGTTCCTCCACACCCTGTTAGCAGTTGCCTCCCTTCCCGTGTGCAAGGTGGTCTGTCCTCCCTTCCTAGTGTTTCCAGCCCCCTCCCCATGACAAGGTCAGAGCTTAGTCTGGTCCAGTTCAGGGAGTGCCAAAGTCAAGCATCAAGACCCTAGGGGATGACATTTGGTAGCTATGGACCTGGGAGGTCCTCTTCCCACAGGCTGGCTGGTGTCCACTTGTGTTGTGGAGACGCTGCCTGTTTCCTGTGGGTGCCTTCTATGGGCCAGGGCAGTCAACGGGGACAGTGATGGCCCAGCCAATCAGGGCGGTGAATGGCCGTGGCGAAGCAGGAGGGTGCTTTGCTTCTGGGAGCGCAGCCAGTCAATCTGATGGCTGAGTGGCCATGAGCCTGCTGTGGGGCCCGGAGACCTGCTGCATTTAAGCCCTGCTCCTGCCAGAGCCTGACAGAGTGTTACTGCTGCACCTTGAGCCTGGAACCAATGTGGTAGGCCTCTGGCTCCAGTCGCTGGCTGCATCTGCCAGCTTCCTGACCCTGGGTCCCTGAAGCCAATGTCTTGCTTTCCCTTAGCTTGGTCTGTTAACTACTGGCCTGTTTGTTCTGCCCTGTCCCAAGTCCTGTATCTGTTCCTGCTTTGAACCTTACCTGCCCTTGTTCTGACTTTACAGCAGCAACTCTGCCAGATTCCTAATCCTGCAGTCATGATCCTGCTCCTTGACCCAATGGAGCTGCTCCTGAAGTCTGTCCACATCCTGGATAAGTGAGTCCGTACTGATGTGGGACTGGAATAGTAAGGAGGTAACAATCCCTTGCTCAGCTTTATAAAAAAAAACAAATCCCAAAACCTTTGACTACAGAAATTTTTTAACATCCAGGAGTAAGTAGCA
This sequence comes from Sphenodon punctatus, assembly GCA_003113815.1. NCBI lineage: Eukaryota > Metazoa > Chordata > Lepidosauria > Sphenodontia > Sphenodontidae > Sphenodon > Sphenodon punctatus. The sequence goes on along the minus strand of QEPC01008384.1, from coordinate 4,247,240 downwards.
TCCAGATTTCCTGCCCCAAAATAGCATCCTTGTCTAACGGAGGCAGCAAAAGGAGAAGAATGTACAACCTGGTTTTGTGCAGGGCACGCAAAGCTCCGGTCTTGACAATGCAGCTGCCGATGTGCTGAACCCTTTACACTGGTGTAGTAGCATGTGACTGGGAAAGCTGTGCTCTAGCTCCGGCAGAAAGCATGAATCAATTAACCAGCACTTCTCCACTGATTGTGGAGCACATTGTATCTATTAACCTCTCTCAGACATCTCAACTCTCAGACAATAGTCCCCACTAACCCGTACCTAGAAAATGAATTGTAATGAGTTACCTTTCTTCTTTTCTCTTTGTCATCTGTTGACAAAGAGACATTGGCATAGCTTTTTTCTGTTTGGCATTCCTCTCTGCCTGTTGGTGGAGTTAGCGATCTTACACAAAATGCCAGTCTGATAAAGTCACTCCAATCCTCTTGGACACGGCAGGCTCCTCTTGTTAATTGACTGCTCTGGGTAGTCATTTTTCCTGCTTGAAACGCCCAGTGTTTTATCAAAGCAAGATGATTTATTACCTGTAATTATTAATTTTTGAAAACACAGCAGTGTGTGTGTGGTTTTTCTGCTTGAAGGAAATCCTCTTATGGTCACACAGTACCCTCTGTCAATGGTAAGGAAAGCTGTGTCAATGGAAGGATTGTCTTTCCATAGAATTCTTGATCCATCGGGCCAAGGCTTTCCACCAGAACTGGAGCAGAAGTTTCTCTGTCATGCACAACACAAATGTAAAGTGTTCACCATATAAACAGCATTGCCAGGATTCTTCAAGAGTTGCACCAAACCAGATTGTACAATCTATAGAGTTGAGAGACAGCCACCCACACAGCAAAGATTCTGACTCAAAGTTGGAGGGTTTCATGTGGAAAGGAAAGGGGTAAAGAGAATTGCTTCCTATTGGTGGGTGGGGTTTGGGGGCCTGATTGTCATTGTTCTTGTTATCACAAGAGCCCTGTTGGTAAAAGGACATGCTTGGACGGAAGCTTTTACTTACATCCTAGATTGTAAACCCCTCGGGGCAGGGACCCATCTCTAGTTAATGATTGTGCACTGCCAGGCGCACTGCTGGTGCTATATAAGTAGTAAATAATAATAATTGAAGTGCAAACGTAGTGTGACCAGGGTGAGCCAGGATTAGGGTAACAGAAGCCTCCCTGCCTGAATCGTGTGTGGCTCAGCAGTTCAGGGACCGCAGGTGGATATCAAGAACCAGTGTTGTCAATAGAGGGTTGAACTTGGACCTGAGAGACCAAGGCTCAAATCCTATCTTAGCCTTGTGCACATCACTATCTCTCAGCCCCGCTTCTCCCATTGGTAAAATGAGAATTAATAATGCCTGGGTGGTTGTGAGTGTGCACTAGATAGAGATTGCAAATCACAACAGCTTGTTGCCGGAGGAAGTTGGAGAGCTTGCTGCCAAGGAGTCTTGGGTGGCAATAAAGTGCCTCAAGAGTTCTTCTGTTAGACTTGTTATTAAAAAATGTGGTTTGAGTCAATGGACTGGTAAACCTTACCATACTCTGCTCATCCATTCCCTTTGTTATTTTCCTGTGCAATGGAATTGAACTCTTTCTTCCCTGCAAAAGGAGGGGGGAAATGACGTGTTTGCTTTTTCCACCCCCCTAAAACTGGCACCTGTGATTGAATTTTAAGCCAGGATGCCATCGCCTGAATCCTTTTCTGTACCCCACAGAAAGTTAGAGGCTGTTTGTCTGGATAATGCTTAAGGTGCTTTCTTTTTGCATGTCACACAGGAGCACAACGATAGGTGGCCAGATCCAAGGTGACACATGAAGTTGGTGGTGGAGCAGAAAATTGAACCAGAATTGTATGAATCACGGTTGGGGAATCTTTTCCCTCTCGCTGGCCACTTCAAACAAAAATCAGTACAAGCTCCATGGGGGGCTGCGATTAAGGTGCTCAAGATGGGGGAAGAAGGAAGGGCAGGGTCCAGTTCACTGATCCATCCCCTGTCCATGTGTCCATGGCCTCATCTCTGCCCCCTTCCCCTGAACTTTCTGTGCTTAAAGATTACGGGCTGGATGGAAGGGTCAAGTCAAGGAATTAAAAGGGGCCAAATAAAAACCCGTCCTGGGTTGGATTTGGTCTCCAGGCTGCTGGAGAGTCCCAAGCTAGCACCCTAACCACTAGACAAGCCTTCCTTCCTTTCCAAATGCCTGAAATAAATTATAGGCACTTAATGCTAATGGATCATCAAAGAACGAGATATTTGTAATGGAAAGCCCTGAACGCCACAGCACCTTGGCTTGCCGTGATCAATTTGATCTCTCTCTGGAGTTTTGTTCTAAAAGCCGGTGCTGTCGGCTTTGAAAGCTCAGATTGGAAATCTAATCCAGTTAAGATCAGAAAGTTTCAGAAGAGGCGCCTAAAAATGTAACCCCATTATCCGCTCCCCAGCGTGTTGAAGGCGAATAACATCTTCACACTGTAGCACCTTCCATCCGGGGAAAACAATTAGGAGTGACTAAGTTGTATGATTCCCCCTGAGCAGCATGTGGCAGGATTTTCTAATAGCGTCCCATTAAAAAAAAAAAAAGAGAGAGAGGAGAAGAATTGGGCAGGATAACATTTATTGAGCCTGATTAAAAAAAGAAAAGCATTTATTTTATTTTTAATTATGCAATTATGTAATTGCTCATAAGCAATTGCCTTTTTTGAAACTGCTCGTTTTGGGAGCTATGGCGGTCTGCGCTGACCTTGTCCTGCGATACCGGCTCTCCTTGAATCTTCATCTAACTCAGGAGTGGGGAAATGTTTCCCTCCCAGGGGCCACTTTGATAATTAGTACATGCTCCAAAGGCCACAGAGAAGCTGTGGGTGGGGTGTGCTCGAGGAGTGCGCTCAGGAGGAGGAATGCTCTGGCCAGGGCTCTGGCCCCGTCTTGTGGGCACACCCTCCTCTCTGCTCCCTTCCCCTCAGCTGTTTTTCAGTGCTTGGGAGCAGGAACGTGATCCAGGGGCCAAACCTAGGAACTGGAAAGGGACTAATAAAAACTCGCCATGGGGCCACATTTGACCCCTGGGCCTCAGGTTTCTCACCCTTGATCTAAATGCTGCAGTCTTTGAAAAGCTGGATAAACATGAATTGACCCGCAAAGTTGGTAGATGGTTTCCCTGGCTTCTTACTCTGCTATAGAGTCTGTCTTCTTCTTTGATTGTGTGTGTGTGTGTGTGTGTGTGTAATAGTCTATGGAGGACTTTTCAGAATCCTACTTAAAGGAACATGTGGCAAAATAGATTTTCTCTTGGACCCAATTAACAGCTGAGTTACGCTACTCTAGTGAAATACAGGCCAGAGAGTCTCCTAGACTATTTACATGATTTATTGGAATATGGCGGTCTACCAGAGAGGGTGGCAGCGGTTATATTTCATTTATGAAGATGTCAGTGGGGGGAAAAGGGCTCAGCTATCAAGCTGTTTGAGATTTTGATACCCCAACAGAGCCCTAAAGCTTTAACCGCCCAGCAAAGATTTTAAAAGCCCCCTCAGCTACCGCTCATTCTGGCTGTTAGCAGCACTAAATGGCACACCAGATGCAACGTGGCAACTGGACTTTGCGCAGAGGCTGATGGAAAGCGCTGCTCATTTATGCTGAATGGCTGCAGGTTTGTGCAGAGGGAAATGCTAAGGCCTAGCGTTCCAGATGGAAAGCGAGATGAATCCCTCAGTCTTTATGAGCATATGGCCCGCGACAGACTTCTTGTGATCATAGCTGAAGGGTTTGGTGACATTATTCCTTCTTTGTTATACTTGAAATCGGTCACTTTGAAGCCAGCGTAGGACATCTCAGCCGAAGGTCCGTCAGAACCTGGGTCAGGATCACACCCAGGGTCAAATGCTGATGGCTGGCTTGAGCTGATCCCAGGAAACCACCTGAAGTTGTAATTAGAGCGCTGTGCCAAGCCAAAAGCCAGAGAATCAAAGCCAAAAGTCTGGAGCAAGAAACCAGAGCTGTGGAGGATTTGGCACCTGTGGGTCTAGAACCTGCTGAGGTCCTCCATGCCGCTAAATTAAACTGGAACCCACCTGAGGAACTGGGAAATTGATTCCCACAAGGACTTGGTGGCTGATCACCTTGTCACAAGCCCCATTTATAGCCCTGGGTGGCCAGTGGGAAAGTAGGAGGTATCGGCGAATCAGGGACCAGGGTGTGGTGTCACCAGCCACATGGCGCCGCCCCTTCCATCTCAGATCATCAAGAGATTTTTTGCATGCTCAAGGACCTCTCTTGAATAGGGGTGGACTAAATTGGGTGGGAGGGAGAGAAAATTTGAAAATGCAGCAAAACATTTTTGAATTTATTTATTTTTTTGCTTCAAAACTTTTGAAATAGAAATAAATTTCTGTGGTTTTTTTAAAAAATAAAAAAATTGGAGATTACCAATATAAAATACAATCATAAAAAATATTATAAAATACTCATAAAACCAGAACAATTAAAACACGGCTAGGGAACAGTAAAACAAATAATACAATAAATAAGGGTGGAGGGAGATAAAAACCTCTAACCAATCCTCCCCGCCCTCCCCAAAGGCCTGGGCGAACAGCCAGGTCTTGCACATTCGCCTAAATGTTAAAAGGCTTGGGGCCAGGCGAGCTTCCTCCGGGAGGGAATTCCAAAGGCGCAGTGCGGCCACCGAGAATGTCCTCTCCATTGTGCCCCCCTGCTTGAGACGGGGGACCTCTCAAGAAGGCAGACCGAAGGAGCTGCTCTGGGGTCCGGAGGGTGAGGCGGTCCCTAAGGTACGAGGGGCCCAGACCGTGAAGGACCTTTATAAATCAATACCAATACCTTGAACCTGGCTCGGCACGCTATTGACAACCAGTGCAGAGTCCGGAGCACAGGTGCTATGTGCTCCCGACGACCCGTCCCCGACCGGAGCCGGGCCACCGCATTCTGCACTAGCTGCAGCCTCCGAACCAGGAACAGGGGCAACCCCACGTAGAGCGCATTGCGGTAGTCCAGCCTCGAGGTGACAAAGGCATGGATGAGGGAGACCAGGTCCGGACCGGAGACGTATGGACGCAGCCTCTGCACCAGATATAACTGGCGGAAAGCGGCCTTCACCACTACCTCCACCTGCCGCTCCAGGTGGAGATCTGCGTCCAACACCACCCCCAGACTCCGAACCTGTTGAGCTATAGGAGGGCGAGCCCCCCCAATAAGGGGGGCCGACACCTCCCTCGCTCTCTCCACCAACATCACCTCCATCTTATCGGGGTTGAGCTTCAGTCTACTCTGCCACATCCATTCCGCCACGGCCTCCAGACACTGGGATAGCACCGAGACAGCAGGGTCTGGGTCAGCTGAAAAAGAGAGGTACAGCTGAGTATCATATTGGTGACATCGCACCCCAAACCCTCTCATGACCTCCTCCAAGGGCTTCATATAAACATTAAATAATAATGGAGACAGAATGGAACCCTGCAGAACGCCGCAGGATAAAGCGCAGGGGCAAGATGTTTCAGCTCCCAGCACCACCCGCTGGCTTCTCCCTGAGAGGAATGAGTGGAAACATTCAACAACAGTCCCGTCCAGACCCCCCCAGGTCACGCAGCCACCTCAACAGCAGTCCACGGTATCAAAAACGGCCGAGAGATCTATCCGGATGAGAAATGTTGAACATCCTGCATCCATCTCCCGGCGGAGATCGTTGACCAAGGCCACCAACGTTGTCTCGGTGCCATAGCCGGGGCAGAACCCAGATTGAAAAGGGTCCAGGAAACCAATGCTATCTAGATGCGCCTGGACCTGGATTGCCACCACCTGCTCAATAACCTTCCCTAAAAAGGGAAGGTTAGAGACAGGTCGGTAGCTGGCGAGTGCGTCCAACTATGGTTTCTTCAGCAAGGGGCGCACCACAGCCTCCTTGAGGCTAGGCGACAGCCTCCCCTGCTGCAGGGACGCATTAACCACCCTCGCCAGCACTGTCCCCAATGTCTCCCTGGAGGCTTTCACCAACCAGGATGAGCATGGATCAAGTTCACAACTGGTGGCTCTCACAGACCGCAAGACATCCACTGCATCGGCCGGCGTCACTTCCTGAAACTCCCCCCACAAAGTTGGACCACACGGGGCCTCCATCACCTCGCGCTCTCCACCTACTGCCCCCAGTCCAGCGTCAAAGTCGTTCTGAAACCAAGCGATCTTGTCTGCGAAGTAGGTGACAAACTCCTCACAGCAGGCCTGGGACAAGTCCCCGTCCAGGCGGAGGGAGGCCGGACTGACCAGCCCCCGCACCACCTGAAACAGCTCTGCCGGGCGTGACTTTGCAGATGCTATGAGGACAGCAAGGACAGCAAAATTTGCTTTGTTACCTGGAGTTTTCTGCTCCCAAAAACCAAGCAGAGGGAACGTTTCCATTATTTATTTATTTTGTTATCCAAAGAATTGATGGAATGGATCATTTTTGCCAAAAATTTCAGGGCATCAAGAATGCTCATTTTTTTCAGATTTATATTTTATTGGAAGATATTTGACCAGCACTTGAGAGAGGCAGTGGCTCCTTCCCACTCTCCTCAGGACTTAAATTAGGCAGAGGTACCACTTTTTAAAAAAATATCATGCCAGAAAGTGCCACGTGAATACATCCTGCAGCATCAGAGCCACAAATATGGTAGTTGTAAACCAAGCTCCAATTAGCTTCCACCAAGTTTGTAGGGAGTGAGGAACAATGACAGATTGTGCTTGTTAAGTAAGCTTTAAACAATCCTACTCTTTGATCATTTAATTTGTGCTTCTTGTTAACCAAAACAGGAAGATGAAAAGTATCTGATCTCTGAGCTTTAACATACGTTGGCATTAGCTACGACGATGTTTCTCATGCTGAATTCTCTGCAGGTGAACGTTTCCTCCATGTGATTTATTTTTTTCCACATCCTGATTTTAGGATGGGTTTGGCAAGTGACGGAACACACACACTTTTAATATTGGGCAGGAAAATTAAGACATAACTGCATCGCTCTTCAAAGTATAAATTTGCTGGGGTTAATCTCTCACACCCTTGTAAGCATTGATTATGCCTGAGCAGCTAAACTCTGTGACTTAGTGCAGGGATTTCCTACCCCTCTTCTATGAGCCAAATCTGACTGACAGTTGGTTTTTTGTGGTCCCTGTCCACTTCCTTGATATGGCTTCTGGGTCCAGCCCCTGTCCTCAAGCACCGGAAGAACAAATTTAGGGGAAGGCTGCAGAGAAGAAGGGATTCCTTGAGGGACACAGAATAGATCCATGATCTGGACCTCTCCTTTCTTTCCCCAACCCCGAGCAGACACCCACTTCCTAGCCAGTGCTTTAATTTGTAAAAAATGAATTCCTGAAACCACGCACCTTACCCCCAAAACCTGGCCTCTACAGCTTGTCAAAGCAGGAAAAGGAAACTAACCCCTCGTCTCTAGCTAGAAACCTAATTCTGCCTCTCTCCAGATGAATAGAAATCAGGGGTTCTTGTGATGTAATCTAGAAGGGCACATGGAGGCTCATGAGCCACTTGCGACTGTTGGCAAAGAAACTGTAAGTCAACAACAGAGAATCTACCCAGCAGAGGGGGGCGGGGGAAACCCCATTAGTTGCCCTTATTGCAGCTTCCTGAGAAGTAGCTTCTTGGGAGTACATCCCTATGGCTTCCTCAGGAGAAAGGTCAGCAGCGCCATCATTTATTTTGATGTGCAACTCTTGGGGTTCCAAGCAGAGTTGAAACGAGTAGTGAATTTACTACCTGTACATAATTCCCACATTTTCAGGTAGCCGCAATTACTTGACCTGTCCTTGTAGTAAAACAAGTAGTAGCATACCCATTTTGGATTTAAAATAGGGGGGAAACTCTGTATGTGTGTACGCTGATTTTTATAAGCCAGGTGATTGAGGGAGACTTGAACAGCCAGAGGGTGGCATAGAGCTGAAAACCCTGAATGCAGCCGCTCCAAAGCAGAGCTCCTGAGCCATTGTAGGCAGACCTTTTCAGGTGCTAACCATATGACCAATATGCAATGCCTATCTCCATGGCTAAAGTAGATTGGAGGAAGCTAGCACCTGCTGCTGGCAGAGCTTTGGGAAGGAAGTGGGAAAGTTGAGGGCTCAAGGGTGCTGTAGGCAAAAAGATTGTGTTAGCATCAGAGAATCCTCCATACAGAGGTCTAAAAAAGCTCTGTTTTATAAGTGTTAATGTTTTACAAAATAAAGGTAACTATGGAGGAAACCACCTATTCATGTGAGTAATATGCCAGCCTAGTCTTCATGACTGAATTAATAAAAGATGGCTAACGGTAGCTCTGGCACTAGAGCGAAGTACAGGATATTGGAAAGTCAAGGCTGTGTCCAGTTAAAGGAATAGTATCTAGATGTCAGAGAATCTACCATGGAGGAGGAAGGCTTTGTGTTATTGCTTCCTAAAGTAAATTTACAAATGTAAGAAACACACCTTCTGCTTATCACACAGTCAAAAAAGCTGGGGGAGGAGGTTCCCCCCAGCATCAACCTCTACTTTAACAGAGGTGATCCCAGCAGAGATTCTCTCCCACTAGCTCTTCTATTGCCTTGTGCTAGCCCCACCAGCTGATCTATTGCCTTGAGCTAGGACGCCCCCCCCCCCAAGGCACAGGGGTTGGACATTCAATCCAGCTAGCTGTGTCTCCTGTACACCTCAGCCTCTTAACCAATCCCAGAGGGAAAACAATGCGGCCTAGAACCCAAGACCTTTGGCATGCCAGCCCCTTGGCTTAGCTACCCAGTCACGCAGCTAGTTCTGCTAGAATAGGCCAGCAAGCACCCATTTATCTAATTGCCGGGCAACAGGCAAAGGCCTTTCCTAGTGGCTGAATGAAAATACCTCAGCCAAGGTGTTCTGCTGTAGCACTGGTGGCAGAGCAGTGAGATGAAGTCTGATAAGACAAGAGTTCGTGGCTGGGTGACTGTCTGTACGGGTGAATCACACTGTTCTTTTAAGTTTTGGTGTACTCTAAAATAGTTCTGCATAGAAACATTAGGTAATGGGCTACCTAAACCACAGTGCAGACTAGAACCCAAGACCTTTGGCATGCTAGCCCCTTGGCTTCGCTACCCAACCACACAGCTAGTTCTGCTAAAGCATGCCAGCAAGCACCCAGCCATCTAACAACTAGGAAATATGCAAAGGCCTTTCCTAGTGACTGAATTAATATTCCCATTCAGGGCAACTTGCTGGAGCTCTGAGAAAGAGACTGACAGGACAAGCGCTCACATCTGGAGGTCAAAGTTTATGTATGCATGCATCACTCAATTTTTAATTATTTTTTTTGCAGGCTAGCATTAGGTAATGGGATAACAGTACACAGAATCAGACCATCAGAAAGGCTAAGAGACATGCCAAAAGTTACACAAAGCCTCTGATAGAGCAAGGAATTGAACCTCAGCCTACTAGGCTAATGTATTAACCCCTGGACCAATTGTCAGCTCACAGTTCAAGTAGAAACCCTGTGGGTTGGTACTTGATTGTAAGAGAGTTAACTCCTGAACAGCTCGGTGTTACTGATGATAGAGATGTGGTTGGGGAAGCTATGAGTGAGTAAGAGATCCTAGTGGCTAAGGGGCTAAACCTGGGATTTCAATCCTGTCTAAATGGTGGCCTGGACAATTTGTGATCTCTTTTTGCCTTACAGAGTTGTTGTGAGGGTGCACTAGGTAAGCCGTGTAAAGAATACACTAGAAAACCCTGTCTGCGTTAATGTGCTGGGGGTTCCATCCTGCCAACGATGACTGTGAATGAGCTGAGCTAGCAGAGATTCTCTCCCTCTAGTTATCTATGCCAGGGGCTGGGCAAACTGTGGCTCCGGAGCTTCGCGTGGGCAGTTCAAGCCTGGCTCTCGGGCAGGCCTCAGACCCTGCGCTGCCTTGATGATTCTGGGTCTTTATTTCACTGCTCGTGAGTCTGTCGCTGAATCACAGCGGCTTTTCAGAATCTCCCCAGCCAGGACCAATGAGCAACAGCTCCACCGGCCAGACGTGAAGCAGGAGAATTGTGTGTGTGTTCCTTGTGGCTCTGGGCCGGATGAAGAGTTTGGTCTATGGCTCTTGGATTAGGGAACATTACCCACTGTGATCTCTGCGATGACCAGCACAGAGGGCGGAGCAGGAAAATCATGAACACATGCCAGCCAGGGGGGTGTCTGGCTTTCCTTTCCAACTCTGAAATGGCCAACCTTGGCCTGGTCTTTCACAGTTCGGGGTGCCCACTCCTACTGAGGACATTCTCCTACTGGGGACATTTTCCAGGCCCCTTGAATTTAACTGCTGGGGCTGAGCCCCAGCTAGGTTCTGCTCCTAGCCAGCCTGTGCACCTTCTACTACTTTTCAACGTGGCCCACTGCAGGGGAGAGGTTTCTCATCTCCCCTTGAGAACTTGCAGACTCCCATCTTCACAAAAACCTTCTGACTGCTGTGATGGTACCCTGGGAACGGAGAGGGGTTGCAATGATCATATGCTGGTTTACCCCGTCTCCTTTCCTTACTGATCTAGCATGACACACTTGACAAGCCATCAGCTGACTTGGGACTGTACCCAGGACCTCTGGATCTAACCTGTGCTAAAATCTCAGCTCTATCATCTTGGTGTCAGTTGCAGCTTTAGAAATCCCAAGTCCACGCTGCTTGAGTGCCTGTTGCAGCAGGCTCAGCGTTCGCTACATAGATCGTCTGGGCAAATGGGAGGTAGGCGATACCCAGAGCCAACCACTTTGAGTCTTACCCAGCTTCTTAAATAATATCTTTCCCCCAACTTCATCTGAGCTAGCGTCCTGACTTGGGCGAGTGAAACGATGGGCAGAATTTAACTCCAAGTCTGAGAAGAATTTTGTCTTCTCTTTAGATTATAAACATGTTGGCCCTCCTCCAGAATCAAGTGGCTACACTGTTAGCCATCTTTTATCCAGCGGCGTAACAAATGCAGATAAAGTGCTACATTTGTATTGCGGGGTGGGGGCTAGACTCAGTCGCAATTACGGGCCGGGCCTCTTATTCTTAACTAAGGGCAGGGCCCCGATTCTTCTGCGCTACTGCGATTCGCAGAATTTTCGCAGAATCCTGCCCTGGGCAGGATTATTGCAGAAACTGGGGAAATCCCTGCGGAATTTCCCTTCTCTGATGGTGAGCCAATCCGGGACCTGCTTTATTCTAGCCACAAGCCAATCAGGGGTTTGTGTGGCCTTTATAAAGCAGCTCCTGGATCCTGCCACTTACCTGATCGCTGAGGGACCCGACCGCCACTCCAGGGATCATCGCCGCCACTCCAGCCGCTGCTCCAGGGATCGCTGTCGCCGCTCCAGGGATCACCGCCTCTGCCTGCTCCAGCCATAAGGTAAGTAGGTGTGGGGTGTGTGTGTGGACTCTTGCGTGGGGAGGTCCCGCTGCGAGCTCTGCATTGCCATGTGTTTTGGGGGGTGGGTTAGGAGCTGTGCCCTCTGCATTGCCATGTGTTTTGGGGGTGGGTTAGGAGCTGTGCCCTCTGCATTGCCATATGGGTTTTTTTTTGGGGGGGGAGTTGTCTGATATTTGAAATACCTGTACACAGAAAAAATTATAAGCAGATTTTTTATTCATTGGTACAAGGAAATGGATCGCCATCTCACAGTTTTAATTTTACTAGACTTGTTTTGTAACTTTATTGGGTCGCAGAATTTTCAATTTGGGGTCGCAGAATTTTGGGGGGGAAATTGCAGAAGAATCGGGGCCCTGACTAAGGGTGACTCAAGAGGCTAAATAACTAACAGGATTCAAGGTTGCATATGAAATTGGCTTTTTAACTTTCATGGACAGCTGCCATTTCCCATTTAAACTCTGCCTTGTAAGAGCACTGACAAGGAGCTCTGGGCTCTGTTCAGTTGGCCCACCTCAAAGGCTGGCCCTGCTTGTGTGGGCCCTGGGCTCATTGGTTACTGCTTTTGGTCTGCCACTGGTTGTATCCTAGGGTAAATATTCCCATTGGCACTTTCACTGTTGTTCTAAGGTGCTTTTGCAGGAGTAGCACTGAACCATGTTTTTCAAACACAGTACCAAGAATAGAGTGGAAAGGAGGCCTTAGTGTCATGTAAAGACCCGAGGAGGTGGGGAACATTGCCTCTTGCAAACCAAAGGCAAAGAAACAAATTTCCATCCCCCACTAGGGCAGAGTAATCACTCATAGAGGAAGCTTTATTGGTAAAATGGTTCTCTTGGCTTCCTTTCAAGTTTCAGGAGCCATTTTATCATATTACTTTAGCAGTGAGGCAGTAATCAATTCAACCCCAGTCTCTAGAAGAGCCACTGAAACATGTAATGTTTTAATTTGATTGGATTATTCAGAGCCTGACACTTGGCTGATGATGGAGAAGAAAAGGTTATTATTATTGTCATTATCATTATTATTTATTTAGATTTATAACTTGTTGCATCCCAAAGGATCAGGGCAAAACTTTGACAGTCCTTACCCAGTTCACCCTCACAACAACCCTGCAAGGTATATCATTATTATTGTCTCATTTTACAGATGGGGGAAACTGAGGTTGAAAAAGACACTTACTTAAAGCCACCAAGTGAGTTAATAGGTAAGGTAGGATTTGAACCCTGATCTTTTAAGTGCAATTTCAACACTTTATCCACTAGGCCACAGAGGCTGTTTTTTTGGTGTGAGAATGCTAGTGGGTGTGTCACAGACACAAGACACGTTAATCTTTTCAAAAGAGCCTAGGTGACTTAGGAGACTTGGCCTAATTTTCAAAACTGTCTGAGGTACTTAGGCTGAGGTACTGAGTACTCAGCCTAAGTACTGAGGTACTTAGGCTGAGGTACTACTGTACACATTTATGCTGATGTGTACAGTAGTCTCCCTCATTTTGTCATTATTACACAAGGGTGTAATGCTTTGTAGTACTAAAGTTACTAAGGCCAACAATTAATTTCATGTACATGGGCCTTGCCTCTGTTTTACTCCTGAAGCGTTCACATGAACAGAGCACTAGACCTTATTCAGAATTTGGAAGAAGAGTATGCACTTCCAAAAAAAATCAGGCATATGTACTCCCCTTTGGTTTGATTTCAAAGTAGCTGTTCATGTGAACACTCATCAGTGTGAGGGTGGCAACCACAGTTCAGAGATCATTACACCTCAGCGAGAAGGGAGATGGTTTACAGTGTTTGTCTGAACGCTACCAAAGTAGAGTACTTATTTCAGCGTAATTAAAACAAAGTAGTTCCTTTGGTTTACCCCTGTTTGTCAGAACATTGCCTAAGGCCTTGATCTTCTGTTGTGGTGAGGGATACAGTACCCTGTGACAGGACAACCATGGAATATTTATTCTAGGGTATCTCTGATTGTGAGACTGCTCAAAGGTGCATGGTAAGCTACCACACTCTTTCTGTCTGCAGACCCGACATCCCTCAAGGACAAGCTAATCTATCAAGTGAATGCTCGTAAAACGGATGCCGCAGTGGGCTCCCTGGGGCAACAGCTAGTGAGAATTCACTGATAGACTGAAGGGCTGATGAGATCTGAGGGTCAGAGAGTGGAGGCTGGGACTAGGGTTTCCTTTGTGTAATAATAATAACAAAGAACATCCAGGGTCAAGTCTGCCCCAGACGTCCGATGTCTTGGCCCTAGAGGTATGGAGAGGATTTCAGAGGCGGTGGGCGAGCGGCACTGCCAGATCACCCCCTACCCCCCATTCCCACCTGTATTTTGCACGTCTTGTTCGTGGTCAAATTAAATTTGGTGGGAGCCATGACTGGAGCTGCTGCTGCCAGTCAGCTGTTTGCTGCCGTTGATCAGTCCCAACCTTGACAGGGGCTGCGGCCTCTGCATCTACCCCTAGGTAAAACAGCAACAGTGACAGGGTCTGGAAGGGGAGCCAGGGATTAGCTCTGTCACAAATTTAGCCCCGGCTGGAACCCCAAATGCAGCGGCACAATGTACAGATCGAGTCCCAATCCCAGTTGATACTTGATTTAGGGTGTTTTTAGATAAGTGTATTCCCACTCATTGTGCATGTTGCAGGGCTGTACAGGGCGCCAGTGTGGCCTTGCAACACGCATAATGGGTGGGTGATCAGTGGGGAGGTGCTTGTCTAAAACACCTGTACTTTGCATGTTGTTGCGACTGTCTCGGGTCAGAGGTTTATATCAAAGGCCAATTTTACACGAACCCGAGAGGCACCACAGTGCAGGGGGATGGGTGGAGGCCGCAGTGGGTGTGCAGTGCGTGGGCGGGCCATCACGCGGCTCCCCACTCACCTCCACTCATCTCCATGCACGGAGGCACCTCCGTTTTCTACAGCGCCTCTGTGCGTGGGGGATCGGTGGGTGGAGCATGGCAGTGCGCACACACCCCTCCCATCCCCACCAGTGGTTAGACGAACACGCACACACACCCCGCTGCCCACACTGTTGCACACATGGGCAGGGGGAGGGCTTCCGTGTAAAAAGGGCCTAAGTCTCAAAACGGGGTCACAGGCAAGAAGCTTAAAAAATACCTGACTAGATGAACACATGGATTTCGTCCGACGTGGGAGGAGGGAATCTATGTACAAACCTTCCCCGAGACAACTGCACCGTGACATGACTAGACAGCAAATGGCGTTTGCACTCCCCATCCTTTTTTCAAATGCCCAACTCCTTGCCCTGTTTTGATTTAAGAAAACCCCGTTAAAATGGAAATCGCTTCCAAGTCCTCTTCCCCCTTCTACTCCCCCCATCCCTCGTCCCCCCACCTCTATCCTTTCCTCCCGCCTCCCTTGAGGAAATCTCCTCCCTGCTCTCCTCCTCCAACCCCTCCGCTTGCCCCCTGGACCCCATTCCTTCCTGCTTCCTGACCTCCATGGTTTCTACCGTTGCCCCTCCCCTCCTGCACATCATCAACCTCTCCCTCTCTACCAGCTCCTTCCCCTCTGCCTTTTAAACATGCCACTGTCTTCCCGATCCTCAAAAAGTCCACTCTGGATCCCTCTGAACCCTCTAATTACCGTCCTGTCTCGCTCCGCCCTTTTTGCTTCCAGACTCCTTGAATGGGTTGTCTACTCCCATTGCCTCAACCTCCTCTCTGCCAACTCCTCCCTTGACCCCTTCCAATCTGGCTTCCGCCCCCTTCACTCCACTGAAACTGCTCTCGTTAAGATCACCAACGATCTTCTTGTGGCTAAATCCAAGCACCTTTACTCCATACTTGTCCTCCTTGATCTCTCTGCTGCCTTCGACACTGTTGACCACTCGCTCCTGCTTGAATTGCTTCACACCCTTGGATTCCAGGACTCTGTCCTTGACTGGTTCTCCTCCTACCTTTCTGACCGCTCCTTCAGTGTATCTCTTCCTAACTCCTCCCCTTCCTCCTCCTTGCCCCTCTTGGTCGGGGTTCCCCAAGGCTCCATCCTTGGCCCTCTCCTCTTCTCTATCTACACCCTGTCCCTAGGCAAACTCATTGCCTCCCACGGGTTCCAATACCACCTATACGCTGATGACACTCAACTCTGTCTCTCCACTCCTTCCCCCTCTGTTCAAGCTTGTCTCACCAACTGTTTCTATGATATCTGTGCCTGGATGTCTCAGTGCCAACTCAAACTGAACATGGCAAAAACTGAACTCCTGATCTTCCCTTCCAATCCTTCCTCCCACAACATTGCTAAGATCTGCCCTTTTCTGTCTGCCTCCTCTGCCAAAACTCTCATTCATGCCCTAGTCATCTCATGCCTTGACTATTATAACCTCCTCCTTTCTGGCCTTCCCTGCTCTCACCTTTCTTCCCTCAACTCTGTTCAAAATTCTGCTGCCAGACTCATCCACCTAGCCCGTTGCTTTGACCATGTGCAGCCTATCCTCTCATCTCTCTCCACTGGCTCCCTCTTCCTGAGCGTATTCTGTACAAGCTCCTTGTCTTCACTCACAAAGCCTTTCACAACCTCTCTCCTCCCTACCTCTCTGCCCTGATCTCCCTCCGAAACCCTGTTCGAGCACTCCGCTCCTTTTTTATCCCCTCCCTCATCCTCCCACGCCTCCCCTGCTCCCCCAACCGCCTTCGTCCCTTCTCCCTTCCTGCCTCGCACGCCTGGAATTCCCTCCCTGCCCTCGTCCGCCTTGCCCCCACCCTCCACACCTTCAAGTCCCTCCTCAAAGCCCACCTCTTCTGCTCCGCCCTTCCTAACTCCTGCTAATCATCCCCACCCAGGATTATCCCCTATCTGTTATCTGTAAATTCCTAATTTACTGTAACCAAACCAAGAACGTGCACCTGAGTTCTCACATCTTCATGAATGTCGCATCTCTTGTCTCTCCCTCTGTTTCCCCTTCCCTGTCTCCCCTCCCCATCTTTAGATTATAAACTCTCCAGGGATCGTGCCCATCTTATTTTCTGTAAAGCGCCAGGTACATCGCTGGCGCTATATAAATACTTATAATAATAACAATAATAATAATAAATAAATGAAATTATTTCTGGAGAAAATATTGCTGTCATGCATCCAGGTGCACAGCACATACTTGGGGATATAATTTTGTCCTCCAGTAATTGCTTATTTGGATGCTGCAGTTGCTATTGTCAGAACAACTAAGCCCCGTTAAACTCTTTTTAAAAAAAAAATGCATCGGCTGCTGCTGCGATACAGATGGTCACATTTCCATCAAACAACTTTTAAATTATCATTCAAATTAAATTAAATTGAAAACGCAATGAGCTGTTCCTGTCGAACTAGGCACACAAAGGCAAGTTAATGAAGGTCACATTTTTTTTAAAACAGCGAAGAATATTTAAACTCCAACACTCCTAGACATGGGCCATTATCACAGTACATCTCTCTAAATAAGAACAAATTACTCCTGGCATAGAAGATAGCCTACCTTTCCGACTTACAAGTCTCTCTGCTATTTGAGAGAGGGGGTGTGATGGTTCTATTAGCGTGGAAGCTGATTGCCTGGAGAACCACAGCCGAGAAGCTCAACAGCTGTGTAACTCCAGTTTCGTCATTGCTAATATACGATAACACCCAAGCATATGCAATGTAAACTCCTATATGTGGCCCTCCTGTGTCCAGATCCTTCTTTATTCAAGACATGTTTTAGAATCAAAGCATTGGAAAGGACCTTGAGGGTTAACTAGTGCAGAAGTGGGCAAACCGTGTCTCTCTAGAGCCACATGCGACTCTTTGACCCCATTGTGGTCAATGGATCTGGCTCTTGGGATCAGGAAGCTTTGCCCACCCCTGGGCTACCCCCTACTTGTGATGCAGAATGGCTACAGCTACAACATCCCCGGCCAGCCTCTATTTGAAAAACCTCAGGCGATGGAGAGCCTACAACCTCCCTAGGCAATATGTTCCATTGCTGCACAGCTCTGTTAGGAAATGTTTCCGGATTTAATTTTTTGTTTATAACTGAAGAGTAAAAGTGATCTGCCACAGGAAAGAGCAATAAGAGTGAGTGTGTGTGTGAACACCAACAGTTCCAATAATTGCACATCTTAAAAAAAAACCCCAACACCTACATTTGCAATTAGGTGATCTACAGGTACAAAACAGTGCACTTTTTATGCATGTCCATCTTTTTGCATCCTCCCTTAAGGCACTGTCCTGAGAATGAGTTATGTTATGGGAAGGAAACCCATTCGCTCCTGGTACACAATCACTGATGAATTAATCTGTTCCTGTTTCCTGTTGTCCGAGACTAAAAATATAGCTTGCCCTACTGAAAAACAGAAAGTACAAACCTCATTTCCTCTAAACTGGTTAGGACACAGGCACCAAATTCAGCAGACCAACAGTCTTTAAAACTGTTGCAGGGAATGCAGTGGTTTAAATGGTCAGAGAGCCATCCAGTGGGCCATGGTATAATGCTCTACCAAGCCAAATTGAAACCCTAGGTTGATGGAAAATCATCCATATATCCATTTCCTCTCTGTTGCTTTTGCCTGCTAGATATTCCTTCTTATTTACTGCTGCCTCAGGTCATGGTTGATCCAAGCCATATGTAAATATGTATTGTATCACTGCAAAAAAGTTAATTGTGGTTCCAGGTAGGGAACACAAGTAGCAAGACCCTGGCGACAAGAGATCAAAGGAAACGGTGGCATCCAGAAATGTTTAGACAATGACTGTCAAAAGCTGCTGAAACATTTTCTTGCATTCCACCTTATTTGTGCTGCTCGAAGCTTGCCTTTCAGAAACAATACGTTCACAGTCCACATCAGTAACAGATCCAGTGATTCCCTTTTAGATTGAATTAGTCACAAAAGGTATAGGCCCATCTCAGACGAGATTGTTTGCCAATTTCAAAAAAGCATTCAAGATTTAAGAATCATAAAAACATAAGAAGTGCCCACTGGGTCAAACTAATGGTCCCAGTCTTCAGCAGTGGTCACCTTCGGTCGCTTCATAGAAATGCACAACAGATCATAACGGAGTGATCCATTACCTGCTGTTCCCCAACCAGCTCCCAACACTTAGAGGTTGTGTCTCCAGGCCTGCTTGACTACTAGCCATTTACAGATCTATCCTCCAAGAACTTATCCAGTCTTTGCTTAAACCCAGCTGTGCTTCTGGCCTTCAGAACGTTCAAACTTGGATAAAAATCTGGGCTGTAAAGAACCTGATTTTTCATACTTGCAAAGACAATTTGCATATTTGTTCCCATGACAGAATGTCCAAATTCTTCTTTGCCACTATCGCAGGATCTACAGCTTTGCTTGTTTGATTACTGTCACACAGGGGAAGAGGAAGAGAATGAACTCACAAGGGAGTGAGGATCTCAAGGTGAAAGGGAACACCAGCCCTCTTCCTTTGCGGAGGCACCCTGGGTGGAAAAGGGACAAATAAGGCAGGCCCACATGAATCACACAGGAAATCCTTCTTTAGTGCTGGAGGGGAGGGATGTTAGTACAAGGTCAACTCTTCCTTTCAATATACACCCTTATGCACCCCCACACCACACAGTCACTCAGCCACTCGCACACCCCCAGTCTCCCACTCTCTCAATCACCCAGTCACTCACTTTATCATACACACTTGTACTTAGCTTTCAGAATCTTTGAAGTCTGAATCACACAAATGGGCCAGTCTCTCCCAAGATCACTGGCGGGGCCTTGTCGGCCATATTTGTAGTGACGCCTAAGGGCCCCACCCCAGAACGTTCCTCTTGGCGCCGGGGCTCCACCCACGCATGCCAAACGCCAGCGCACTTCCGCTTTCTGCAGTGTTGTGGTGCCGCAGCGCCCTGGCGCCTAGCAACAGGGCTGCCGTTCCTCCCCATCCCTGCGGCTTGGAGAGTGCCCTGCCGAGTTTCGCTGGAGTCGGCGGTACGGCCTGACAATTACTTTGTTTCAGAATTCTGGTTTTGTTGGTTATTTTTTGATACTGAATTGTACTGTCTAAAGGAATGAAGTACCAAAGCTACCAGAAAACCAAATATAAAATAAAACAAGGTGACCAAGCTACAGAAACAAATATTCAGAACTGCAAACGAAGCAGGAATTAAATCCCAATTCAGATCCGCTTCATTAAACCAGATTAGAATATACCCAGCTTGTTCAATTTGGTACTTGCACCAAATATTCATTACTGCCCTAGTAAAAACCAGCAGGTACCAAATGTTGCGTTAATTCTTCCACACAGTCTCCCTGCTGTTCTGAGGCTATTCTAACCAATTTGGCCAAGTCAGCCTCAATCCCATCGATTTTATCTGCAAAGCTAAATTAATAGGTCACCACAGTGGAAGCCACTCACCTCTGTTTCTGAGTGGTAGAACTCTGGACTAATCCAATTGATCACGGCTTTGAACCGTTCCAAGAAGGTTCCAGTGGGGGTTCTCATAGAAACAGTCGCCAAGAAGAGGGAATTCAGGACGGATCCTCCTTTTCATTGCACTGCTGTAAATCGGGAGAAATGCTTTTGGATGTCACAGTTGTCACTTCAGATTGAGCCTGGTATTGCTAAGATCAGAATCTGTTCCCATGAGTGTTTTACTCAAGTGAAGCTCCTGTCAGATATGATCTGCCATTTTTAAGAACCCATTCACAAAATACATTGCTGAAATAATAGTACTCCAGGAAGATATCAGGCAAAACTAATTAGTAAAATGGTCGTGGAGGGCTCACATTGGAAGTGGCAGGTGTAACGCTAGCGGAGAAGCAAATGGTAATATGTCCTTATCCAAGTTAAATTTGTGAGCCCATAAATGCACACCCATACAAGCAAAGAGAGGGTGTAAATGTCAGAGGCCACTTTACGTGAATATAGAATGAATACTTCTCATTACGGTTACGTTTATTGATTTAGCAAAGGGAAATTTGAGAGCTTTGCCTTGGTATCCGTAACAGGCATCTAATATTTTATCTTTACTTGGAGTGCATTAGAATGCAGAATCTTCCATGAATCCAGAACATTTTAGGCAGCCAATTACATTTCTGGGGACTTCCAAAAACTCAGGCTCCTGTCCACATTTCTCTTGCCAGCTTTCCCGTCATTGAGCCCAAGTGGCTCTCTTGGCAGGACCAATTAGAATTCATTATTGCCATTTCTTCCCACCCCCAACTGTATTGGCCCAGATCAAAGGTGGCCTTGAACATAAGATGTCCCTTTAAAATTTGGAAGCAAAGGAGAAGAAATACGTGAGGTTTGACCAATTTGTAATGGAATGGTAGCCAATGGAATGCCTGATGGGGAGATATGAGCATAGGAACTGCAAGGCGACTAAGACCAATGGTTCATCTAGGCCAGTATTATGTCTCCAACAGTGGCCAATGCCGGATGTTTCAAAAAGGAAAACTCGCACTGTAATTTAGGAGTGATCTTTTGCCTGTTGTTCAATTCCAGCTTCTGGCAGCTATCAAAATTCTATGATGCAAATTGCCTTGTATTGGGTGAATGTGGCATTACCTTATGAGGTTTGTGTTCATCTGAAAGGAGCGGGAGAGAGAGAGGGAGATAGAAAAGAGAATGAAAACCACATTCAATATCCCTGGGTTAGTAGACCAAGGTCATTGAAATATGTCACCAAAAACCAACAGACATGAAATGGAGCATTGACTAGTAACAATCAAGTAGACTGACCCAGTAAATAGTTTGACATTTCCCATGGCAGCCAATTCCCCTCTTGAAACATCTGCTGTTTGTCTACTTGCGAACGATTAATGCCTTTCTGAACTCCTTGGGATTATTTGCACCATGTGTACTTAATGCTAAGATAGCCAGGCTAACCTTTAAAACTTCAGAGCGGCAGCCCAACATCGCAAGATACCTTTCCAACTGGATAAAAGGTAGGGTGGCATGCCAAAACCAACATAGGTAGCCGCAAATGATGGATACCAAATTCATTAGCCTGAATTAGAATTTTGCACTGAGCGTTATTAGGATCCCAAAGCATTTTTATATATTTCAATTGCAATTTCAATTGATTCTGTGGTGTTTATCGAAAGTATGGCAGGGTGGGCGAGGTTTCTGTTGTGTAAGAAACCAACTGCCAATGAGGAGATTCTAGGTTTGACAGGGGAATCCCTTTGGTCATTTTGCTACTCAGTACTTCATGTCATCAATGGGACTAGCTGGCAGACATTTTTAATGTGAATTTGATTGGCTCATCTGTGACACTTTAATGGAGCAGAAAATCACAAACAAAGGCCCTTTTCAAATGGGCCGCGGGGGGGTGTGGGTGGGCAGCGGTGCGTGGGCGGCCATGACATGGACACACACTCCTCTCCACCCACCTCCATGCGCAGAGCCATCCCCATTTTGACTGATGACTCTGTATGTTGGCGATGGGTGGAGATAGGTGGAGCACGCCCACCCACCCACGGTGGCGGTCACACAGGACTCCCCTACGCATGCATATGCAGGCACCCACATGTGTGTTGGGGGGTGGTGGAGCCTTGTGTGAAAAGGGCCAAAGTCAGGGGTGTAGTGAGGCTAGAGGTTGGCCAAGCTCGGGTCCCAATTATGGGGTCCCAACAGGCAAGGTGTGGGGTCTTCATCATCGAGGACAGAGCTTACCTTGGGGGGCAATGCCTCATCAAACTGCCACCACACTAAAGGGGCCACAGAACAAGCTCTTCTGCTGTGGGGAGGGGGTGTCTGGTCAGTGGCCACTGGGAACCACCGCCATTATTGTCACTTCTTGGGGTCAGCCAGGAGCCACTGCAATCTGCCACTGCCATGGGGGGCAACCAGGAGCTCCGCTATGGGTCACGCTTACTGCTGCAAGTCTCTGTAATGGGCAGCCTGCAACAGGGTTTTTGGGCACCAGGTTTTTCAGAAAGGGGGTGGGGGCCAGCACTCCAGCCCACCTGAAAACTTCCATCATGGCGAGACCCTTTGAATGCTGCTAAGAGATTTTTCAGAGCGGGTGGGGTCTGGAGTGCTACCCCTGCTCCCACTTCTCTTTCCCACTCTGAGTATTTCCTAGCAGCATTTAGGCCACTTGAAAAGGTCCTCCACAGAGCATGGGGCCCAGGATTAACTGAGCCCCCTCCTACCATGGTAGCTTACGCCATAAATACAAGTGAACAAAAGTATTACATTTGAAAAGACCCCAAGAAGTGAACTTTGTGACAGCAAAGAAGATAAGTTTGGATCTTCTTCCTTGGGAATGAATAGGGCAGTTTCCTTTGCAGATACAAACAGGCCTATTTGTTCCAGACCTAGCCTTGTTCCTCTAATTTCAACAAAACATTGGGAAGGTTTCCGAACCAGTTGGTTAAAACAACACAATCATAGAAACAACAAAATAATAGAACGGCTGCTGTTGGAGACAGGATGCTGGGCTCAATGGACCATTGGTTTTACCGAGGATAGCAGTTCTTACGTGTTGGCCTCCATGCAGGGTAGGGTCACTGGCTAAGAATTGGGGAAGACTTGTGTTTGAGAGATGCACTGAGACTAGGCCTGAATTGAGGAAATGCAGCAAAAGCCGTTTCCATCAGAAACAGACATAAGAACATAAGTAGTGCCTTGAGCCCAGCACCGGTCTCTGACAGACAGCGGCCAATCCCAGTCGCTTGGAAGAAGTACAGGTCACAGTGGGGCGATTCATTCCGTGTTGTTCACTCCCGACTTAATTGCGGAATTTGTGAAAAAATACTTAATTTGTGAAACTAAGTATTAAAATACTTTAATTAAAATACTTAATTTGATATTTTCAAATTGATATTTGAAAATAATATTTTCAATTTTATTCTCTATCTCTTTACCAATAACATCCTGTTTGCTTTTTTGATGGCTGCCGCACACTGAGCTGAGAATTTCAATGTATTGTCCACAGCGACTACAAGGTCCTTTTCCTGAGTGGTAACTCCTCATTTAGAACCCAGCATTACGTACATAGAGTTTGGATTGTTTTTCCCTACGTGCATCACATTGAACTTGTCCACACTAAATTTCATCTGCCATTTAGATGCCCAGTCACCAAGTCTTGCAAGCCCCATAAAATGTATTTATTTTCTCGGTGCTTTTAGGACCCACTGATGGATTCCTCAGTGTAATTTGCCCTCCCTTTTTGCCTGCCCCATTTAAAAATTTTTAATAATTGTTTAAATCATTTTAAAGTTTTATATGGTTTTTAACTTTTTGTGAAGCACTCCGAGTGCCATGTAAGTTGGGGGCGGGGGGCTATATAAATAATTTTTTTAATGATTATATTATTATTTCTCGATGATACTGGAACAGTCATTCTCATCTCAGAACCGAGAACACTTAAATGTCCTGTTCCTCTATGGCGACAGTAGGAACATGCGGTGGCGACTGTAATGGAAGATGGTTGCTTTCACAAGACAGTGCATCCGCCTGTCTTGTTGAGGCATCATTACATCATCACACAAGGACGCTTACATTGGCTTTCAGACGTACTTGGCAACCTTAGTTTAACCAGCAGGTGAGCCTGTTCTATGGCTGAGGTCACCCGCTCTTTGTGGGAGACTTTCCTGGATTGTTCTTGGCCATATCAAACCAGCTTGGTTTTGTTCACTTGACTTTTAAATGCAAGTCTCCCCGAGAAGGAAACTTCATTATGCAACAGCCCACATGCATCCTATCAAAACCATCTTTAAAGTGCGGGCCTCTGAGCTTTATTAAAATGCAGGCTTCACAATGTATATTTAATCGCAAGAGCCAGCAATCCTTTTTAAAAAAAAAATTAATGCTTCCCGTTGACTGCCGGGGGTTTATTTGGATGCAGTGACTGTCAGACTGGTGAATGGGAGTGTCAAACAGGTCAAGAGGCGAGACAGGCACAGCGTCCTGGAGATTCAATCCTTCATTATCTTTGTCTCCATGGGCT
Organism: Sphenodon punctatus; assembly: GCA_003113815.1. Lineage (NCBI taxonomy): Eukaryota > Metazoa > Chordata > Lepidosauria > Sphenodontia > Sphenodontidae > Sphenodon > Sphenodon punctatus. The sequence continues at coordinate 4,222,930 of QEPC01008384.1, read as the reverse complement.
TCCCTTCCCCACGTGGAAGAATGTGTGGCAGTACCATGGCAACTGCAAGGGAGCAAACCCTAGCAGGACACATTTTTGCTGTTCCGGGCTGGCTTTTGCCAAAGGAAACATTTTGCAAATATAAAGGCACAGGAACAGAAGAGCGATTGCCAGTTTTCCAGGGTATTTCACTAGGGTCAGATGCAGGGACCATCTCAACGCCCCCTTAACCCACCCTTGCCCCCTTTCTTATGACTCAGCCATAGCGGAAACACCCCGCACAGCTGCCCTCCCCATGTATGTATTCACAGCTGTCTAGGGTTAGTTGTATTTCTCCACCAGCCATTTCCCACCGAGAAGGCCCTGTGCTGACTTTGTTATGTGCAGGGAGCTTTGTTTGAAGATCCCGGGTTTACCCAGCTGGAGAGAAGAGATATAAACAGAGATGAGCACAGCTGGAAGAGACCATACTGTGAGCACCAAAGTCTAAAGTTCAGTGTCTACGTCTGTAATTCAGATCTCCATCCCTGGACTTAAGCCATCAAGGTCCAACAGGTGATGGGGCCAGCAACTGGGTCTGCAACTGAATCCAAGTCAAGAGGTCAGAGCTGAAGTCAGGAAACCATGCCATGACAGGAACCAGGAAGTGCAGAGGCGAGTCAGGACGACACAAAGACCAGGGGGAGGAAACCAGGGGCAGGCAGCAGGTCTGGGTTTTGCAGACATGCCACGCAACTGTTGTTTTGCACACAGACGCTCCCTGTCAGGATCTCCAATAGCTGGGAAAGTGAGCTGGGCACATCCAATCAGGCATACCGGGGCCATAGCATGAGCCACTGGGGTGGATGTATTCGCATATACACGGCAGTACCAATGCCAGGCTCAAGGTACCGGATTGGTGAGCGATCAAGGTGTTCAGCCTAGACTTGAGTTCGAGTTCCCCTCCATCTTGCAGCATTACAGCAGAGTGCAAAAGGAGGATCTACAAAGGACAGGATACACTAGGCCCTTGTGAGGCAAGGGTGGGGAACTGGAACCGCTCCCCCTTAGAGCTCCACAGGCCAGCGCATTGATCCTGGAGGGGGGAGGGGTAATGCCTGTGGAGGAGAGCTTGGTTATACTGGGACCCTGACCTGTACAGGAGGCAAGACGTAGCTGAGCTGGGAGCATTCGATGAGGGTGAGGACCCTGTGGCAGGGCTATACTAACTAGGACCATGGGTGCCAGGAGAGGGTGTAAATAGGTCTGGAGCTTCATTCTTTATGCAACTCTGCAAAAACAGCTCTGTAAATTGCTAACACATGCTCTTTCTTCATTTAAATCTGTGTCAGCTAGTCCTGGTGTCTCCAACAACCTCAATTAATAGTCAACAAGATTCAATTCTGCATCCCCATCCGCCACCCCTTTGTAGTTAATAAATACTTGGCTGCTGTCGCTTCTGAGCCACAAATGTGGTTCTCCTTGGTTTTTTCATTGAAATCATGGCTGCCCAGCACTTCTCTGGAACAAGACCTCTAATCATCTTCTTTGAAGGTGAATTAATCCTAGCTAGGTTGGCCTTTCATCATGGGAAAAGCTCCTTTTGTCTCGATGTGGAGTTTCTGCCCCAATTGTAGCCCTATGTTGCTTTGAAGAGAGCCGCCAAAGTTGGATATCAAAGAATGTAATGAGGAAAGGTCATCCCATTGGCTGAAATAAGAAAGAAGGATGATCATGATCCACCCCTCTGCAGGATCGATGCTCCGGTCCGTGGAGCTCTGCGGGGGGGGGGGGGACGTGTGTTCTCTGACGGGGTTTCTTCCCAAATTATCTTATTATGGGGGATAATGTGTATGTTAATTAACCTGGGTTCTCAAATAGTTCAAGGCATGAGTGTATTAACATCCTCCCACCAGACAAGGAGAAGAAATATAACCTCTCGGTAATGCATGCAAATGAAAAACATCTGGATTTAGAAAATTGCTGGGCTAAATAGCCAGCTTTTTACAGCATTATTTCCCCTCCAAGATTAATCTATGGGGCTTACTCTCATGAGCTCTGATTCTGGGTTAATTTGCAGCCAAGTGGGCATTTGGGGGGGCATGTGAAAGGCATTAGACACAAAAATCTATGTGGGTATCTAAGTCTGCAGCCTAATTAAAACCAAACCGGGCTTTAATTGAAGCAAAAATAGAACAGCAGCTGATATCTTTCTGGGCAACTGGAATGTATTTCCTACAGTAATGCAGCAGCTAGCGTTTTCAGGGGAATAATAAACGGTCGGGGTTTTTTTCCTCATTAAAATGCTATTATCTAATGGAAAGGGTGGGAGTGGACAGCTGTTGCCTAGATAATGGCAAATGGCCGTATCATAGGTGGATAATAACGATAGTGCCTTGTTTATAAGGAATGCCGGCTTGACAGATCGCTCCGGCTTGACCTGTAATATTAGGCCCAAAAGCTCATTTCTATGCACCCTGCACCGCGCCTTCTATCTTTATTACCCAGGACATTTTCTTTTCCGAGAGACGTGGTATTGCGGCGAATCCTCCCAACTGTAATTTAGTGTTGGAGGGCCCCATATTTTTTTATAAGGCGGCAGCGTGTATCTTTATCGCCCTCCTCTTCCCTAGCGATTACGTGAAACCCAGCTCCTCAGTTAACCTGCGCTGACTTAGAATATTTATGACTGAATAAGGTGGAGGGGACTTTTTGCATGGTAGCTTCAAAGCTTGGTGAAAATTAACAGTTGGATGGCACATGATTCCCACCAGAGTCTCTGTTCCTTGTGTCAAATTGTTGCAGAATGCAAAAGCAAAAAAATCCCCACCAAACTCAAACGGTTCCTTCTGTTGCATTAGATAATTTCAGCGAAACACCATTTGTAAGAATGAGCGACAGTATTCTCCTGCAGCAGAGAAAGCATTGTGGGAAGAGGCAAATCACTTATACTCTCAAAACTAAACAAGGCCAGTTTCCCAGCTGGAGCAAGCAGGAACAAGCAAGCTTTGTGGGTCTGTCGGCAAGATAGAAGTCAGACTTGCACAGACGCTAATTAAAAAGATTATTTAGAACAGGGCGGATTGAGTTCTGCCTTGGCAATTAAGGGCAAAGCTATCTCATAGGCACACTCACATCTCTTGCGTGTTTTCCAAAGGGGTGGAATGAGAAAAATATGAGACTTTTTTAAAAAAAACAAAAAAAACATCTCTTCTCACAACCTTCTTTCCCCTGCCTGCCAGATAGGAACATTAACAAAAGCTTTTGAAAAAAGAGAAGGCTCGGTTTAAATTGCCAACATAAACAGGAGTTTCCACTTCAAGCAGCAGGCAACTGTGTTTATTTTTTGTAGATGGGATGGGGGCTGGGCGGGTGGGCACAGGAGAAATTTGTCCAAGCTTTCATGAAATGCAGGTGGAAAAGACACTTTCCCCAGGGATTCTTCCTGTGACACGGAAGACTCCACCGCTCCAGCAAGGCCTTTTGAAATCCCTGGCGGGGAAAGCAGGCGGATGCAGCTGAACAGACGCTGCTGCTAGTAACAAAAAGCAGGATTGTGGTGCCGCATCATTTTGACGGCATGCTGGTGACTGGCAGAGTTACCCCTGGTTTTCCGCTGATAAGATGAGAATCCCTCTGCACCGGTTTAAATACTAGGCATTTCTCTTTACATCGGCGTCCACTGCCCTCGGAAGTGTGCGCGTTTTGCTGACTCCGGAGTTGCCCCCACAATTCTCTGGGATTGAGAACGCGGCAGCAGCATGTAGGCAAATCAGTCTGTGGGAAGTTACACCCTCCATGCCCAAATGCTTTTTGCTGCTGCTGCCCGAGTGCACCCTTCCTTTCTCCTTCCCAGGCCATTAATATCACAACCGAACAGGAGCCCACGCTCATGCTCTCCTGCTGGGGAGTGTTGGCAACCAGCAGTGCTCCGTGGGATGGAAGGCTGAGGAGCAGGGTCTCCCTGCACAGCAGCCCTCCCCAAAGGGGCTCCCAGCTAGCCCAGCCTCTCCCAACCAAGGTGGTAGCACTGCCCTGGCTTCCAGTGAACCCCCACCCCCCTGGTGCAACAGCACCCCCACCAGGAAGGACGTTTTCAGAGTGGGTGCAGATGGGGCTGGCACGCCACCCTCGCCCACTCTGAAAACCCCCTTCTTGGCAGGCCCCTTTGCAAGTGGTCTGAGCGCCACTAGGTCATGTTCAGAGTGGGTGGGGAATGGTGGGTATTATCGATTGTAAGCCGCCCTGAGCCATCGTGGGAAGGGCAGCCCCATCCACCCCCCATCTGCCTCCATGTCTGTTGCCTCAGCTGCGCCAGTACCAGCTCCTTGGCTTCTCCGTCTTGTTTCTGCCCTGCTCCTCCCGCTCTGCCCAGGCACAGGGTAGCACTCTGGTGCTGGGCCCTGGAGCTCCAGTGGTGGGGTGAGCCTCCCGGGATCGCCACTCTGGTTTCCTCTGGCCTGCTGCAGCTGCCTTGTAAATTTCACCTTCCCCTGTCAGGGCTGTGCAGCTCCCTGATTCCCTGCTCTTCCTTTCGCTCCCGAGAAGGGCCCCTACACCTGTCAACCACGCTGCAGGTGTTGCTGACCTTGCAGTGATGTCTGTTGTTACTAGGGCCTCTCGCTCTCACCTACGTGGCCCTTCTTAGCCCAGCCCAGCAATCCTGAAGCAGTTCTGCTCTTAAAGGGACAGTCTATATTTCAGAGCAGAGCAGGGGGCTCCCCAACCACCCTGCTGCAGGCAATTCCAGCTTCCTTCTACCTGTCCTGTGTAGGGTGGTCATCTCCCTCCAGGGGGAACCCAGAAGGAACATGATCGTGTCAGAAAAGGGACGGGGCAAAGGGCTTGCCCCGCCCCTAATGCTGCAACGGCACAAAATTCTGCAGGGGGTTGGGTTACATCAGAAAGCGATGAGACAAAGGGGTTGCCACACCCGTTCTGACAAAGCCTTGGGGAATGTTATGCCATCACAGTGCTCCATAGCCAGGAGACGGGCTGCATTGGAAAGGCGTTTGTGTGAAAGTTCCTCTGTAACCACTGGAAGTCCATGACTTAGTCATGGGTGATGCTGGCTGATCTGGAGAAACTCGGTCTCTCCCCCACCCCCCGAAAATTCTGGGTCCACACTGGGAGTCTCAGAATGAAATTCCAAGGTGTGTCAAGCTTTTGAACTACTGGGATGGAATCAGCCAGTGTTTTTAAAGTGGCTTATAGTAATACGGTATCGCAAACTGCCCTAAACGAGAGGCTTTTTAAAAAGGAAACACCAGAAAAACGACGAGATGTTTTGCTATAATGGCAGCAGGCCTCATTAAGCAGCTGTATGTATTGTGCAGATTGGTGAAATGCTGCAATGCTAGCATGCCTGCATTTTAGAATGGCTCAGAATGTGACCCCTGGGAGGGCGCCTGACGGCTTAAAGACGTGGGACTTCTATCTGGATTGCAAAAAGGAGTGCGAAAATCTGCTCTGAGTTCTTCTCCGCACTCGAGGCTTAGCCTGGGAGCTGGCCAGGGTGCTGCTTCTGTGCACTTGTCTTAGCTGATCTCCTTGCCGGCTGCCTCCATCGGTTGTGTTCTGCATGACGACATTGTCTCAATGGCCTGGATCCTACATATCTAAATGGCCACCTTCCTCCTCAAGGCCCTCTGTGGCCCCTAAGACCAGCCTAGAGCGCTCTCTTGCAAGTTCCACCGCTGGCCCGGGTGTATACAACCCGGGTACATAGAGAGGTGTTCTCAGTGGCTGCTCCACAGCTTTAGATCTCCCTTCTGTTGGAGGTTTGTCTAAGTCCTAGCCTGGGCATCTTGCAGAGGCAGTGCAAGACATATTTATTTTGTCAGGCATTCAACAGGCGGGGGTAGATCCTGCAGTGTGGCAGGGGTCTTATAAGCATTCTATGAGTTTTCTATTTTGTATTTTTTATGTTTATGATGTTGTTAGCTACCTTGAGCCTTCGGGGATAGGATGGGATTAAAAACAAAAAAAGTAAACAAAAGTTGACCATTACCTAAGTGTGACCATTACAACTTCCGAGTTCTTTTTCACCCTTAGCAAGGGCTTGGGGGGGCCAGTTTGAGAACTGCATATTAACACCTGGGTTGGTTGGCTGATTTTTTAAGAAGAAAAAAAAATCTTGTCTCGTCAATCAGGAGGTGACCGTCGAGGATTGGCTGAAAAGGTCTTTTACTTGCAGAACTCTGGCTGACGTCAAGGTGTGACTCGAGTCTGCTGGCCTTTGCTGCTTCTGTGTCGCTCAAGCCAAGCCGAAGTGGCAGCAGCCTTAGTTCTTAAAAGGGATTCTTTTAAAAAACTCACCTTGAGGACGAAGTGAGATTTAGTTCCTGTTGATTTTGTATCAAAAGAAAGAGCAGCAGAAAGTGGGGGGGGGGGGTTTGGGTCCCTTTAATGGTGAATTTGATTCCCCCTCCCACTCTTCCACCCTTACAGACAATAGAAATAAAGGCCTTTTTCCATGGACAGTGGTGGGTGGGGGGATGGGTGTGCGGCGGGTGGAGACGGGTGGGTGACAACCATCCCCCCACCCGCTGCCTCACTGTGCGCACAAACACACCCACACCCACACTACCTCCTCCCCTATCTTCCATCTCAGTCTCTTAGGTCAGCTGGGAACGCCCTCTTGCGACTTCCATATGACACGGCCCACAGAGAGGTGTCCTCGGTGTCTGTTCCGCAGCTCTGGAACTCCCTATCGAAGCTCACCAGAGCATTGTCTGGAGGCGATGCAGTTATTATTAAGTATTTATAGAGTGCAAGCAATGTGCCTGCCACTGTACAATCATTGGTTAGATCCCCATGGTGGGTGCTTACAATCTAGGGGAAACAGGGAAACATTGACACAGCCGAGAAGTCACAAGGGCACGTGTGTAGCTTAGTTCCAGGGGCCAAGGGACCGGACAGCAGGGGAAACTCCAGTGAGCAAAATCTTTGGGGATGTGGAGCTAGGGAAAGCCTGACAGGAGAGAGATGTTTTCAGGAGGGATTTGAAGGTTCATGCAAGACATAGCTAATACGCCAGGCTTTTAGCAGGCAGGAATAGGATTTGGGACATCGTTTTAGGGGTATTTCATATACTTTTGTACTGCATTCTTAGGAGTTTTATTTTCATATTTTATGCATGTATATTTGTGATGTTGGGGGAAGGTTGGGTTAGAAAAAGGAAATAAATCACATTTGCACCCATGGTTCTTCCCAGTGGTTGTCCACTGCCATTTTGAAAATGATTTGCACTAGCTGCTGTGTGTTAGGTTCGGGGTTGGGTATCACGGGAAACCGTGGACGTGGCGCTACTTCGCTCGCTTTTCCCTCGTTCCCCTCCCCCCAGACTTGGGCCACAGAGGCAGGCTCACACGTGCGTTCGGTGAAAGATTCCCCTCAGGTTAACGGGTGGCCAAGCTCTCATGAGCGTAGGGGCCGTTTCATCACAGGGGTTCGATCAGCGGGATGTAGGAGCCAAACTCTGGTTCCCTA
>QEPC01008384.1:4198978-4212006 GCA_003113815.1 Sphenodon punctatus | reverse complement strand
TTCCCCCACCCCTCCCACACAACAACGCTACAACTCCTCCTTGCCTCCTCCCCACCCACACACCTTTTCCCCAAGCACACACCACAAACGCCCTCCAGTCACACACCTGTCACTCTCCACACAATCCGTCGCTTCTACGCCTCACAAGTTTTGCTCCGCTCTCCCAGGGCCAGCCTCACATCAACTGATCGCCGGCAAGGTCTGTCCCGCACTTCCGGGTTTAAGTACCCCAGGCCCCGCCCTTCTGGCGCTGGGCCTGGAGGCGTGCAGAGCGTCGCGTCGGGTGTGTTGGCCCCGCCCCCGACGTTGTCGGCTCCTCTGCCTTCTCGCTGCTTGCGGGGTTTTCTGCTGCTGCAGGGAACGGTGGGTCCTGGGCTGATGAGGGCTCCCCTAGGGACCTGCCCTCTCCTGCGGCTTGGCCCAGCGGGCTCGGGGGTTCCTGCTCCCCGCGAGCCGGGGTGTCCCTCGCCGGGGCCCTGGACGTGTGCGGTCTCGTGAGTCGGGAAAGGGCCCTAGCCCTGACACTGTGGGTGCTATCCCTTTTGTCAGTCACTCTCTCTATAAAGAGATTCAGCCACAATCCCCTGGTGACCTCCCCTTCCTTAGCTCAAGTTTATGCCCTCTTGCAGCCAGACCGAACACTAGCTCCGATAACTGCGTTGCTTTTATTCCCTTGAGTTTCTTGGGTACACAGACACCGAGACATCATCCCTTGTTGTTCACTGAGATTTTCCATCAGGTGCATCCTTTCCCCTCTCCTCCTGATCTTCCAGTATTAATGCTGGAGAACAACTGTGAAATAGATTTAGAGACCTGAGAATCCAAACCTATTTTTCACAGCAGAGCCAAGAATGTTGCTATAGGAGGGACAGACAGTGCAATTACACTGGTGAGGGACCAGCTGTTCCCGCTGCCGCTGGGAGGGCAGGGGTGCCTTCTGTCCTCTGTGTCCCAAGGTCCATGCCAAGCTAGCTATGCCTCTAGGTAAAGCCCAGTTTATTTTCCCTCTGTGTTCTTTTGTCTCTAGCGTCATTTTCCATTTCTCTCTAATGAATTGCATAATTCATTCAGCCGTCAATACCACTCGACAGCCCGTGCTGAATGACGCTTCCTTTTCTCATTGTGGTTAATGCTTGCCCCGTGGTTTCTGCGCGCTCAGCAAGTTCCTTCGCCTCTTGGAACGTTCTTTGGCTGCAGGTCAATGAGATGCAAAGCGAGCAGCATCGCTCCCCGCTGCAAGGCTTCTCCTGTGACACAAAGCTATTTCCATTCACAAATGCACTCAGTGCTAAATCCGCTGCCGCAGTCAGGCATTACAAAACTCTTGATTTTGGCAGAGTCAGGTGGGGTATAAATCAGTAGCCTCACTCCCTAACAATGGACTGAAGTCACCTTGACGGTTTGTCACTTACTGTATTCAAATCCTCCTCAATATCCCATTGCTCTTGTTGGACCATCCTGATGCTAGGTGCTTGAACTCTGCCCAGAGACTCTTACTAACCAGTGGATTCTCTTCACTTGAATCAGGCTATGAAAGGGGGCAGAGTGTCTCATGGAGCAGTGCTGCATCTTTAAGCTAAAATGTATGGTGGGATGCTGTATTCTCTAGGTCCTGCCTCCATGACCCTGGAACGGGCGGAGGAGATTGGTGAGGATGCTCCTGGAACCTTACCCTGGTAGTTCAGATGCCATCCGCTGGTTTGGGGATCCCACCATCATGCCGTAGATTGGTAGGTGAGCAGGCATTTGCTGCAGTAGTGCCCTCAGTTTGGAACTCGCTTCCTCTAGATGTCCATCTCTCTTCCTCCCTCCTCACCTTCAAAAAGCATCTGAAGACTTTTCCAAGCAAGATGACAATTCCTCCTTCTTCTCATGTCTGTGGATTGGACACCACACAGAGGCCGTGATCTGGCGGATTCCCCTGAATGTATTCTTTACTCACCCTTTCAAACTGGTTTAAATGGATCTTACCAGGATTTTTTAAGTTCTTTGGTGCTATTTTATTGTATTGTACTCATGTTGTGAAGAGCCCTGAGCACCATTTGCCAAGAGGATGGGGCAGTATTCTAGAAATGAAACCCATTATTTATTATAAATGACACCCCTGTCATCGAGACGCCAGAAGTTAGGGACCGGATGGAACACATTCTCTCAGAACAGTTAAGCAAAGTTAGGAAGTTCGAGCTGCGATTTCCATTTTAACAATAGCAGGTGGGACCCCAGGACCCATGTGAATTTGGGCTATATCTGGTATGCGTGTTTGTTCCAAGCAAGATGACAATTCCTCCTTCTTCTCATGTCTGTGGATTGGACCCCACCACATGATCTGCAATCCACTTACTTTGCAGTAGCCCCATTGAAGTCCATGGATCTTGTAAACTGTTTGTGGATCCCAGCCAAAGTCAGTCTGCTTCTGGTTTTCTTCAATCTGCAGCTGGTAATCTTCCGTCTACAACTTCCTAGCCATTCCGCCTCCTGCCCCGAAGACATTCCTGATTTTTTTAGAAAAGAAGCTGTAGTTACGGATGGATAATAATTCTGAAATCCACTGAGGAAGCAAGGTTTTTGGAAATGAAAAGGGAGGCTTCACTAAAACATGCACTGGTATTAGGGTAGATGGGAAACAAGATTAAAATGTAACCAATCAAACAAGTTCCTCACAGCAGCATTTGCAGAAGAGTGCAGCTCCCATTTGGATATGAAAATAATGGTCACATTTTCAGAAGAGCTGAGCATCCATATTGTAGCCCGTGACCCCATTTTTCAGAAGGGCCCAGGGTGCTCAGTCAACCCTGATGTATCTGCTTCCATACATCCACGAAACAAGAACAAGGAAAAACATGGAATGGAGATTTGCCTTGAGAAGATCCGAGTTGGAATTTGTCGATGGGTCATTCTGCAGTGGCTAGGATTTTGATGGGTTACAGTTAGCATCACCTTGTGAAATATCATCCCTCTTGCCCTTCGCTAAGTGTGCGTGGAATGCCAGACTTCCAGTCCGCTGAATTAAAGCTGTAAATTTGGGCTGTCAAAGTCGAAACGTGTTGGACCAGGCAACCAGGTACCTTTACGACATTTTCTTATTACAAGCACTGAGATGCAATTGCTAATACTGGCCATTAAATCAAACCAGAGAGAGAGAGGCTCTGACAGAAACTCCCCCAACTTCCCATCTACAGTTGGGCGCTGGTGAAACACTTGCAATGGGGGCCTGAGGCCTGAAAAGGTGAGATGTTTGACTTTGCCCTGTTCTAACTTTTAACCATGGTTTTGGCAACTGAGAGGTGCCATGAGGTCCCCAAACTTTTTGAGCATCCCCTTCCTCCAATTCGTGTCTCCTGCGCACCCGCACCCCTCTTTCTAAGCAGTTGGATTTGGGTGGGTTGGTGGTTCACAAACCTCTTTGTGGGTAAACCCACTGTCAGGAGCCCAGCCTTGGAGCAGTCCTGCTAGGGGTCCAGCCATGGGCCTCCACAGTCAGAAGAGTGATCCAGTGCCATGGTGTGGGACCTGTATCCACTGTAGCCCTAAATGCTGCAGGTTTACCATGAACATAAACATTTGCATAATGTTGATATTGGCATCATTATGCAATATTTATTTATGCACATTTACTTTGCAGGATGCAGTTTGCCAGCAACAAACACATTTCCTTTGCACCCAACCCTATGCTACCACAGCAGTACCTCAGGAGGGCGGGAGGGGAGGTCCATATAAACCTCATCTGCAAAAACAGACAAGAATTAACACACACCGCAGCACAAAACTGTCCCCTCCCCAACCCCTCTTTTCCCACCCCACCCACATACTTCAACAACATCCCCATCTCACCACACATACATACACACACAGACAGACCCCTACACACACAGGTTTCCCCTACTCACCCCACATAGAGAAACAGAGCTAGGATGCAAGTGAGCCCTCTCCTCAGCATAGGGAGGGGCCGGGGGGGGGAACTACAGCAGCTTCTGTTCAGTCTGCTGGGCTGAGGTAGCCCTTGCCTTTCAGCAGGAAACAGGAAAGGGGGGCATTGTTTCAAAGCAGAGCACAGAGCTTCTCCCTCCACAGCAATAACAAAGGAGCCCTTCCAAAAGCAATTAAAGCTAATCACCGTATCACCCCAGAGTGCAGCCAACACCACAAAAAGCAGGATGAGTCACGGAGGTGCAGCAAGCGTGTGGGATCCTGGGCATGGGGGAGTCTGTAGCAGATGTGAGAAACCTAGGCGAGCAGCCCATGAGGGGACAAGGCAAGGTGAGCAGGTGGCCCTTCTGTCTGAAGCTCAGAACTAAGGCTGAGCCCGTACCTAGGAAGTGTTTATATATACCCTCCCGGCCAATCCTGAGGCAGAACCCTGCAGCCAATCCAGGCAAAGATTAAGGAGTCCCTGAGAAGGATGGAGGACGTGGGTTGCTCTTTAGGACTGGTATTTGTACCTGCCCCGGGGGCTGGGAGGGACAGGCTATACCTGTGAGCCCTAAAGACCTAGGTTCTAGACTTGCCAATGCTAAATTCCTACAACCAATGAAATATCTTTTAAAACTCCTGTGCAGCCTGGGTTGGGTGCGTGAAGCACAGCAGGAATCAAGGACTTTCCAGGGTTCTGGTGGAGCTTCCATCTGCTGCTCAGCCCATATGCAACAGGCTGTGTCAAGCCAAGAGACACCAAGAACAGCCTCCTGGAACTCAGGTTCCCCCACTAGCTGCTGGGAGGGTAGGAGCTGGGGATGGCCCCACACAGGTAGCTCTACAAGTGCTGGAGAGAGGATGGGAATAAGATTCCCCAAACGAGCTTCAGCTGCCACTGCCTCCCCCGGCTTTGCTCCTGCCTATGCAACCCTCCTGGGACCTACCAGTGGGTCGTGTGACAACCACTGGCTCAGGGAAATGGATACCAGAGTGGTGCTGAGCAACACAAACACTGCGAACAGCAACTCCTGGCACTGAGCAAGCCCCCAAATATCCTGCTCCAAAGCCACACGGGCTGCTCAGCTCTCGCTGCCACAAGGGGGAGCCTACAGAACTCCCCTGGGTTAAACCCTCCCCATGGCTAAGCTGTGCTCCCCATGTTTGTTGAGTTAAAAAAATCCCAAAAAACCAACCTCTGTTTTCCTGGGGTGCACATGGCCCAGGCATCAGAGCAGTTCTGTGGCAAAGGCTGTCAGGGTTAGGTGTCTGGGATGTGTGGGGCTGTAGGATTGGAAACGTGATCAGGTTCAGGCAGGCAAGACAGGAACAGGCTCAGGTCAGGGACAGGTGCTCTGGCATGGGGAGAGGCAGGAGCAAGCTCTACTCAGGGCCAGAGTAGAGACAGGTCAGGAGCAGAAGAGGCACAGGTCAATGACAGAAACAGGAAGCGTTTCACCCAACTCCCTGTTTTGGGGGGACCTATGTACCTGGCTGGAGGCAGCGGGGCATATGAGAACAGCGAGGTCTCAACTAGGCTCTGGGGCTGAGTTCCAGGAGTGGTGATGGCTTTATTGAGCGAACTAATACTGCCTTGAAACCATGGAGATGCTGGTTCATGGCCCCATAGAGTCAAAACACTGCTAGCTGGCTAGAGTTAGGAGCTAGTTTGCACACCGTGTTCCACACTGAACCTGCCAAGTAACTCAGTTGAAAGTTGTCCTTGTGGATATGACCGTAGCACACAGGCTGCAAAGCTGGCCTTGAGTTTGCAAAAGGAACAGTTTCGTAGCCTTTTGTAGTTAATCACTCTCCTAGTCGCCTCCCTGTAGTCAATCAAATTTAATTCAGTCGGTAGATTTGGTAATTACACGTCCTTGTTTTCCTGCAGGGCTAATGGACCACCTAAGGTGTTGGCTAAATTAGTTAACGTTTCGTTTCTCCTCCTACGGAGCTGGCTTTTTCCCTGTGCGATGGCGGCAGGTGTGTGATGCATCTGGCAAAAAGCATATGGCAGAATCACTGATGTACAACAAACGCTTATGGGCTTGTGAAGGACTGGGGCAAAGGAGCCCAGCACCCTATTGGATTGTGTGCAAGCATGATGTCAGCATTATTGCCCTTGGGTTTCTTCTGATGAGAGAGCAAGGACATCAGAGGACTTTTTTTCCCACAGAACATTAGTCTCACCTCATGGGGTAACTTCTTTGCAATTACATAAACAGCCCTAGGAATGTAAAAGGATCATAACGCTGCTGGAGGTAGTTTGGGAAGTGTTTATAACTGCTCCGGGGGGGGGATAAGCTGCCAGCCACACCCCTTGCATGCCAGACTCCTTTGCAGTTCATCTGACATTAACCACCACAACACACAAAGGAAAATTCCCAAGAAGGCACCACTGGGAGGATATGCCAGGCAGTGTAGCTGCTTCTGCCTTTGGCCACTACATGAACTGGAAGGATATAGATATACCCAAGCTATTGCTGCAGAGATTGAGGGAGGGCACACAACGGACAGATCAAAAATAGCATTGTTGCATCTTCTCTTCTTCAAAGCATCATTCCCAGTCCTTATATAATATAAAAGCTTGACTTGGCACTCAATCACGCATCAGTACCATGAAAGCACTGTCGGCCCCATATTTGTATATGGTTTACTCATCATGGTTTTACTGTCTAGACTTTACAGACCTGAAGAACAAGAACAACTAATGAGAATATTTAGTTGAAACGCCTCCTGCAACTGCACAGGTCAATTGAACATGTTGTCCTCCCCTCCTGTTATTACAGTGGCAAATGCTGTACTAGATTGGGCATAAACCAGGGACAGGGGAACTTTTCCCTCCCATGGGCCACTTCAGAAGTTAGTACAGGAGAACTCAGGAATTTACCTCCCAGGGGCCACTTTGAACGTGAGTACAAGCTCTAAGGGTTGCATGGATGTGGGGCGGGGGTGCTTAAGGGGTGCACTCAGGAAGAGGAGAGATCAGATCATGGTTCTGTCCCGTATCCTTGTGGGCATGCCCTCCTCTCTGCTTCCTTCCCCTGAGCTCAGGCTTTCAGCGCTTGGGAGTAGGAACTGGATCCAGACAGAGGCCAGATCCAAGAACTGGAAAGGGACCCTGTTCCATAACTTTAAAACATTCCAGTTATTTTTTTTAAATGGCACCTTATATCCAACGTGGAATTTTTTTGAGCTTTAACTTCAAGCTTGTGGAGAAACCAGGCTGTGACGGGCCTAGACTCCTATTCCAATTATGTGCCCACCTACGAGCAAGGGGGCAGGATCTTTCTAAGCAGCGGCCTTCCCGAGGGGGCTCCCGGCCAACATCAGCCTCCCCTCACGATTGTGGTGGTGCCACCTTGGCTCCCAGTGAGGCCCCCCAGAGGGGCAGCAACCCCACCTGGAAGGACATTTTGTGGGTCTGGAGGAGTGCTGAAACGAGAACCCCGTACGTCCTCGTGAGAATGCACAAGATTCTTGCAGCCCCACGTGAAATCTTGTGAGATTTTAGAAAATCTCGCAAGAGTCTTGAAAATCTCAAAATGCACTTTGCTCGTGCATAAAATGGCCACCGCGGCCATTTCTGCACATGTGCAGCCCCTGGTGGCCATTTTGTGAATGTGCAGACTGTTTTTTGAGGGTTCTCATTGCCCTTAAAACACTGCATGTGCGCAAATGTCCGCAAGGGCATGCACAGAAATGGCCACTGTGACCATGTTGCTCATGCGCAGTGCCACGTTTCAGCTGCGTGAATTTTGTGCAAGAATGGGTCAAGAATCAGCCGATTCTCAACCCGTTCTCATTCTCCTAAATCTCGTTGAGAAGCCAATTCTTGCTGAAATTGAGTGAGATCGCGAGGGCAAGTTTCAGCCCTAGTCAGGAGGAAGGCCAACACTCTACCCCTGCCTGCCCTGAAAACTTCCTTCTTGGTGGGGCCCATTGCAGGCGACCTGAGCACTGCTAAGAAATTTCCAGAAATGTCTTCACAGTGCTCAGGCCACTTGGAAAGCCCCCCCTCAAGAGTCCAAGGCCTGGGCTCAGCTGAAGCGACTCTCTCTCCATGGTAGCTACGTAGGCCTCTGCTTCAAGCTGTGGTGGTCGCTTTGCTTTCCTCTGCTAGACGGAAGAGCCCTTTAGTACCCAATGTTTTCTTTCCAGGAAGGTACTTATCCCGGTGACCCGGAATTCATTTATTTAACTGCATTTTTCTTTCCCTTTACTAAGCTTTCAAAAACGTGAGGGGGAAAGTGCTTTTAATTAGTGGGATTTGCAAAAAAAAAGAAAAGAAAAAGGGCAAGCTCGGAATTGAACGCCACAGAAGCGTGTGTTCAGCACAAGGCACGGCTGGCATGATTAGAAAACCGGGAAGTTGCAAGATCTGTGCCAAAAAGCTGTGAGATGAATTGAATTAAATATGGCGAAATAGGACAGGACATTGAAGGCAGGGCATACCCTCCCATGCAGAATAAAAACAGTGTGCCTTGGGGGGGTGAAAAAAAACCCTTTTACGCAACTGCGGACCAGCTGATAGAAATGCACATTAACGCTCTTGCTCCTCTCCTCTTGATTCAACCTTCCTGTAATCAAATATTAGAATCCAGACTCTGCACCTTGCTTGTCCGCCACATCAAACGGATGTGGGTTATCAGGCCCCGCCCCCCCCATGCTGTTGAGCGTGGGCCGCCCACCTCCATAACGGGCGAGTGGCCGCTGCCCGGCCCCGGAGTGGGGTCAGGTACAGTGGGCCATCACACATGGCAGCCCGCTCTTCTCCAGTCCGGGGGATGGCTTTCCTGGGCTGCGGCAACGTTTAGCCCGGGCTGTGATTATGCCACAGCCCAGGGAAACCCCTGATCCAACCCAGGAAAACATCTGGCAGGTCGGATCAGACGTGACGGGTCAAAAGCATGGCCATCCGCAGTACTGTCACGACTGAAAATACCCACGGTATCCCTTGGGTCGCCGACTTGGATACTTAAATTGACTTCATTTCCCATAGCAGAATGCCAATTCCTTTGGCTGACAGTAATAACGGATTAGCAATCACTACTCAGCAGGGAATTGCTCCTTCTGCAAATATTTTAAGTTCATTAATAAAGCTAATACGTTACACCTGTTCCAGTGCAGTGACGAATGGTAAGCAAAGCATCCTGCACTTATCAGACACATTTCTCTGTATCTCTTTTCATTGAGGGCACAATCGAATATCTTCAAGGTGATGGATGATGTAATGAAGTTAATTCTTTCATCCTGGCCAATAAATCTGTTCTTAGTGCACCCTTATTCTAAATATTAAGATCCAGATGTTAGTGTTTTTACTGTTCATGATGGAGCATCGCATCATAGCTTGTCTGGTTCCTCAACAATAGCCATTGTCTGAAGCACTGCCTGTTGGAGCACTGTCCTTAGCGCTGTGGCAAGAGGCTCATGGAAATCTTTCTGGATGAAGGACTAGATTCTGGCTCACGTTGTCAGGGCTGGGCTGGGCTGCGTTGGGAGCGGAGTTCTGGTGGCCAAGTGGAGATTGCATGAGCCAATCAGAAGGCAGGTTCAAGCTTTACCATATTCATTGGTGCCAGCTTGTAGGCAGATGTAGGCAGGTGCATAAGAACCTACGAAGTGCCATACTGGGTCTGACCAATGGTCCATCCAGCCCAGCATCCTATCTTTGTAACCCCAGACCTGCCTGAGGAAGGACCCCGTGAGGTCCAAAAGCTTGCATACCTCCGCCAACTGCAGTTGGCCCAGTAAAAGAGATCACTGGACTACTTGGTCTCTACTGCCTAGATTTGGGATCAACACAGCAAACCCTACTTTCTGTACAGTGGCCAATCTTGTTTGCTTCGGAGAAGTCCCCAACAGGTCACAATGGAGTGATCCATTCCCTATTGTTCACTCCCACCTCCTGACAGTCCGATGTTATGTCCCCCAAACCTACTTGGGTAATAGTCATGAATGGACTTATCCTCCAAGAACTTAGCCAATCTTTTTTTAAACCCAGCAAGGCTACTGGTTTTGACCACCTACCTGTTCTGGCAACAAATTCCACAAGTGAATTGTGCATTGCATGAATACTTCCTTTTATTTGTTTTTTAAATTACTGCCAGTTAGTTTCATGGAGCGTCCCCTAGTTCTAGCACTATTTGAGAGGGTAAATAACAGTTTCCTATTTACTCCATTCATGATTTTATAAACTTCTATCATGTCCCCTCTCAGTCATCTCTACTCCAAGATGAAGAGTCCCAACCTATCAAGCCTTTCCTTGTATGGAGGAATGGGAAGTGACAGATTTGTAGAAGGTTTATTGGTCAAGCGAGATGGCTAAGTGGTTAAGGCATTCAGCTATATCCTTAAAGGTGGTGGGTTCAAGTCCTGCTTGGTCTCACACACTGGCTGGCTACCCTTCGTCCACCTAGCAATGAATAGGCACCTGATCTGTTGGGGAAGTCATTGGTGGTTGGACATGTTGCTCCCTTGTGTGCTGTGTAGGGCCATAGAAACTAGCGTGCCTTGATCACACCAGCTTGATGGGGGCCATTGGGATGGACTTTAACTTGCTAGTGAGCAGTAGTAGAGGCTGACAGCATTCTGTCAGCCTCTAAGGCAGGGATAGAGAAGCTTTCCCTTCCCAAGGGCGACTTTGAAAATTAGTACAAGCTCCATGGGTGGGAAGAAGCAGGGGGCAGAGAGATGCATAAGAGGGTGCTCAGGATGGGGGAAGGAGGACCCCGGTCATGAATCTGTGCCATGGGTCCATCCCCTACTGTTGAGTGCATGCTCTTGTTTCTGCTCCCTAAGTTCTTCCCTTGTCAGTGCTTGACGGACCAGATCCAGGAATCGGGAAGGGGCCAAATAAAATAATTCCATGGGCCAGACTCATTCACACATCCCCTCTTCCCCCTTGCAAACAGACCACTGGTTTCTTTATCTGGGTTTATTTTGTCCTGTAGTGATGCATTCACACAACTGCTGATTTCCCTGCATTTCAGTGGTTCACCCCATACATGCATCAGGTGGCAGAGAATAAGGGGGTTGTCAAAGAGCATGGGAAGTGGCCAGGATTTCACGCAACCCTCAGATGTGGGTTCGTGCCACTACCCACCCTACAAGAGTGTCACGTGAATGAGCCTGAACGGCAGGAGACGAGCCTTCTTGTTTTGCCATCCTCTCAACGCTCCAGTTAAGGCAACGTCAGGAAAAAAAACAGCACAGGGGCCATGGAGCAAAATATTGGTGCTTAGGAGGCAGTTCTCAAATACACTATAAAATCCCTTCACCTTCCACATGGATAGCCGGTGTGGCCAAGGTATTGGGTCTAGGTGACCAGGATTCCTATCCCATATTATCTGTGCCTTCACTGGATGGCCATGGGCAAGTCATTCTCACTCAGCCCTCATCTGTAAAATGGGAGTAATCATAATAAATAACAACAACATAATAATAATCTTTATTTTTATATAGCACCTCTGTGCCATGACACTCAGAGCACTTTACATACAACAATTTAACCCAATTTTTAATTCTCACAACAGCCCTGTGAGGTAGGTTAGGCTGAGAGAATACTGTGACTGGCCCACGGTCACCCAGTGCGTTTCAGACTAAGGTGAGACTTGAACCAGGGTGAACTAGATCAGAGGACTATAATTAGATTACTTTGCCCATTGAAAGCACTAAATAAAATAAGAGCAACAGTGAACTTGTGAATTGGACCAAAATGAATTGCTTGTGACCCTTTCAAGGAGACAGGAGTAACCGAGTATTTACCCTACATGGCATTTTTCTATAACCACAAGGCAGATATAAAGAGCGCCCCATTAGCTGACTTTGTTTAAAGGTATAACCTTACTACTTCTTCCTCCTGGCTTCCTGTCTCCAGCCCTTTATACTGAACTAGCTCCACGACGCCTCGTTTTCCCTCTAACTGACGTGCCTGTAATTAATCAATAGCTGCCATTGGGTGGAAGGGCGAGAGGGTCCCAGGTCAGAGCACTCACCCCTTTGACATTGTATTATTTATATTGGGCAGAATTCTATCATTTTATTTAAAGATGAACTGCAGTTTAGTGCTCTTAGGGGGGGGAAATAGATAGAGACAAGTCTGGTTTTTAATGCATCTTGTAGACTCCATGGGTGTTTTCAAACGAGATGTTACCCTGTTGGAATTGTTGTTCAGTCCATGCAGCCCCTACACAGCCCCCACTCGCATGTTTTAGCATATAGAGCTAATAAACGGACAGCGCCCTACACATATATCATGTGATGGCGACAACTGCTACCAGTGGCACCACTCAGTGCTTTCTCCCAGCCCTGGCTCTGATGGGAAGTGGGGGGTGGGGAAGGTCACAGCTGGAGAAGACTTCTTCCCGGCCGTGACTCCCCTTTTCCATCAGAAGCAGCGCTAGTGGGCTTTCCCAACTAAGAGGCAGCTGCTAGAGGAGAGAGCAATCACACACACTCAGCTGAGCAGAACACAGGAGTCCTGTGATCTTCCAGAGGAGCCTCACCCTTCCCTCGCTTCCCTCAGTTCCTTTCCAATTGGAGAGAGGAGAATGGGTGCAGATGCTCTGGAGAAGGTCTTTCTGTCAGGGGACGGAGGCGGCCAGGGAGCACTCGGGTTAGAGGGGTGCTGCAGCACCACCCCGTAGGAAGCCCCGCCCGCCGTAAACAGCAACGGGGCTCGCCGATGCAAGCCTCGCCACCGAGCCTAACCCCGCCCATCAAGAATGACGGTGGGGATCGCAGGAGCAAGCCCTGCCCCTGGCAATGCACCCACGCCCCGTAGAAGTCCCAATGCAGGGAGCCACGCCCCCGCGTCCTGCACTGAGCGTAGGGCTGCCCCCGCCCCTGGTGCGACGCTCGGAACGGCTGCGTGCGCGCACGGGGGCGGGGCCTGGGGGATAAGAACCAGCGCCACCAGGAAGCCGGCGCTGGTGATTTGGGAAACCGGCCCTGTGCGACTTGAGCCTAACGGCGAACGAACGAGTGTTGTTTACGATTGTTGAGTGTGTTCATAGCCCCGTGAGTCTGCGTCGCCCTAACCCGTCTTCCTGGTGTGCATCGTGAGCGAGTGGTGAGTCAGCGTGCGTGCGTGTCCTGCCCTGTTCCCCCCTCCCTTG
>QEPC01008384.1:4174175-4198471 GCA_003113815.1 Sphenodon punctatus | reverse complement strand
GCGATCACTCTCTCCTCTCGCAGCCACCTCTCAGCTGAGAGAGCGCGATCACTCTCTCCTCTCGCGGCCACCTCTCAGCTGAGAGAGCGCAATCACTCTCTCCTCTCGCGGCCACCTCTCAGCTGAGAGAGCGCGATCACTCTCTCCTCTCACGGCCACCTCTCAGCTGAGGGTGCATGCTAGGTACAACTCTTTGGTGCTGGCGGACCTGGAATTGGGCAAGGCTGCACACAGCCTAATAAATGAGATGGAGACACATTAGCTGCATTAGATGCATACACATTAGCACTCACTGGCCCACATGGTGGGCCCGCAATGTCCCTGGGCAATGCCATGAGTGGGGGCTGTATGGAGGTGCGGGCTAACATCTGGCGAACACCTAATAGATGGGCAGGTGAATACCTACCTGGTGGGGGCTAATGTGAGCGGTCATCTCATTTATTTTTGCGCCATACTGCAAACCCTACTTTAAAAGCAACTGCAGACCTCTGCATAGACCCAGTCTGACCTCCTTGACATCCCAGTAAGATGGAGAGCTGTGTTCTCTGCATTTCTTCCAGGGATTTATTTATTTATTTATTTATTTAATAACTTCTATCCCACTCCCTCCAGCCTTCTGGTAGCTCGGGCACATTTAAAAACAATATATTAAAAATACATAGCAGGGTTACTAAAACAATAAAAACAACATCAAAGAGATAAAACCACTGGCAAAAACCTCACCCTCACTCCCCCCCAAGGCCCAGATGAACAGGCAGGTCTTACAGGCTGGGAGCCAGGCGAGTTTCCTCTGGGAGGGAGTTCCACAGCCGTGGTGCAGCCACCGAGAATGCCCGCTCCATCGCATTCTCCAAGAAGGCGCCCCCGGTAGACTCCAGAGATCGCTCTACGACCCGGGAAGTGAGGCAGTCTCTCGGACAGGGCAGACAATGTCACCAACTCTCATAGGGGAAACTCAACACTCTGAACTTGGGCATCAGCAGAAATAAGAAGGAGCTGATTTTCAAAAGGATTTGTATTCTATTGGAAATTTAAGCCTAAACGCATGTTGTGATAATGGGTTTGTTGTTGTTTTTTAAAATTGATATAAATCCATTTGTATTTTAAACAAGCACTCCAGGTCTCCTTGAAGAAGGAAAGGCTATGGAAAACAAATAAATTTCAGTGTCAGAAGATCCATAGCAGAGCTATTCTATAAAACAAAGGGAATAATACAGATGTCCTTGAGAGCAACTGCTTCTCACCAAGATAAGGGGGGTGATTAATTGAAATTTTGTTCTTGCCAGAGGTGGCTATCAAGTGTAAGTAAATAAATGGTCTGACTCCAGTCTTGTAGTCTCCCTGCAATAAATATTATTATTGCGGTAATAGGAAAACAGGCTAACACTGGCAATTTGAAGGTGAGGATGTTGGAAAAACATCCTTGCCCTTACAGTCATTCTCTTGATTATGTCATTAGCTGCCACACTACGGGAAGTATAAATAGCGTGGCCGCCCGCTTCGTTTAGCTGGGGAAATCATTTGCAGAATGTCAGAGAGGTCTGCCTCCAGTCTTACTGTGCCACGGCCAAAACTAATGTGGAAAATCGAACCTTGGGGAAAGGAATGGCTTTCCTGATGCCAGCTTTGGAATGAAGATATCCTCTTATCTATCTCAAATAAACTAGCAGGGTCAGCCTTACGACAGGACGGCCAGAGGTGACCGCACTGGAGCCCGATAATTTTATCTAATTCCTTTTAGCCCCTGCAGAGTCCCCTGTTTTCACCATGAGCCCCCACCCCTTACTTCTGCCAGGGCCCCAAACGTTGTCCCCTCTAGGGCTCTGTGGAGGGGAGAGGTGGCCACAAGAAACCACACATATTATTTTCTCCCTGGGCCCCGCAAATCCCAGGGCCAGCCCTGGAAACCAGTCAGACTGCAGACCTCAAGCTGCTTACACCAGAGGAGTTCCATTAGCAGTCTAAACTGGAGGCAGGAAGCCTTTATGGTCGGGGGAGGAGGGGTGCACATTAACTGTTTAAAACTGGCTAGTGGCCCATACCAAAAATAAAAGAGAGCGTGGATAGGAGCACAAGGAGGGCCAGTCTGGGTCAGACCAGTGGTCCATCAAGCCCAGCATCCTGTCTCTGATAATGGCCATTCTCAGACTCTTTGGAGAAGTCTCTAACAGGTCATAATGGAGCGATCCATTCCCTGTTCCCAACAGTCAGAAGTTGTGTCCCCCGACCTACTTGGCTTAATAGACATTTATAGACCTAGCCTCTCAGAACTTATCCAACCATTTTAAAATCCCGTTACGCTGTTGACCTTCACAGCATCTTCCGTCAACAAGTTCCACGGGTTTGTAGAGTCCGTTGAGGGCAAGAGGGACTCGGCTGCTCTTTGTCAGTCGACTATTCATCAGGAAGAAGCAATCTCTTCCTCGTTTGACTGACACGCAAGCTTCAGCCCCAGGCTCTCTGGCCAGGGGTTGGGGCGGGGGCGGAGGAGAGACAGAGGATGGAGCTTACGCTTCAGCAAGAAACAGCAGACATTCTTTCACCCAAGTTCCATCACCTTGGGCCAACAGTGAGTCACCTCTGTAGCAGCCATGGGGGAGCTACACAGCTAGCCTTGTAGAGCAGCCAGCTTGCAGTGGGCATGGCCTGGGAGTTAGCCTTCTCTGGAAGGCATGCGATGATCTGCAAGGAGGTTTGATGGTTGTCAGTGGTCCATCTGAAAGCACTGCCCGAAGCTGTTGTGGTGCACTATTGAACACTGCTGCCTTTGACGCCCAGATCCATCTCCACTATGTTATAGGTGGATGAGGGAGTCCCAATAATTATGGAGAGCAAGGAAAAAACACAATGAATCCAGGATGTAGTAATAAGGCACACATGGTCAGCAGCTGCACTTGGGCTCACCAGCCTACATTTCCCAGGTGCAGCTGTGTCTCTAGATGTTGGGAGGAGGCTCGGGGGCAGCCCGTTTCAACCTAACTGCGTCAGAAAATCCTGACTCCGCTAAAGTCAGTGGCAAAACTCCCAGTTATTTTAGCACAGCCTTTATTCCCTTCTTCCGTCACACACTCCAGTCCCCTTTGGTAACTGAAGTTCATCTCAAGCCTGTTGTGAAGGTTGTCGCAAATTTCCATGACAAAGTTTTGCTTTCATCTTTTCCACCTCCCCTTCCGATTGGAATTGGTGAGATTTACTCTGAAGGCAAAGGAAACTGCAATTCATCATTTCTTTTTTTTTAAAATTACAAATCTTTATCAATTCACTGTGATTGAAAAGTTGTGTTCATTTGTTTTAATCATTGGTCTCCTTGTAGCTGAAAATTTTTGTTACTACGTTTCCAAATATATAGTTAATTATCACTGAAAACCTTTGCCCTGTTTGGTATTGTAAGAAAATACTTTGTAACAAATACAAGTGGTCAACTCTTCAGAGAGTGGATTAGTTAAGGATCCTACACCTGCTGGTTTTATCAGACGGTTCCTTTGTGCTGGAGGACAGAAGCAGACAGTCATTACTGTCCAACGGCTGTTTAGCAATCTACAATATGGGAAATGTAGCAATGGTCTTGGTTCAGTGCCTAGTGGACATATGGCCATGCTGCTAAAACCCTATTTCATCTGAATCTGAGCGACAACCTTGTTAGCTGTCCCAGTATAGCTGCTAAAGACTGAGTGCCCAGTGAAATCTCAACTCCTGACTCATCCGTACAAAGGGTGCAAATCCTCAGTCCTCAGTGAAGGATTGCACCCTATGTATGCTTCTGGGTTAAGGCATATTGGGGAGTCTTTCAGCGGTATCTTACTGTTTGTTTTGTAGCTTGATACGGGGAGGAATTTGGTCTGCAGAACTGTTCAATCTAACTCCATTTCCCCAGCACTCGATACAGTTTTTAAAATGTTCTGAATTACAACTTCTGCATGTTGCTTTCTCCCATATCCACGCGTAGTTATCCATATGGAAGAGATGGTTTTCAGATCTGTCCACCCTGGATTTCAATAACCAAAATAAATCTATCTCCTAGGATGTTTACCTGCTAAGCTTGGTTTAACTCTACCGCGAAGACTTTGGTTCTTGACGGTTGCAGTGATCACCCACTTTTGGACAATTAGGATTATGCTTAAAATAGAGCAGTTACATTCAGGACTATAGGAGTTAGCAGCTAAAGAAAGAGGACCTTACAGTCACTGGGATCGGATATAGGCAACAGGCCCATTTCCGAACTGCAAGAAACCCAAACCAATATGAAAACAGCCAGACTGCTTGAAAAATGCCAAATCTTCAATTTCCCGTGTTTCCCTTATTTTATGGGACATCCCTTATTTCAGAGCCCCTCGGCTCCCTAGAACATAAGGCACAGAATATTCTTCTTTTCATAGCTGGCAGCTCCACAGAACATACGGGCACCCCTTATTTCAGAACCCCCCCGGCTCCACAGAACATACGGGCACCCCTTATTTCAGAACCCCCCGGCTCCACAGAACATACGGGCACCCCTTATTTCAGACCCCCCCGGCTCCACAGAACATACGGGCACCCCTTATTTCAGAACCCCCCGGCTCCACAGAACATACGGGCACCCCTTATTTCAGAACCCCACCAAACATAATGGATGTTCCTTATTTTCAGAATTCTACAGCTCCATACTACATAATGGACACCCCTCATTTTGAATATGTACAACTCCACAGTGTCTTATTTTGGGGAATTTTTATCTGTCATCCCCAATCCACCTACCCACACTTACCCTCCTCCCCTGATCTTCTTCCTTCTCTCTTCCCTAGTCTCTCCGTATTTATTAGTACTGCTGCGTGCTATTCCTACGTAGTGTTGTACTATGACACTAGTAGGGAGTATTTCTGCAGCTTTAACAGAATGATGGACTTTTACAATTGACCAGAAACCCCCTAAAGTGCATGCTATTGCGAACACATACCTTTTCCTTTCTATACTTGTTATTGCCTGTGAGTTGTTGGGTTTGGTTTTTTTTTTAGTCTTTTTGTTTCCCCCTTTTCATCTTTGTGTGTGTGTGTGTGTGTGTGTACAAAAATCAATTTAAAATAATCACAAAAGGAAGTCTACAGAAATAAACCTTGATCCTCGATGTTTATTTATGGCTTGTTTCTTTCATAGTAAAATATATTAGCTAAATTAATCCATTAAATAATAGAAATGGTGATAATTTGTAAGCTCGATCATTTAAAGAACTGCCCTGAAGAGAGCAAGTATTTGAGGACTATATTAACCTGATGCAACACAGTTTCGCCTCGCTCCTCGGCCATGGGGTACCTTTCTCAACTCGAAGCCCCCCAGGTATCCCGGGGGACGATGATGGAGAGGGCGTTTTTGGTGGCCGCTCCCAGGCGGTAGAAGCTCCTCTCGGCAGAGGCCTCCCCTCCTTCTGATGAACATGTAAGAGCTGACTGTTCCGCCGGGCTTTCGTTGAGGGAGACGGGTGAAGGGTGGGGGGAGCTGGGTTAGGGGGGAGTTTTGTGGTCTTTGGACTCGTTTGTTTTTGGACAATCTCCAGTTTTTTACAGTGTTTTTATGATCTATTTATTATTGTTGTATTTTATTTCTATTTTATGAATAGTTAGTGACCCCAAGCTGCCTTAGCAGGAGGGGTGGGGTATAAAATTGTTTAAATCAATCAATCAATCAAAGTAATTAAATCCTTCCAATGTATTTATCTGGAGGGGAGGGATGACCCTCTTAGGAAGATTGAAGCAAGAAAGATGCACAGGGGGACAAACAGGATAAAAATGGAACGTATATCCTCAAGCAGAGTGACTTAGCCAGACTCTGTCTGCCATTCTGTCACCATTTACGTACCTCAGGTCTATAGATTCAAACTAGACAGGGTTTATTCCAAAACCATAACCGCTTGTTTATAGCAGGGTAAATTGCGATGCAAAGGACTGTGAAATCCCAGCCTCAGCGCCATGACAAAAGCAGGTACTAGACAAGATCAGGAAGAATAATGTCTTTGTTTTAATATGCATAAATATTTGGCAAACAGCAACACCAAGGGCACAGTCTGTCTTCCATCCACTGAACACAGTGGCTCAGTCATTTCTACAACACCTTCAGTATTCAGAGTGCTTTTTGAATCCTTATGTAGTTCCCTCTCCCCACAGCAACCCTGTGAGGTAGGTCATTGTTGTTCCTATTTTACAGATTGGAGGGATCGAGGCTGAGAGAGAAAGACATGCTCAAGCCCATGGAGTGAGTTCTTGGCTAAGACCAGATTAGAACCCCAGTCTCCAGCTCCAAGTCCATGACCTTTTCTACTAGGCTGTACTAGCTCCATGAGCGAACAGTGATCTGTCTGTCTATCCTCCCCATGCACATTGTTGTATGTCTATCTGTGTTTGTCTCTCCATCCTCATACCCTCCCCCCTGTCATGGTGTCTGTCTGTCTGTCTGTCTGTCACCTCTCTACTTATAGGAGCCCGCTATGTTTGAATCAGATACATGTGTGAGTTGTTCATGATTGGAAAGTCACTTTGGAAGAGAGAGACGCTAAGAAAGGTCCCACTTAATTGTTCCGTCAGGCTCTCCCTAGCTCCTCACCCCCTCAGGCTGTTCACTGATGTTCCTTCTACTGTCCTATCATGCAGGAGTCCCTTTTCCCCTGTAAAGAAGCTAATCACATGCACCTGCAACTTCTCAATGTCATGAATGTCTCTCTTGCCCTCTCTTTCTTGCCCTTCGTCTCCCTTCTTTTGTCCATCTTGATTGTAAACCCCTTGGTCCAGAGACCTGTTTCTAATTTGTGGGTGAGGCCACATGAACGTGGCCCTGTGGCGGGAAGTCGCCGCTGCCACACACACAGCAGGGCAAGCGCAGGGAGGCGGCCAGACACTTGTGGGGAGGCTGGGTGGGTCAGTCCCTTTCAGAGCCGCAGCCAGGAAGGCCCGCAACCACACAAGTGTGCAGCTGGCCCTGCCCCTGCCTCTCTCCTTAAAGCCCGTCCCCGGCCGTGCCATGGCTGCGCATGACAGGCGCCAGCACCCATCGCTCACATCCCCACTGCGGAGTTTGCTGCGTGGCGGGGCAGAAGGGGCGTGGCCGTACAGGTTGCCCCGCCCTGGGCAGCCTTACCCCATGTGGGGTAAGACCGTTCCGCAACGCGTCCTCAGGCATGGAGCAGCCAACTCCTCACCGTGGGGGGAACATCGGGCGGGCCCTGGGCACTCGAGCCACGGCATCACACGGTGCCAGGGAGGGGTAAGGCTATCTAAGGCAGGGTAGCTTCCCCTCCCTGTCTCATGCGGCCTTGCCCATGATTGTTCAGGGCTGCCAAGCAGGAGTGAGTTGCCGTGCATTGCACACACCCCCATGGCAGCTTCTCACGAAATGTGTGCAGTGTCGGACAATGTGTGACTCTATACCCTTCCACCCTGCTACCTGCCGTGCAAATCCAAGCCATGAATGTATCCTAAGGTTTTGCTTCAGCCTGGTATTCAAAGTGTATTGAGGGAGCTGTGGCAGGACTTCGCGCATGGACTAGCCTGGAGTATTGGTGGCGTTAGTGAATGTAGGTTTCTATGGCACAAAAGCAGCTAGGCTGTATTGCTCCATCAGACAAGACAGAGCTGTACGCGGGGAACTTTGCAGCGTGCCTGGTTCGCCCCACTGCTCTAAATTAACCTGCAAATAAACAGGTAGGGAAATGACTGCACACATTAAAGACAGCCAGGCCTAGCTGTGACTTTCATTGGCAGACAGGCACAGCTAGAATTCTTCCATATATGGAGAGACGGAGACAAGGTAGTTATCATGCCTTACATGTGGGACCAACACGGCAACCACCCACTGCCTCTCTCCACACGTACAGGTAATGTTTGCTAAGCACTAGGAAAGTGTTTTCCCTACATCTGTAACCGACTGAGTAGCACGCAGCCCACCATCTGGCTAAGGTGGGATTGGCACCGAGGCTGGAAAAGGAAGGGGAGCTGTGGAACAGACAATTATTTCCAACATTGCTTGCAGCGCTGCTGATTTATGGGGTGTCAGAATCAGTAGCGTGAAATGAGGGCTGTTACCGACCTGTTCTTTATGATCAGGTGGCAGTATGTGTGCTTCTCCCGAATGGTGACATTCATGGGACTAGGACATTTGATGAATAAAAAGCTCTGACGCTGACCCTGCCAAAGCGGTTTTATTAGCAGACATGGAAGCGTACAATTTGTGTCTCTCCAGTAATTCCTGGGAAAAGGAAGCTGGACTTTCTTTTGCTTGAGTCATCTAGGATCAGGACGCACGACAACTTTTCTTGTTTTTGCGTTAGGCCCACGTTTTAAGATAGCGTTCTGGTAGGGAGTCTAATCCCCGTCAGCCATTTATGTAAAATACACGCCTTTGCAAAAGGTAATGAATACAATATCCCCAAGGCTTGGAAGCATCATTCCACCAAAGTGAGATGCAGAGCCCCTTCTTTTTCTACAAAGCCTCCTCATACTATTCATACATGGATACATTGTGTGTTGCCTGAAATGTAATAGTTATAGAACGGATCTAGATGGAATAAATTCAGTGCAATAAGGTCACCTCTGATGGAAAGCTGGAATTTTCTGGCTACCAGCTTGGCTGTAAATCTTGATTTCATAAAGGCCTACCTGTTTAAATTGTGGGTCACGGGAGACATTACAAATCTTGATTTAAGCAGAGCGTCGTGTGAGGTGCAGAGTGGAGGTACTGCATCCAGTCAGGGGCACCAATATCTACTTGGAAATTTGGTAGATTCTCCATGA
Source organism: Sphenodon punctatus (assembly GCA_003113815.1). Classification (NCBI taxonomy): domain Eukaryota; kingdom Metazoa; phylum Chordata; class Lepidosauria; order Sphenodontia; family Sphenodontidae; genus Sphenodon; species Sphenodon punctatus. Next base: position 4,189,718 of record QEPC01008384.1, on the reverse strand, counting down.
CTTTGAATCTTTAAATCAAACAGGCTCCTCCTGTGAATTAAATGATGGCATATATGAACCTACCTACTACTTTCATCTAAAGCCTTTTGAATTGGAGCTTGGAAGTCAAAAATTTGCCATTGGGAGTTGGGGAATGGCCATAAATTATTCTGCCCCACAAAAAGGAGGAGAGAGGAGAAGTTTTGATAATTTGTGACAAGGGGAAAGGAGGCATTTCTCATAATGTGACATCATAATTTTTCATCACTCATTTTTCAATTCCATTTCTGTGTTTGAAACTTCAAAAGATATTCCTTGCATAAATGGGGTTCTGTATTCCTGGTATTAAAAATGAGTGTGGTGTGTGTGTGTTTGCAATTTGTGTGGCATCCTTTTCGAAGGGGGCAGGTCTGCAGTAGAGTGACAAATTGTGACAAGGACGGTGGAGATATAAAAATGGCAACAGCAACAAAAAATGACATACTTTATGGGCAGTCCCTGTCGGGAACGGAAAAATGCAATAGTAAAACCTGAAACCTCCGAAGATTTAAATTTTAAAATAGCAAATGGCTGGTGTAAACATTGCTTTTATTTATTTATTTATTTATTTATTTTATTTAACTGTCCCAAGGACTCAAGTGGGTAGTCATGAAGAAAACCAGTTAAAATCTCTTATCCCAAACCCTGTCCCCCGCCAGCCAAATGCTTGGCCAAATTTAAAAAAATAGTCTTGCATTGTCTCTGGAAGAGGAGCAGGCTTGAGCTAAGAGGGGAGGGAGCTCCATAGTTGCAGGGCAGTCGCCAAGAATGCCTCTCTGAGCACCTTCGCTGCACAGGCTTGCTGGACCGATGGTACGCAAAAGAGGGCACTCCCAGCATACCTCACAGTCCATAATGGAACAGGAGGGGGAAGGCGGTCTTTCAGATATGTGGAACACAGGCCATTTAAAATGTCTGTCTGTGCAATGAGGCGGGCATAGGAGGGAGCAGTCCTCTAGGGCTGCTGCCCCTTTAAGAGGGGGGCTGAGGGTGCTAGCCAACGGGACTGTGTGCATGGGTCTGGGGAAGCCATCCCATGATGAGGGATCAGCCTCAGTGGGGCTGAAAGACAAAGGGCTAGTGTGGGCAGGTTGTTGGCCCTTTAAGGGCTGGATGCCAAGGAACTGGGCCACGCCCACTCTGCCTTTATAAGATGCTGCAGGCTGGGGTTTAGGGTTGCAGTCTCTGCCTGGGAACCAAGGCGGTAACGTCTCCTGGAAACGCTCAACAGGGGAGCTGACCGGTCCTGAAGCTCTGCAGGAAAGGAGCCTGGATCTATGGACTGAGGCTGAGACTGAGGCCTGCATGTCTGCCTGGCTGCTCTACGCTCTCCAGGGTTCTGAACGCTGAGAGAACCAGAGCCGGAAGGAGTGGACCCAGGTATTGGGGAAGGCTGTGCCCAAGAAGGAGCCTGTTGCCTGGAGGAAGCCTTACTGTGAGCCAGGGGCCTGACTTGTATGGACTTTGTGGGGTGGATATTGTGCCTGAAGGGCTGTGTGTTTGAAAGAGACTGAACTGGGCCTGCAGGGTGTGAGGTGACTGAGCCGGCAGCCCAGAGAAGGTGGAATGCTGTATACGAATAAAGACTTGAGCTAATTCCCATAACGTGAGTGCATTGCTGATTCCCCACTGCGAGTGATAGCCCAGGGGGCTGATCCTGAAGAGACTTACCCCTGGGAACCGCGCCCTGCCACATAAGTGGTGAAGAATGCAGGCAAAACTCTGTTATCAGCCATCAGGCTGACTTGTTATACAAGGGGCTTGGGGATCCTGCACAGGGGTGGACAGACTGGAGGATTGTGCCCAGATGCTGACTGAGAGTGGTGGAGCTGAGTGTCGGGACCTATGCCTGGAGCCAGTGAAGGGGCTACAGGAGGCGTATGCCTGGAGCAGCAAGGGAGTGCTAGGAAGTTTGCAGCACAAGGAGGTGATGGCTCACCCAGCATGGGGTTCGAGCTGGGCTGGGAGCTAGGAGGCGCGCCCACGGTGATACTGAGAGCAGTATGTGGATCCGGAACGACATGGAGGCCGTAGGAGTTAGTGCTGTGGGCTCCCTGCTCCAGGGAAGGAACCCTGTCTGAAAGGCCTGCTTAGAGTCGGAAGGACTTGCCCAGGTTGAGGCTAGGGTGGAAGACTGAGAGGGCTTTGGTACAAGCCCAAGGATATGACTGTACACTATATGGAGGCATAAGCCTTGGCTATAAGGGGAAGTTGGAGGCCAAGGGTAGGGACCCCACTGGGAACCCCTACAAAGTGCACCCCCCACTCCTGGAGGATAGAGCCAGAGTGGGCTGGAAGGGCGTGGCAGCAGGGTTAGCCAATTCCCCAAATGGATGTCCAGCGGGCTTGTTTTGAAATAAATTGTTACTGCTACCCAGTATAATATTGATAATAAAGACTTTCTGTTTTAACATTTAAGGAAAAGTGGGATATAAATCTGAATAAATAAATCAACATTGCAGCTGTACACATGGCTTCATTTTAAAAGGGGTGTGTGTGTATCCATTCCCATAGAGAGGCTTTTCCTGCTAACTTTCAGCAGGTCAGTAGTTCTCTCAGCTTTAATCCAAGGGCTAGAATTTTCATGATTCCACCAGATTAATCCGTGTTGGGAAAGGGACATAGTACTGGGTAAAAGCTTTCAGGCAGCCTAAGCGCCCCTGAAACTGAAAGAGCTCTTTGTACATGGAACATTGTTTTTACAGGCTATTTATTGTGGTGTCAACAGTAATAGCAGTAGAAAAGACCCACTTCATCATAGCATTAATCGCACTTTAAGATCATTTTGTTGTCGTCCCCTAATAGAAAATGTCTCAGGATATTAATCTGATACCCTACGTGACCTTACCCAAAAGGCCAATAAGAAATATTATAGTTTCTCTTTTGACCGGCTGTTATCACCCACATTGGGAGAGGGAGGATGTTAGAAGTTCTTAACTGGTTGAAGTTAATTGGATAGGGTGAAAATCCTCCAGTGAAGTCAATGGCAATGCTACTGATTTTAATTTAGGGTAGAACTGTATGCCCGGTGATTTTTCCGGTGCCAAAATTGACTCAAAGATTTTGGGTAAAAATCGGTACCCAATTTTAACCCAATTGCCTGATGACCTAGAATGTCAATTACCATTCGGAAAATCAAAAAATCAAGACAGGAACATTTTTTGGGCATCCAGTTACCCGATCAGTACTCAAATCTCTGACATGGTACTCCAAAATGTGGGTATTACCCACGCGGTACCTGTGTTAGCTCAAGCAGACCCAGACCTTTATTTCATTGTCAGAAGTGATGCACAATCGTTTAAACACCTGTATTTCCATTAATATCCATACAAGCCGATTAGCTATGCAATATAAAAATAAGCTCAAATATTTCAAGGACGTCTTTCTTGCAAATTTAGTTTTGATTCCCATCCTCATTTTTTGGATCAAAAGAAATGTCAAAACAGCCGACCTGATCCAATGCACACCCACACATAGTCTGCACTACTGCGTCAAAGAAACACAAGCCAAAACGTTGTCCAGATTAAAATAGAAGGCATCCCATTCCTCTTTTTATGATTTGATTATTTGGGAGAAGACATACCCTAAATACATATGATTTGTTGGGTTAATAGCCTGAAGAAATAATACACCAAGTTTAAGTGACAACAAATGAGAGTGCTTCTAATCTTCTAGGTTTCTGTCCCTCTCCAGATCTTGCCAGGGTTTAGCAATTTAGTTTTTGAGGCAGATTAGCTCTTGTATGACCATGACCTGCTCGTTAGGCTATGTCATCACAAGCCTGAAACCGTTTACTCCAGAGTAAACAGAGTCAATGGGATTATTCCAGAGCTAATGGCTTCAAGACTGCAGCCTATCGTCTTTAACCTTGCTGATGATAAAATGCACTACCTCGCCATATTCCACACAGCGCTTGATCATTTTCAGCCTTCTGGAGTGTGTGACATGCAGCTCCATTGCTGTATCATTAGGTCCATAGATAACCAGATTACGTCTATAAATCTTCTCTGTTACCACCCTGGAGATGGTCAAGTTTCATCATTTTGTTCTCATGTAGAAAACAAGCGAGTGAAATGTAACCTCAGAGGTCACTGGGAGTGCACTGTGTTTTTCTGAAGTTATAGCTCACACGGTCGCTGCCAAAGCCTGCGAGATTCATACTGCCTGGTGGAGTGGGGTTTGGTTTCAAGTTCAATAATACTCAGAGACTCTGTGAACCTCCGTTCAAGCTGCAGACCAGATTCTGTGACCCAAGGAGGTCCTAGGGGGAACTTTTCTCTGCAAACAGTTCTGCAAGGCCATTTGCAGAGTAATATACATGTTGCTGCCGGTTTGCAAATTCTGGAGAGGTTTTGGTATTATTAATTGTTTATATAGCATAGCAATGTGTGTAGCACTGAACAGTTATTAAATTATGAGTCAGGTCCCTGCCCTAGGGGGCTTACAATCTAGGAAGGAGAAAGTGAAGGAAAAATGGGAGAGGGGAACATAAGGAGAGACCGGGATAGACTCATAAAGATGCAAGTGCACATGCTTGGCTAGTTATTCTACGCCTGAATGTCAGGGACCATGGGCTGGGGGCATGAAAAGTAGGTACAGAATGAGGTCCCAGGAAAAATGGTGGAGAGTTTGTGCAGGATCAGGTCCAGAGAGTTGGCGCAGAGTCCAGGGTCCAATATGGTGCTGGATCAGAGTGCTGGGTCCAAGGGTCACAGTGTGGATTGACACATGGATCACAGGGGCAGGCGTAGCCAAGGCAGGGGGGGCAGGTGAGACAGAACTGAACAGACAAGGCAGACACAGGACTCGACGGACGAGAGATGAGGCAGATGCAGAGAGCCGACTAGATGGAACAGGCAGATGAGACTCAGGTGGGACAGAATGAGCTCATGGGGCAGCCACATAGAGGGCGCATGTGGCAGTCGCATGGGGGCGCATCCCACAGAGACCAGACCCCCCCCATCCAAGCAGATGTTGAGTCGGACTCTCAGGGACCAAGGGCAGATGGATGCTGGGGCAGGCAGACTCCCAGGCAGGATCTGAAGGACCTGGTTCCAGAACGGAAGGTCAGAAGGGCTGGGCTCCAGCCAGCCTAAAGCACACACTAGGTGCAGAAGTGGGGTGTGCAGAGCCAGTCCAAGTGCATGGAAACGAGAGCAGAGATGAACAAAGGGGCATCCTGGGGAATAGGAATATTTATTTTTTATTTATTTATTTATTTAATATATTTATACCCTGCCCCTCCTGCAAGCAGCTTAGGGCGGCTAACAAATTTCAGAAAAAAAATAAAACAACCTTAAAAACATTGAAAACAGTTATAAAAATCTTACAAATAAAACAGGGAAAGGCCAAAAATAATAATAAAGAATAACACAGAAGGGTTGGAGGATAAAAACCCACTAACCCACTCTCCCACCCTCCCCAAAGGCCTGGGCAAACAGCCAGATCTTACAAACTCGCTGGAATGTTAAAAGGCTCAGGGCCGGGCGAGCTTCCTCCGGGAGGGAATTCCAAAGGCACGGCATGGCACGGCCACCGAGAATGCCCTCTCCATTGTGGCCCCCCGCTTACCCTGGGGGACCTCCAAGAAGGCACCCCCGGCAGACCGAAGGAGCCACTCTGGGGTGCGGAGGGCGAGGCGGTCCCTGAGGTACGAGGGACCCAGACCGTGAAGGGCCTTATAAATCAACACCAAAACCTTTGAACCTGGCTCGGCACGCTATTGGCAACCAGTGCAGAGCCCGGAGCACAGGTGTTATGTGGTCCCGGCGACCTGTCTCCGAAAGGAGATGGGCCGCCGCATTCTGCACTAGCTGCAGCCTCTGAACCAGGAACAAGGGTAGCCCCACATAGAGCGTGTTGTAGTAGTCCAGCCTCGAGGTGACGAAAGCATGGACAAGGGAGGCCAGGTCCGGACAAGGGAGGCCAGGTCAGAGATGTACGGACGCAACCTCCGCACCAGATATAACTGGTGGAAGGCAGCCTTCGCCACCCCCTCTACCTGTTGCTCCAGGCGGAGTTCCGCGTCCAGCACCACCCCCAGACTCTGGACCTGGTGAGCTATAGGAGGGCGAATCCCCTCAATCAGGGGGGCCAACACCTCCCTTGCTCTCCCCACCAACATCACCTCCGTCTTATCGGGGTTGAGCTTCAGTCTGCTCTGCCACATCCATTCCGCCACGGCCTCCAAACACTGGGATAACAACGAGACGGCAGGGTCTGGGTCAGCTGAAAAAGAGAGGTACAGTTGAGTATCATCAGCATATTGGTGACAATGCACCCCGAACCCTCTCACGACCTCCCCCAAAGACTGCATATAAACATTAAATAATAATGGAGACAGAATGGAACTCTGCGGGACGCCACAGGACAAAGCACGGGGGCAAGATGTTTCAGCTCCCAGCACTACCCACTGGCTTCTCCTCGAGAGGAATGAGCAGAACCATTCAAGGATGGTCCCGTCCAGCCCCCCCAGGTCACGTAGCCGTCTCAATAACAGCCCATGGTCCACGGTATCAAAAGCAGCCGAGAAATCTAGCAGGACAAGAAATATTGAACGTCCTGCATCCATCTCTCAGTGGAGATCGTCAACCAAGGCCACCAACACCGCCTCAGTGCCATAGCCAGGGCGGAACCCAGGTTAAAAAGGGTCCAGGAAACCAGTGCTATCTAGATGCGCCTGGAGCTGGATCGCCACCGCCCATTCAATAACCTTCCCTGAAAAAGGAAGGTTAGAGACAGGTCGGTAGCTGGCGAGTGCGTCCACGTCCAACGATGGTTTCTTCAGCAGGGGGCGCACCACAGCCTCCTTGAGGCTGGGCGACAACCTCCCCTGCTGCAGGGATGCATTAACCACCCTCACCAGCACCGTCCCCAATGTCTCCCTGGAGGCTTTCACCAACCAGGACGGGCACGGATCAAGTTCACAACAAGTGGCTCTCACAGACCCCAAGACATCGACCGCATCGGCCCCCTCACAAAGATGGACCAGATGGGGCCTCCATCACTTCACGCTCTCTACCTACTGCCTCTAATCAAGCTGACTGATGATGACTCGAGCTAAGATTTTGTCACCGGGGTCACGTTTTTTTTAACTTTTGCCTCCCTCCATGACTTTTTCTATTTCCCTGTGATGCCCGTGGTTTTTCTAAAAAATTCTGTGAAAGCCCAACCCCAAGCAGAGCCGAACAGCAGAGCCATTGAGAAGCCGCCGAGAAGAGCACCCGCAATACCGCTGAGAAGCACTGCGGCATCTCACTGCCGATCCTAAGCCCTCCTAGCCTCTGATCAAGCCGCAGAGTTAACCCACAATAGCAGCAGGATTGGGATCAGAAGCGGTGGCGGCAGAAGAAGACAGCAAGCGCGGGGAAGCCAGGAGGCTGCTCCGCTCCTGTTCCTCTCATGCACCGCCTCCCTCCTTGCGGCTCACCTGTTTGAGGGCATCCCAACTGGCCGGGATCGAAGGAGTTGGGAGGCGAGAGAAGGAGCCGTGGAAGCAGCGAAAGTTGCAGTCATCCCTGAAGCGTGGAGGCACTCCCTCAGCGAGAGCGCGGGAAGTCTCGGGGCTGCGGGTCCTGAACTTTCTGGACGCGGCAGGGTGAGCAGCTGCTGCCTTCCCACTTCCGCCGCCGTCTCCTCTCTCTGCAGAATGGATGTTACACACATCCATTATGGTACATTTGGCACAGGGATTTTTGCTACTCAAAAATTGGCCGCTTCTGGCCAATTCTGTGATTATTTTTTTCCCCCCATGAATATTAGCAAAAATCCCCGTGCCAAAATCATAGCCCTAATGACGGCCCACCCAACTTCTTGTGGCCACTGGCTGGCCTTATATACAGACCAACAGCCAATCAGGAAGCTGAGAGCATGGAGCAAGGCTGAGATGGAGTGTGGCTTGGCCAGCATAGGGGAAGGGGCATCAGTGCCAGCTTTAGGCCCTGGCCATGTGGCATGGCGGTGCCAGCCATCTGTGACACACCAGGTCAAGCCTGGGTCCTTACAATAGGGTAGAAAAAGGAGCATAGAGAGCGGGCTGTGGGCATAAGAAGGAGGTAGGGGAAGAGGGAGAGGTTTCTAGGAGGGGTTGGGAGGGAGCAGGGTGTATATGTTCAGGATTCAGGAAGGAATTCCAGGCATAGGGAGTACCCGAGGATAAGGGAGGAAGAGTCTTGGGGGTGGGTTCCTGGGGGAGGGGGGGGAGTTGCATGAGGAAATAAAGTTAGGGAAGATCAAGGTCATCAAGAACTTTGAAGGTTGAGACAAGGAGTTTGTGCTGGATGTGAAAGGGGAGAAGGAGCCAGCGAAAGGGGCTGAACCTGGTTAAAGTGGTAGGTGAGGTAGATGACCTGGCCAGTGGAGTGTTGAACAGAAATGGAGAAGGCCGGCAGGAAGGAGGTTGCAGTAGTCAAGATGAGAAATGACAAGGGTTTTAGCAGTGGCAGCAGTAAGGAAGGGGCCGCTTTTGGCAATATTATGCAAAGTGACAGGCCATAGCAACAGTCTGAATCTGAAGTGGAGAGGAGAGGGAAGAGTCCAAGACAAATCCCAGGTTATGTGCCTTGGGGACTGACTGCTTGGCAGCACCATCAATAAAAACAGAAAGGAAAGAAGGACAGGAAGGTTTAGGGGCAAAGATGAGGCAAAGATTCAGTCTTGGAGATACTAAGCTTGAGTTGATGGTGAGATATCCAAGCAGAGATGTCAGAGAGACCATTGGTGATGCAAGACTGGATTAAGGGGGGAGAGAGCGGGTTCAGAGAGAGCTGACCATCATCAGCCTACACTGGATACTGTGAGATGCAGTAAGTTAACCCAGGATTAGAGTGTACGGAGAAAAGAAAATAGAGTCAAGGAAAGTTTTCATTCAATTTTTATTTTGCTATGGAAAGTCAGTGTAGCCTGGTGCATACTGAATAAGGAATTAGACTTAGATAAGAGATTTAAGTCCTGTCTTAGCCATGAACTCACTGGGTGGCCTTGGGTGAGTCGCTATGTAATGCTCAGTTCCTCGTCTGTAAAATGGGAATAATAATGACCTACTCATAGGGTGGTTGTTGTGAGGGTGGGCTAGATATGGTTTGGAAAGCCCCTTGCACATTGAAAGAATTATATTAATTATAAATAATAATAATTAAATGGGAACTTGGGGTGGTAAAAGGAGGTCCTGGTACAGAAAGGTTGTGTGTTTGAGGTATAGAGTAAGTCACCGTATGTGCAGTATCTTTTAGTCTTTTCTTACATTTAGACCATCAAGCATAACACAGACTTCTGAGGTTTTAAAAAAGCTAGCAAGAAAACGTGCTTAACAAAGAGCGTTGACAAGCTGAGATCGCTTTCTTTCTAAACGTCGCTAACTGCTACCCTCGCGAGCTGCGCCATCTAATTGCGCTGGAAGAAGAAATTGGCATAATCTTCCGTTCACTTGGCAACAGCCCAAGACGTGCAGAGCTCTCAGAATGACAACACGCTTGACTGAAATTAAGCCAAGGAAATAATTATCTTAGCAGGAGAAAGAATAGCTAAACTGTAATGTGGAACTAGTGGTTGTGTGATTGTTACTAGCTTCTGCTTTTTATCCTGCGACCAAAGGAGACATCTCCATTGTGATGCGGTAGATGTCGGTGTGATTCTCTCATTGATTCAAGCTTTGCTATAATGGAAATACCTGGCAGAACAGTGTGGCTTGTAAGAGCTTCTACCGGGCTAGCACCTGCTTCTAAAGCAATGGAAAATGTTTGCTTCCATTCATCTTTCCTGGTTTTCTCGACCCTCCACAATTTTATTTTCCTTTAGATCAAGGATGGGGAACCAAAATCCAACCCACAGGTGTGTTTTTTTTATTATTTGGCCCTGTTCCAATTCCTGGATCCAGCCCCTGGATTCAGTTCCACTCCCAAGCACCAAAAGAGAGAGCACTGGGGGAAGGAAGAGGAAATGGGGCAGGCGTTCAAGGATAGGGATGGATCCATGACCTAGTGCAGGAGTGAGCAAAATTTCCAATCCCGAAAAATCTTCATATTGCATCTTTGTGAGATTGTGAGAGTCCCATCTACCGAGACTTGGGTGCAAGGGTGTAAGACACGGGGCCATTAAGACAACATGAAAACAGGACCAACACTGGCCAAGAGCTATACTTGAACTACCCAAGAGCCATGTGTGGATGGATCCCGAGCCACAGTTTGGCTATCTCTGGCGTAGATCCATGATCTGGACCCTCCCCTTCCTTTCCCGCCATCCTGACCATTCCGCTCAAGCAACCCACCCCTAACTCCTATCCAGCCCATGAAGCCTGTGCTAATTTTGAAAGTGGTTCACAGTAGGGAAAAGATTCCCTACCCCGGCATTAGATCATGGGGCGATGGGCTAAACCCAAGAATTGGAAAGGGGGTCAAATAAAGAAAACAGCTGTGGGCCAGATTTCACTCATGGATTAGAGGTCCACCACTCTTGACTTCAAAGCCTTGGAGGCATTTTTGCAAAATGGCCATCCACAGTGCGGACACTCCCCCCAACTTTCAGAAGCTTGGGTTGCTGCTGTTCTGGACAAGCCCCCTGCTGTGCGCGTGCGCGCGCACACACACACACACATATACACGCTCACTCTACAGCTATAACAAATTTTGGTATTTAGTTCCGCAAGATGATACGTTTTGCATAACTAAATTTTCCATGCTTCAAATGACAAGATGTCAGAGCACATGTTCTAGCAATCTCCTTTCACTTGTGACAGCACAAGGGTTTTGTTATGTATATGAACCAGATGAGAAGAATTTTTAAGTATAGAAGCAATGCACCCTGGTTAAACCGCTAGTCTAGTTAATGACCTGAACTTTCATGTATCTATTATACAAGAACAGGCCTGTTCGGCAACTGGACGGGAGACAACCAGGCTCCGTTTTATGTCAACGTCTGCTTCACGGACATATTGCTGCTCAATATGGTCTCTGCTTCTTGTCTTTAATTTAATTTCTGTAGTCGCAGCAAGGAAGAAGCCAGGGGAATGCAATATCTATCCTGTAGTTCTATGGTGGCAAAGCATTAGATGTGGCCCCTAATTAAATTCCCCTGGAAACGACTAAAAAGGAAGAATGTAGATAATCATATGGAGAAGACGACAAGAAAGATATAAGGAAGGGTTGGAAAGATGGGGATATAAGAATCAGCTTAGGGCAGGGGTGAGGAAACATTTCTGTCCGGGGCCACTTTGACAATTAGTACAAGCTCCAAGGGCCACGTATAACTTGGGGGTGGGGTGCTTAAGGGGTGCGCTCAAGGGAAGGAGGGTCCAGACCGTGGATTTGTGCCATGGATTATTATTATTATTATAAACATTTCTATAGCGCCAGTCGTGTGACCTGGTGCTGTACAGAACATAGAAATAGACGCGGTCCCTGCCTGTGGCTTACAATCTCTGTCCCCTATTCTTTTGCACATGCCCTCATCTCTGCTCCCTTACCTTGAGCTCCATTTCAGTGCTTGGAGGTAGGAACTGAATCCAGGGGCCAGAACTAGGAACGGGAAAGGAGCCAAATAAAAACTTGCCCTGGGCTGCATTTGGCCTCCAGACCAGAGGTCCCCCACCTCTAGCTTAGGGGAGTTTCCTCTAATGAAAAAGGACTTAGGAACTCTATCCAAAATTATGGGAAAGTTAGATAAAAGAAGGAAGGTAAACTTTTTTTTTTAACATCAACTCAGGGTGTGTTAGAATGCTCTAGCCCTCTGGAATGCATTGGGGCTCCCATTTCATCTTCTCCATCAGGGCCCATTCCAACCTAGCTACACCCCTAGCTCGCTGCACTTGGACAGTGCCAAACTGAGACTCCAGCAGGCCTGCAGGACTCATTTAACTGCAATTGTTGTTACTGCTCCTCTCCGGCCACCAGCTGATGCCCCATGGCAGGAAGCACTGGAGCTGCCTGACCTCCAGAAGCCAGAGAATTATTGGAATGTCATCTCAGGGAATCAGTGCAGCCTCATAGATAAGGTGTTGGACTTGGACCTGGGAGACCAAGGTTTAAATCCTGTCTCTTGGCCACGAACTCATGGGGTGGCCTTAGTCAAGTCAACCTCTCTCAGCCTCAGTTCCCCACCTGTAAAATGGGAATAATAATGACCTACCTCAGAGGGCTGTTGTGAGGGTGAACTAGATAGGGATTATAAAGCACGTTGAACACTGAAAGCACTGGAAAAATGATAATAACGATGATCATCTCAGCTCACAAAAAATGCTCTGGAACAGCATTCTGGCACAATTTAGGACTTGGTGTATTGTAGGAATGAATGAATGGCTTTCTGAAGAGAGAGTATAGATTAGCTATAAGAGGAAGATTATGAACAATGAGAGCAATTAGAAAATTCTGTTAGATTAGGCCCATCCAGAATGGGTAAAAACGGAAGTGACAGCAGGGTGGCGGTGACCCTCGCCAGGTCACTGCTGTTCCACTCACATGGCCAAAGTCAGATTGGGGGACTGACCACATGTGACTCCGGCTGGGGAGGTAACCAGCGCTGAACCCAGCGCCCCCCCCCACCATGACGGGCAGCCATGGTGGCCAATCACGAACTGCCATGGCAGCCCCGATGCAGGATGGGTCACCGGTCAGAACATACGTTCTAACCCGTTGTGGCCCGGACTGATCCCAGTGGGTGGGGGGTGATCGTCTGGGCTGTGACTTCGGCACTTTCCTGAGTGAGAGCCTGGGCTAGCCTCCAGTACGCGCAGGGTCAGTCCGGGAAAACATCTGGGGGGGCCCGAGCATACACGTAGCAGTGACCCGCAGGACAACGCTGGCCAGAGCGGGTTACTGTCACGTGTGTCAGAAGCTGGCCCAGGGCTGGGATTGCTTACTACCCTGGCAGCCAGCAGGGGGCACAGTCCCGGAGCTGGTGTTAAAGCTGGGCCAGGGTCAGTCACCAGTTGAATCTGTTACTGGGGAGAAGGGGAGAAATGGAGGAGTGATCAGAGGCCAGGCCAGGTCAAATGCAGAAAATCAGAGGCCGGCTTCAGTACTGAGGTGGTGGGGAGCCAGAACAGGAGTCAGTCCAAGTACAGGCTGGAAGCGAGAGAGGGCAAGAATCCGATTCGCAGACAGGTTTCAAGCTAAGGCCATCTGGTAGCCCAGACATCTGCCGTGCCCTGCCATGCTCTTTGCTATGTTAGTGCAGCGAATGGGAAGCAGGTGGTGAGGGGGCGTTGCCAGGGACATAGGAGAGCAGGCCACCATTTGTCTGTGGGATTGCCGTTAAGGGTAGCTCTGCAGTGATGTCAAGGCTAGGTCAGCTGCCTTGAAGTCCCTAGGGGGGGGACTCCAACCCCACAAGTTAAAAGCAAGAGCAGAATTTGTAAAGGGTTTTTGTAGGCATCTCTCCTGCGACACTGTTTTTTATACACTGTGTCCATAGCCTGAGCAACAGCTGCCCTTCCAGGTAGATTTGTATTTTATTATGTGGATACATAAAAGTATTTTTCAAGGTTTACATCCTAGGCCTGGTAGAGTACAAATAAATCCCCCTGTTTTATAGGACAGCTTGGTGTTTCTCAGAATGTCCTTTTGTATGTTTACTTTGAGATGCAGTGAATTATTGGAGCTATCAAAAGACACCTGGATAGTCAGCGTACCAGTATGTTTGTCAGTTTGAGAATTCCCTCAGGAGGCAGTTGATCTCCCATCTTTCAGAACCTAAAGATTTGATATTCATTGTACAAACCAACTCCAGGCATTTGATCTGAGATGGATCCTTCTGTTACCCTGGGTGTTTTTACACACACATTTATCTTGCATGTTTGCTGTTACATAGGAACTTTCTGTGTGTCTAAATCACCCACCCAGATCTTAAACATCTGGCTCTTTGAACTTCTGCATAGAACTTCTTCCAGAACTTGTGTGTGTAAACTGCTTGGCTCCAGGCAGCTGTGGTCACTTGGTTTCCATGGCAGCCCCTCACGTCTACAGCTGTGACTACTTTAGACTGCCTCAGGGCAGTGTGTGTGTGGGAAGAATGCATCTGGAACTTACCTGTGGACTTGTAAACCAGATTGAAAGACCAGCACATTAAGGTGTGTGTAAAAATGTGCCCTGTAGCAGGGTGAGCTTGAGTGCCTCAGCTGCACCAGGAGGCCTCTGGCCTGAATTACCTGGCTCCCTGAGACTCTGGTTTTGGTTTTTACATTGCCTGAAAGAGAAGAGCAGAGAGGAGGTAGAGTTAGCAGCAGCTTAGGTGAAATACAACCTAAGTCTAGACAAAAGACTGACGTGTGCTCCTCCCCTGGAAACCGATTGTCTGGGGTTCTGTTGTTTATAGCTGCTCAGTCATGTCCCCTCCGCTAAGTTTACAAGTTTAACGTTCTATAAACAAGCACTGCAGGCTCCATCTGGAATTGGAAAGCAAAGCGGCGTTCTCTTACTGGCTGGTGAATCATCCTCGCCAGGAATAGAGATTCGGCAATCAAAAACATCATTAAAACATTCCGCTACGCCATGTGCAAAGCACAAGAAGACGCAGTTCCTTCCTTCCCAATTCTAAAGGACTCTGCGTGAAAAGTCATTGTAGAATTTGTGACGATTCTAAATCTTTTTCCTGCACAACCCTATTTTGAGACTTACATCTAATCCTGTGACTCCATCTAACAGTAAATACTTACAGAAGATATCAAATATCATTTGGGATTGGGATCCTGTCAGGGTCAAGAATGTCTGGGACACAGTCTAGAGCTGAAAACGACTAACCCATCCCATTTCAATACACAAATCAACCCAGTAATGATTGGCTACTATGTGCCATATGCGGTACCTGATTACACCCCAGTCAGGTACCTGATATCCCAAAATGTTGACTTCCAGTTTTCGAATGTTCTTCCGGTACCAATTTTTTTTACATATTTGTTGATATACCAACTCCAGACATCGATTTATTGGGTTTCCGTCATGTTCCAACAATTTTTTGCCAACTTTCAGTCCCAGAAATCTACTTCCCTTTCCAATTCATTTATTTATTTCACTCTTTCTTCTTAAAACACTTATTTATGGGTTTTCCATTTTAAAAAAATATATCTACTTTCTGGTCCTGGGAAACTACTTCTGGTAACTTTTAAAAAAAACATTTGTGCTGATTCTTTTGGTTTGCCAACTCAATGTATTGATTACTGCTATACTAATTGGGAATCAGTAAATTGAAAAATTGGTAGTGGAAGTACCTGATTTTTTGGGGGAGGGGGTTGGGTACCTTATTGGTACCCAGGTGACCCATCGGTACCCAATGGAGTACCCGAAAAAGCGGGTATTACCCGGTGGTACTAAGTTTAGTACCTGTTTGAGCTCTATGACTATGAGTTAAAACACAGGGTCAGGTTCGGACTTGGAGCAGTTTGACATTCATGCTAAATCCATCTTCCGCATTTCTGGTATCGTATGAAGGGATTAATCTGCATATCAGTCAGCCTTAATCACTGCAGGAGGGGATAAGGGTGATTCCCCCTTCAGGGGATAAATCCCTCACTGCCTGCCTATTGGGGACAATGCATTG
>QEPC01008384.1:4117108-4171437 GCA_003113815.1 Sphenodon punctatus | reverse complement strand
GAAAAGAAACTCCATAATAATGTGACACCTATTATCGGCCACAGCAATACTCCCGTTTAAATTTTGAAACGGGAGGGAACTTTTGAAGCAAGGGAGAGAACATAGAAACAATTAAAACGTGGAAATGCAAATTCTTGCAACAAAGAATAGGGGTGGGAGAAGAGTCTTGTGTAAATACGCCCAGAGTTATGTAGGGACGTGGCCCCAGCAGGTAGCGAAAAGCCAGGTTGGGAGAGAGCAGGGCCAAACCAGACTGCCTTGGTGGCACTGCAGAACCAACTGGTGGCTCTGTGCTCATTGCCGGGAGGGGTGGCTTGGAGCCACATCCTTACATACTCAATCAGCAGATGATGTAACACTGCTTGAGGTCATCATGACCCCTTGTTTAAGAATTCTGATTTTATGACCAGAGTAAAATTTGCCAATCCTATCTAACTTTAATTGGGATATTAATGAAAACCTGGTCTTAATTGGTCTTATTTTTGAAAAATCTGATTACGGCTCTGTAAAAAGTGGATTTCTGCAGCAGTACTGTAGCGAAGAATAAGTCTATTTTTTAAAAAGTGGGAAGATGAGGTACGAGTTTGGCATGTTTGTATGAACTCTGTGGTGTACATAGGTTTAGTGTACTATATGCACATAGTTGAGCTTAACTAGGGTGTTTTCTCTCCCTGCTCCACGGTGGGTAAAGACTGTCCACTTTTCTCATTCTGCTCTTTTAAGAAGAAATAGAAAGTGGAACGAGCTACTTGTAACTTTGCCGAGCTGGGTGCCAGAAGAGAATTGTACACTGGTGCCCTCTAGGAACTGGATAGAGAATTGCAGTTTTAATACTCTTGTTCAAATAAAAAGATTAAAATACTGTATAGAATGACTAATTTATTAATTATCATTATTATTTTAAAAGCTTTTATTGACGTGATTCTTTTAAATATCCAGTATGGCACATTTCATTGGGGTTATTTTGGTTGTAGATTAGGAATTTCTAGGCTATAAAGCAAGTAACTTTGCAACAACAACAAAAACAACCAGCAACAACCCATCACCACAAGGCAGCGTGAACGTAATGGACAAACCAGTACTTTGACAGAAGGTTGTATTTTCTTAGCTACCGAGTAGGCGAGATCTTTAAAATGACGGAGAATTGTGATATTTTTCATAAGAGAGATTACGGAGTGTTGATCCTCCAAGCCCTGTGCCGAAGCACTGCCTACACTTACTGTAACCGGCAACAATCGTTAAAAAGCCGTGTGCCAGGATAGGCAACCCTGACCCACGGACCCCTTCTGCTCTGCTCCTCAGATGCCCTTCTCATGTGACTTGCCTTCCTGGTTTGCCAGGCCCACGCAGGATTGTGGTTGGATGTGCTTTCCTAGCCTGGCACTTGTGTGCTGTGTTCCAGCAGGCTCCGCCCACTTGCACAGCACCTTGGCCCCACCCCCTTTAGAACGCTCATGGACCTTTCTGGCCCTGTTGCCCGGTACAGCAGTTGTTGTACTTTCTTAGCCCCAGCTTGTGTAAACTTTGTTGGGGCTGAAGGGCTCCTGCCCTTTCTGGGGAATCCCAGCTGGGGCTGTGCCCCCCCGAGGCAGCATCTCAGCACCCCTGGTTTTTCAGCCCCCTCCACCACTGGGTTCAGCCCCTGCTGGCTTTCCACACGATGCACTCAGTCATTCCCCTTCATACCCCCATCACACAGATACTGGGTTTGGCTAATGGCTCCGCCTCCTGAATGTGGACCAGCCCTCACCAGAAAACGGAAAAGTTTACACCTGGTCCGCGATGTGGGGAGGCGTCTCCACCCCTGCTATATGCTCTGCTAGGGGAGTCCCAGTTTCTGGTAGTCAATGTTTAATGCAAGAAATTAGAATGATATTGCTATTCTTTATATAGTGCAATACTTTCTCTTGAAACATCAAAACCTAGGGGGGAAAGCCAGTGTTTCAGACCCTAGTTTTTCTTTCTGCCACGTTTCAGATAGAAACAAATGTTTTATGGCTGTTATAAATTCCTGAAAAGAAGGTTGTATATAGTGGAAACTATCAGCTACTGTACGGCTCAGGTAACAGATACCAGCCAACTAAGGCAGAGAGAAGCAGCTTGATAGCTCTTCTGGAGAATGGAAGATTAGAAAGCAAAAATAAAAACTGACCTTTTCCTGTTGAATTGATGTCCATTGACTTGAGTTATAAACTGTCTTGCAGGTGGCAATGACTTACTGGCTAGGACTAAAGCAAAAGATTTTTAAAGGGTATAAGACAGATCGTGTGTTATAAGGATATGACAAGCAAACACATGCTAAATTAATGTTTGGAATAGAGGAACTCAGCATCTGAACATGGAAAACAGCTAGAGCAGGAAATCAAAATAAAGTGCAATGCACCCTCTCTCTAACACCCTGCGTTAGAGCAGCTCCCTCTCGGGCTTTTTCCCATTGCCGCAGAGCTGGAAGGGACCTCCAAGGTCCTTAGTCCAGCCCCCTGCACCGCTGCAGAACCTGCCACACTCACCCCAGCCGGCCGCACCGAGAAATCCCACCAATAGCTACAAGTAGAGACCAGGTCCAATCAGAGCACGCCGATGCCTGAAATAACAGGGAACAATTTTAGAGAAAGAAAGCTCCAGATGTCCCAAACAGGCGAGCCGCACCCAGGGGAAGGCAGACCCACCCACCCTAAACCTCAGAGTTGGCAGCCAGTCTGCCCAGAGGGAAAACTCCTTCCCGACCCCAAGTATGGCAATCAGTCAGACCCTGAGCATGTGTGCAGGCCCCACCAGCCAGGCACCTGATATACATTACTCAGGCTTCAGAACGCCCTGACAGTCCCACCGCCGGCTGCTGAGAACTTGGAGGCGTCAGGAAGAAAAAAAACCAACATGTATTTTTGGGGTGGGGGAGGGGTTTCACCCCCTCCCTGTAACATTAAATATAAAACCTCTCACAAGTACTGTGTCATAAATGTATCCAACTCTGTTTTCAAGCTATTCTGATTCTTTGCTCCTACAGCTGCCCCTGGAAGCTTATTCCAGTAGTTCACTGCTCTGATTGATAAAAAATCTTAATTTCCAGCCTAAATGTATTATTTATAACCTACCTGTATCCATTAGTTCTTGTACCCACGCTCACCTTTTGATTGTGCATTCACTATTCTGAGCATACCCTCCCAACCTTTTAAGCAGACAACGAGGGACAAGCCCCGCCCCTGAATCAATAACTTTTCCCCTCGGTGAATAAGCTCCACCTCCTCGCGCATTTAAACACACGCCCAGCCCTCCCAACATTCCCAGTGCATAACTAGGGACAGACGCTCTCCTGCTTTCTCATCCCATTTATAGTTCCTTGTCATTTCCTTCTCTCTCCATTGGCCTCTCAAGGGCTTTTCCTGGGCGGCAACTGGGAGAGAAGGGTCTCAGGCTGGAATCCTGGTATTTTTGTCTATCTCTCTCCTGAAAGAAGGACTTTGACCCCCCCCCCCCCTCAAGGAGGGGCAGTAGGATTCATCACCCAAAGAGCGACTGTTCCTCTAAAATAGGGACTGTTGGAAAGTATGAGTCCTTTACTATAATGAACGAGCTTAAACCCCCACGAGGTCTGTTGTAGGGAGTTGTACACGGCTGTTTCTTCTCACATTAAAACGCTTCTGAATTCTGGGTGAAACCCCAACCCCTTGGTGTCTGTGGCAGCTTTACCGTCGACTTCAGTGGATGATCCAGAATTTCTCTCTCTTTTTGCATGCTGCACAAATTACCAAACAGGACTTAACACGGCGTGTTCTAATTTCCCAATGATCTTGTCTACTATGGTAGGTTTGGGGATAAACTTATAGCACAGAAGATAGTAAGGCTGCCAAATTCTGACAGAATTTAAATTGATGCTTGTTGTTTCAAAACCATGCAGCGGGATAAGTGTTCCATAAAGTGGCTAACTGGAGCCTCACTGTTTCTTTGTTGTATTCTCCCAGCTAACTGCGCTGCTGACAGACAGTGCTATTAAGCAGTCATTAGTAGCGTGTCTGAAAGCTTGGCTTCTGTTGATAATAACAGGCCATTCAGTATTGGAGCCTTTAGAAAGAAGGAGGGCACAGTGCAGTTCGTATAACTGAGTATAATGAGGTCATTCTATGACACGTCCGGGGATATAAAGCCACAGGCAACTTATTCGCTTATTTGATGTTACATACGTACACATTTCTAAAGTTCTGCAATGTCTTTCCTTTTAACTTTGCAAAAGGCTTCTGCCATTAACTCAAGAGTACAAAACATCTTTGAATGGTGCCTCAAAGTACTGAATGATACTGCACTGTATTGCTTCAAAATATTTCTGCTCATAGCAACAGAGAATAAGACACCCAGGGATAAAAATGTGAATAAGTAAATAATAGGGACAAATGTTTAATGTACAGTATTCATTTTCTATTGGCTAATAAGATTACAGAAGTTGTAAATATTAATGTGGCCAATACTTGGAAAAAGGGGTTCTATTTAATTTGGCATTGATATTTTTTGCTGGGTTTTTTTTTCCCCCTTGCATTTTTTAGCCGCCCCCTCATGCCAATGGCATCTTGGGGTGGCTTACAACAGATAAAATATATAACAATAAAATCCAATTTAAAACATAATTACAACGCTCACATCTTTAAAAAAAATTCTTCTAAAACCAAAAATCCTCCCCCCAAAGAAACTATCCCACCCCCCACCCCCCAAAGGCCTGGGCGAACAGCCAGGTTTTACAGGCTCAGCGGAAAGCCAGTAGACTTGGGGCTAGGCGGGCTTCCTCCGGAAGGGAGTTCTAAAGTCACGGCCTGGCCACTGAGAACGCCTGTTTTTTACTTCTGCAAATGTTGATGCTGTGGCTATTTTTGCACTGAAATCATGCACAAAACTGAACGTCCAGCTGTCCCCTGTATCTTTTACTTAAAATTAAACTCTTTTTGCTGAGAAATCAACTCATTTTGTTCTGGGGAAAGGAGCCGTGGGTTGGTTATGTATGAAGGTTTTGCAGAATGAGGCAAATTGTCTTCAGGAACAATGGACTGATTTCAGGTTTTTTAAAATGTGACAAATGTGCACTGCTTCCACGTTTGAGGATGAGTCTTACGTATCCAATTAGCAGGAATATTTAGAGAGAAAAAATTGCGCTGTTCCTTAGAATGTAACAGTATTAATAAAAACAATTCCAGTACAGGCAGATTGCAGGTGAACATTACTTAATAAGAACATAAATAAGAAGTTCCATACTGGGTCAGACCAGTGGTCCATTGAGCCTAGCATCCTGTTTCTGACAGTAGCCAGTCTCGGTAGCTTGGGAGAAGTACTTAGTCGGGTCACAATGGGCTATCGATTCCCTGTTGTCCACTCCCAGCTCCCAACAATAAGAAGTTACATTCCCTAAGCCTAGTTAGCTAATAACTATTAATGGATCAACTCTTCAAGAACTTAGCTAATCCTTATTTAAACCCAGCTATACTACTGGCCTTGACCACATCCTCTGGCAACAAATTCCACAAATTAATTGTGTGTGTTGAGTGAAAAATAATACTTTTTTATTTGTTTCAAATCTGCTGCCAGTTACCTTCATGGAGTGTCCCCTAGTTCTAGTACTATTGGAGGGGGCAAATACCCGATGCCTATTTACTCATTCCGCACCACTCCCGATTTTATAAACTTCTATCCTGTCCCCTCTCAGTCGTCCCTTCTCCAGGCTGAAGAGCCCCAAACTATCAAGCCTCTCTTTGTACGGAAGCCGGTCCAGATCCGTTATCATTTTTGTTACCCTTCTCTGTACCTTTTCTAGTTCTGCTTTATCTTTTTTGACATGGGGTGACCAGAACTGCACACATTTTCAAGGTGCAGTTGCACCATAGATGTATATAGAGGCATTATGATATTTTCAGTTTTATTCTCTATCCCTGTGCGAATAACTCCTAACAGCCTGTTTGCTTTTTTTTATTGCCACCGCGCACTGAGCTGAGGATTTCAATGTGTTGTCTACAATGACTCCAAGATCCTTTTCCTGAGTGGTAACCCAGCTTGTGTACATATCGTTTGGATTATTTTTTCCTATGTGCATCACTTTCCATTTGTCAACATTAAATTTCATCTGGCAGTTAGTTGCCCAGTTACGCAGTCTTGCAAGATCCTTCTGAAATTCCTCAGTCTGTTTAGGTTTTAACTACCTTGGATAACTTTGGGTGTTTTCAAACATGAAGGCACTTGGGCACCGTCATGAACAGCCATCACGAACTCGGGACAGAGTCCAGTAAAGTAGGCTTTCAACGTGAAAGCCCGCTCTACTTCCAGTTGGGCAGTCTGATCCCAGCCGTGTTGGAGGCTAGCATGGGCTGGAACTCGGAGACTTTCCAGAATCGCAGCCTGTGCTAGCCTTCACTACGGGTGCGATCTATCCCATGCCAACATCTGGCGTGGGAAAATGAATGTGATGGTGGCCCCCATGCCAAAGCGTGGCAGTGCTGGCCAACATCACATTTGAAAACACCCTTTGTGTCATCTGCAGATTTGGTCACCTCACTTTTTACTCCTTTTCCAGATCATTAACAATAAATATATCAAACAACACCGATCCCAGTACAGAACCCTGGGGCACTTCACTATCTACTTCTCTCCATTGTGAAATCTGACCTTTTAGTCCTGCTCGTTGCTTCCCAACCTTTAACCAGTTACTGATCCACGATAGGACACTGCCTCCTATTCCATGACTATTTCATTTCCTCAAGAGTAATACGTTTCTTTACTTTGGTGCCATAAGCTCTTAAATTGTCAAGATGCTTTTAATCTCAAGTTCTGTCAGTTTTGGTAACAGAGCTGGTTTGCCTGGGTGTCTGCGTATTGCCACTTGTGGGATGCATCACAAAGAGATTGTAAGAATTTGGAACGCTGTTATAAGCAGTGTTCCTGGGTATAAAGCATGCAGAGGTGGGGAGGAATGGGGGTACATGTGTACTGGACCCCAAGCTCAGGGGGCCCAACCAAAAAATAAAGCTAGTGTCTGTGTGAATAAAGTATCAGCCTCTCCAGAAACAGAGGATGAGAGATAGGGTCCCCCATCAGGAACGAGAATGTACCAGGGCTCCAACTCTCTGCCAGCGGGTCTCATAAAGCATGAAAATTGTATCATGGCACCAAACATTCAGGGCTGGGTTTATTTAAGGGATTTGCTTGTCCAAACTATCTCAAGTTCTTCTGTTCCACCACACGTTCTGGACACAGCAACCTCCTTGCTCTTAGCTGGGTGGGGGGTGCACACGTGTGCATGTGTCTGTGTGTGTTATCATCCTTAGCCCATCTTAGTTTATGTATAACCGTACTCTTAGATGTGATATTTTAAAAATGTTTTTATCATAGCACTAATAAGAACTTTTTTGGATCTAATCGGGATCTTCAGTCTGATTTTGGCTTCAGACCAGCTAGTATGATGTACCCAGGATTCAAAAAACAGAGGTTTAAAAAGAGCATCCTATCCTTCCATCTTCCCAGAATCCGATACACCTCCTCAAGTCTTTGCCTGCCTAGGACAGAACCATTTTGTCTGCTGATGACTGTGTGTGTCTCAGGATCTGGAAGGAACTGGCAACTGTAGTTTTTTAATTCCCTGGAAGACCTGGAAATCTAATCCCTCAGAATTGTCAAAATTGAAGGGTGTGGGTTCTGTGCATGGTCCAATAATCCTGCTTTGAAACCTATATTCTCCTTAGGAGGCAAGCCAAAGGAGTCCATGCTGGGCTCGGCACCTCCTTTTGGATCCATACAGGAGACTTTGAAATCTAATCCTGGTGCCCTGTCAAAGAACTTGTCGATTTTTTTTTTATACCTTAGTTTGAGCTACCATCGACATAGTTCAAGATTGGTGAGAGTGCTGATATTCTGTTTGCAACCTCCTTTTGAAAAAGATGTTTGTCTCCATTTTTAGAACTACATTTTATAGGGGATTTTGTGCGGGTAGAATTGAAATCAGTGGACCCATCTGTACTGAGAGAAACAACGTTAGCTAAGATCGCTGGGTATACAATGGCCCCAGTGTATCTGTGAATCAGGTCTTATGATTTAAAATAATCTTCATGATTTCTAAAGGGTTGTTTTGGAAACAAAACAAACTAACATGGGAAGTATTTGCATAAACCTTGCTTCATTTAAGCCTCCCTTATTATACAGCTGAAGGAACTTGTACATTAGTATGGTGCCCAAGTCTAGCTGACACAGTAGAATCATGAATTCTTAGGATGTCATGGAAGTGTACTAAATGTGCGCATTACCATTTTTTAATGTTTTATTCAGTGTTTGCAAGTTATGAATAATCAATAAGTTCATATTTACTATAGTTAATTCTGATTGTCACTTATGGAAACAAACTGCTTAACAATCCTCCATGAATTCAGAACCAAATACCGGGTAATACATGGATTTGTTTTAGATTTCTGGTTTTGGGGTTACTGATAGGTTTTAGGGAGGGATATTTTTTTTTATCATCTTGATGTACACAATAAAACCAAATGGAAACGCAATGTAACAGAAAGGATTTTAAAATGCATGGTCTTGCTATTCCTTACGGTGCTCAAAGAGGAGAAGAAAAATTGAGCAAGTCTTGGGACCATGATCCACCAGCCACCGTGCAGGCTAATGGGACTACTCTGGAGTAAGCGGTTGGTGGCAGTGGCATAGCAAGGCTGGGTGAGCCCAGTCTCTTTTCCCAATTATGGGCTTCTCTAAGGGCAAGGGGGCAAGGTCTCCAGGGGGTGGGCAGGGCTCCCCCATGAAGGCAGTGCCACCCCAACTCCCAGCACCTTCACCCCTAGGGCGGTAGCCAACCTCGCTAGGAAGGACATTTTAACAGGAGGGTAAGGGTTGGGCCCAGCAATCCGTTCTGACCCACTCTAAAAATGCCCTTCTAGGCAGGACCCTTTGCAAGCGGACCAAGCACTGTTAGGACATTTTCAGAGTGAGCAGGGGAGGTGTGCTGGCCCTGTTCTCTTCTACCTTTGAAAATGTCCTAGTCATTTGCAAAAGGTCCCCTTAGACCTGGGCTCAACTGAGCCTCCTCAGACCAACCATCATTAGGGCTAGGAATTTGTCATGGTGGTGACAAAAGTCACGCTTTTATTGACATTTGCCTTTCTTCGTGACTTTTGGGATCTTTCCGTGACTTCCATGATTTCCCCAAGTTTTTTGAGATTTCCCCCAAACCGAAGGGCAGAGTCAGCAAGAAGCTGGTGAGAAGAGCACGCACAATGGTGCTAAGAAGATCCATGGTGTCTCCCTGGAGCTCCAAAACCCTCCCTGGCTGTGGAGACGTGGCGGCACGGCAAGAAATAATCGAGAATAGCCCGCTGGGCGCCACCGGGTAAAGCCACGGCCTCTCCCTGGATCTCCAAACCTTTCCTCAGTGTTGTTCCTTGTGGAGGGCGGAGCTTTGGCCGTGGTCAAGTGGCGGTGTGGCGTGGTGGTGGGATCGGAGGCAGAGAGCGTTACCGTTGTCAGAGCTTCAAGAGGCGCCCAGGAGGAGACGGCAGCATTTCTGCTGCCTTTACCATCTGCTTGGGTTTACAGTCTAAGCCTGGGGCTTTCAAAGGGCTTTACAATCCCTGGGTTTACAATCTAAGGGGTGGGGGGTGTTTTCCTCCTTCTATTCTGTGCTGGGTTTACAATCTGTGCTAGGGGTAATCCCTGGGTTTACAATCTAACGNGGGGGGGGGGGTGTTCTACAATATTGAATAAAAGTATTTAAAAATTTACCCATGAGTTTTCCATGACTTTTTCTTATTCCTACCATGACCAACTCATGACTTTTAAAGAACATTTCCATGACAGATTCGTAGCCCTAACCATCATGCATGTTGCAGGGCACCAGTCCAGCCCTGCAACATGCATGTGGGTGAGTTATAGGTGGGGAGGGGCTTGTCTAACAACACCTTGCTCTGTTGTCCGGGATGGATCTCTTTCAATATCAGGATTGGACTAGCCAGTTACCGGCGATGCTTGTCAGAAACATTGGATGCGAACGTAAAAGACAAGACCTCAGGCTTGATTTGGTAACAAAGACCCAAGTCAGGTTTATTATTATTATTATTTATTTATTATAAGCATTTATATAGCGCCAGCGATGTCCTTGGCACTTTACAAAGAATAAGATAGACACGGTCCCTGCCCGAGAACTTACAATCTGTTGTCTACAAAGCATTTCTCATTGGCATCCGTATCCACGCTGTGCAAATTACCAGCCCTGAATACCTGTGACAAAAGCACCAGCTCATGGCCAGTGAGAAGATCCAATTTCTATCTTTTTGATTCTCCTACGTATGAACAGTTCCAAACAAGCTATGTATTGCCATTCTGTCAATCTTGTTTTGGTCTTACAACATCTTGTGTTATACATTCTGATTTATATTTATTTTTATTATTTTTATTATTATTATTATTATTATTATTTTATTTTGTCTCTCTCTCTCTCTCTCCCCCAGTTCAGCACTGCGTATGACTAGTAGCACTATAGAAATTATAAGTAGTAGTAGTTTTTCTGTTCATTTTTGTTTGGCTGTCTAGTTAACAACCAGACCAAAACATTACCCAAAGCCTCAGAAAAATAGAGGTTTTAACAAACATGTGAATATTTGTTTTGCAACAAATATTCATTCAGATATTTAGTGTGCTATCCAAAAAATGCAAAGCGTATTCAGAAATATAGAACCTGCACTTCGTGTCAGCACTTGTTTGCACCTGATCATTTATTTTAAGAAGCAAGGTGAGCCCCTTAAATCTCTTCCCTCTCCCACTCCTAAACACACATACACACATGCCCTGAAACAGCCTGTGGGGCCAGTCCATAAATCCCACAGGATGAGCTAGACAGGCTCACGTCATCCAAAAGTGTGAAGATCTTGTGCAATTATCACCAGTCACATTTACCCACAAGATGCCTCTTAAAAAGAGCTGACATGAGTTCCGGCAAAAACCTGTCCTGTTTTCAGTACTTGAATCGACTGGGAAATGTTGGATACCGATCAGTACCCAATTTCAACCCAATATGAGTACCCGATGTTCCAAACTGTCCCGGAATGCCAACTTCCAGACCTGGTTTTTCGACTTCTGGTCCCAATATTTTGGTTTTCCATCCCAACTAATTGATTGGTAACCAGAGCAAACAAAAAATAGGTACTGAAAATTGGATTTTTTAGGCATCCGTGTACCCAATCCGTAATTGGGTCGCCCGTCGAGTACTAAACACTGTACTAAAAAATGTGGGTATTGCCCACATCTCTAAGGACAAAATAAAGGGTTCCGTTTTGCTTTAACACCTAGGGTTCGTTTGTTCTGATTCTCCAAAGTTTTAAAATGTGCATATGTGTGTTTTTAATTTAAAAAAACAAACAAACATCTGATCTGGGACAATGACTCATGTAATCTTCCAAGAAATCTCAGTGTTATGGGCACATATTAATCTATTCCCATAAGTTAATGAATTAAAGGGGGGGGGGCATAATCTAAGCAAAAAAGACTTTGGGGAACCAATGGAGGTTTTACAATTTACTTTATTAGGGCCACAATTTGTACTGCTATAAGAAGAAATCTCTTCCAAAGAATGCAATGTTTTGTAAGAAAATCTCTCTTTTTTGTCTCCTAGTGTTCATCATGGCTTCTGGACTTTTGGTTTACCCTTTCGGTCTCAACTCTGCTACAGTGAAGAAATACTGTGAGAATTCAAGTATCTACTATGCAGGAGACTGCCAAATTGGATGGGGGTACATGTTGGCAATTGTTGGAGTCATGTTGTCTGTCTTTTTACCATTCTTTGCAAAATATGCACCAAAAGAGCACATATCTCCAACTCCAATACCTACTATTTTATAGTATTTTATTAGTATTTAACAACCGAACATTCCTGTCTAAAATCAGTGGGCAGAAGGTATAATAGCACTTCTTTTTAGCTGTATGGCTAAAAATAAAAAATGTGGGGGTGAGGGGCAAAAAGAGAGAAGGTCAGACTCACAAAGACCAAAAAGTGCATTGACAGTCTTCCATAAGCATGAGAAGCTAACACTCTGGAATTGAAAGAAGATTGATTAGCAGCATATATACTGCCCATAACGTATAAAGGCTGAAATGCCTTGCTTAGACAGAAAAAAAAATCTATTTATCCTCAAAACATCTGTCTACCTCCCAGTTTCTTTTATGTCTCAAAACAGTAACTCTTTTACAAAGCTTCAATTCACTTTTATATCTTAGTAAATGTCAGAACTTTTTTGAACCCAGTAAATTTTAAGCCTGATAACGATATTTTGTTATAATTATTCCGATGAGCGAAGAAAAGCCTGAATAGTAGCCATTGTCTCAAATGAAGTTTGTTATTTAGAAAACCAGAATTAAAAACGTTGTATGCAAGGAAAAAGGTTTCATTTCAACCAATGCATGTTAAACAACGTGCCGGAATATTGCAGTTTGTAGGCACATTTTTTTTCTCTTATGATTGAACTATTGGGAAGTATAGTCTCCAGATTGATTGCTATACATTTTAGCAAATTTTTGTTAAAAAGACTTGATCGTGTCTAAAAAATACAGCACTAGAAGATTCATAAAGGCGATATATTACAAACATGAGAAATACATCACAGGGTGAAAACAGACATGACGCTAACCACCCTTTAACCACCCTTGGGTATTTTCAGATGTGACGGGGCCAATTGGCCCCGGCACAGAAACAACCCTTTGATTCCCCACCAGGGCCACCGCGTCATGAGCTAACAGATGCGGTAGCCGATCCTGGGGAATCCGGGGAGGGGCCGGGGCTGTGCGACCACACAACCCCGCCCCCCCACGCTGCCCCGCCGCCCGCCCTCCAGGAGATGGGTGGGCGCCCATCCCACACACCCCGGCATTGACCGTTACTGTCCCCTTCATCACCGGGGGGGCGGGGCGGCAGGGGAATCTCATTCACCACTCGATTGGGAATGGTCCGGCCAGGACTTCCGATCGCATGGTGAATCTGATTCCACGCCGCGATTGACTGTGGTAAACATCTGGGGGGGAACTTCCGGTTCCCCAACAGACGTTACGAGGCCATTCCCCACCACAGGGTATTGACTGTGGTTGAGCGTGGTCTCGTAACGTCTGAAAATATCCCTTGATGGTCATTTATGCATGTTTCAGGGCTGCATAGGGCACCAATACAGCCCTGAAGCATGCATAAATAACCACCAAGGGTGGTTCAAGGGTGGTTAGTGTCATGTCTGTTTTCACTCACAGTTACCAAAGGTCTTAGGTTATAATTTTGCATGGAATTGTATGAAATAATAAACAACTGAGATGCCACAACTTTTTTTAAAGCTATAACTAGCTTAAAGTTGTGACAAAAAGAAGTTTAGGTTCATTCTCACAGATTCCTTACATTTGTGCATAATTGTACATAGACTGAGTAATTCCATTGTCATCAATAGGATTACTCATTGTGCTTACTATTGTGCAAAGACAAAAATCTTTTGTAGGATCAAGCCGCTAATATACAAAATGGAAAAGGTCCCTGCATACAAATCATAATCATAGAGGTCAGAAAGGGTTAGATTCTGATACACCCTATTCATTCAGACTAGTAAGTAGGCCTGTGACTTTGCATGCAAGATGCTACTGAATGTAGCTGCAATCCAGAAACCACATATTTTGGGGTATTTCCACTGAAGTCAGTGGGAATGTCTGTGGCAGTTTCTGGCCCTTCTCAAAATTTAATGTTGACTAAAAAAAATACCATGTGGAATGGGTACTGTTGTATGACACTTATGAAGCCTAGTTCCCAATTAATGGCATTTTTGGCTTCATTACTGTCAACTATTCAAACAAATACACCATTTGCCTTAAAGAAAAGAGTGATTGGGTTCTAATCTTTCCCCTTTACCATGCATTTAAAATGGAAAGAAAATTATTGGGTTATCTTTTATTTTGTAAAACTCATTAACAAAGAACTGACCAGCTTAGATTATGTTTTAATAATACTGATGCTTGCTCTTTTTTGTTTTGTATTTTTTCAAATCGATCAAGTGATCAGATCCTATCATCTTTCTCAGTTATTTACTTGAGGCCTAAGTGGTGGTAATGATGATTTTTAACTTTGGTGGGAAATGTACCTGAAGGGAGGAGGAGGGAGAGAGACACGTTGAGGAAGCATAAGAAAATGAGGAAAGACAAAGCAGTGACTTGACTTTATTCCAATGAACTTCAGAGTTCATTGTTCTTTACTTCCTGATGCCTTTTGAACCCAAACTGAGCGTTATTTTCGGAAGCACCTTTTTGTTGCATTGTGTGTTAATTTATAATTCAGTTACAATATTAGCATTCGAGAATGCAAATTTCAAAGTTAAGAAATTTGAGAGAGAGAGAGATGGAGCTGTGTGGTTTTCAGCACTATATCCGCACACTTAATAGAAATGAAAGGGGAAGGCAAAGGGCTAAGCACTAACCTTATCCAGTGAAGCACTTAATAAGCACATGCTTACCTTTAAGTTGATGAGTAGGTGTAACCAAGGAATTGGGGTTACTGTCATTGACACCACACTGCACCTCCAAACGCAGCCATAACTCAGTTTCCCTACTTATAATCCTCGCAGGGCTACTGCTGTTACAGCCAGCCCTCTCTTGCTTGCAAGAGTGTGTGTTAATCCAAACACATCAGATTCACAAGTGCAAACCGTTAGTCATCAGTAATTTGGGGTTTCCCCTGATTATAGAAAATTTAGTTGGGTAGGCTTGCCTCTGTGTCTAACAAAGGAACTCTTTAGAATCACCCTGTAACCAATTCCAGGAAATGAATGCTTAGAGTAAAAGAAAGCTTTGTTAGAAGAGACTAAGGGTAATTTCAGACGTTACGGTACCACGGTCAACCATAGCGAACCCCCTGTGGTGGCCGCGATACGGTAACGTCTGTAGTGCGTTCCGTCTGTTACCTCCGTCTCTTACCTCCATCTGTTACCTCCGCTGATTCTGGACTGTGGCCCAAACCCCGATGCGGGATTGGGTGCAACGGCCGGATTGGCCGCTGTGCCCGCCCGTGTCCCGGAGGGCGGGCGGCCAGGGGAGCGTGGGAGGGCGGGGCTGTGCGGCCACACGTCGTGCCATGCAGCCCCGCCCCCTCCCCGATCCCCTGTAGGAATCAGACCGGCACGTCTAAAGGACGGACGGCCTGATTCCTGTCTGGGATCTGAAACTGATCCTGGACCGTGGTGACTTAATGTCTGCAATCACCCTAAATTCAAGGTAGTGTAAACAAGGAAAATTGGTTCAGAGTTACAGACAGTTGTTACTATGTACAAAGGGTTAAAATAAAGAAATTCTAAATTCACTTAATAGGCTCCTTTTTCAAAGGCTTACCCTTCAGTTTGGTTCTTAGCAAAGTCTTTTTCACGCACTCCTACAGGGCTGGCCGGGTTCCCCTTTGCAGGCAGACATTTTAAAATTTATTTTATTTTATTTAAAATTTATATCCCGCCCCTCCTGCCCACAGGGCAGCCCGCAAAAAGCAAAAAAACAAAAAAAAAACCAACCCCCCAACCCACACAATCTACATTAATTTGAAATATTCCTGCAATGCATTTCTCACCCTTTAGTTAAGTTTTTAACACAGATTTCTTTATAGCTATTGTATCTAGGTTACCTCCTTATTGATGATACCAGAACAAACCCCATCCTCTAGTTACAATCGGCCCATTGACTTTGGCTATCATCTTACTTCTATGGGAGGAAAAGCTATGCTTTATCTTGGGAGAAAGGAGAGACAGGTTATGTACCAATCTGTCACCATATCAGGAATGGATGGTAAATGGCAAATTGACACAGACAGTAAAATGCCCAACAGAGTACGTACCTTCAAGGTGGGGTGTGTATGT
Source organism: Sphenodon punctatus (assembly GCA_003113815.1). NCBI lineage: Eukaryota > Metazoa > Chordata > Lepidosauria > Sphenodontia > Sphenodontidae > Sphenodon > Sphenodon punctatus. The sequence continues at coordinate 4,155,559 of QEPC01008384.1, read as the reverse complement.
GTGATCTTTTATATTTTGGCAACGCCTGTATAGCTTACCGTGCCAATAAGGCAAGGGAGGGGAACCTTTTCCTTCCCAGGGCCCATAGTACAAGCTTTAAGGCCACATAGGAGCTGGGAGTACTTAAAAGATGCACTCAGGAAGGAGAGGGTCCAGATCAGAAGTGGGCAAACTGTGGCTCTTTGGCCTCATTGTGGTGAATGGAAGCATCTCTCAGGATTATGAAACTTTGCCCATCCCTGGTCCAGATCATGGATCTATGCAATGGATCTGTCCCGCACACTTCTACGCATCTCCGTTCACTTACCCAAACTTCAAATGCCATCTTTTATTTTTCTGACTTACCCATTGCCTGGTGAAGAGCCCTGTGTGGCTCAAAAGCTTGCATTTATCCTCACCAATAGACATTGCTCCAATCAGAGAGATCATTTGAACTACTTTATCTTCATCTGTTACTTTGGGGACCAACATTGGCAATCACATCCTCTAGCTACACTTACCCCGAGCTCATTCTTTCTGTGCTTTAGCTAGGAACTGGATCCAGGCGGGTCAGATCCAGGAACTGGAAAGGGACCAGATAGTCACAGGCTGCAGCCTGAGGTCCCCCACCCCTGCAATAAGGGATCATTGAAGTGAACTGAATTCAGTGGTAAAACCCATATAGAGGTGGTGCAAGTCCATAACTTTAAAGAGCATATTCACATACTTTTGCTGAATCAGACAAATGTTGGCCAACTTGCAAGACTGACCCCAAAGCTAGCAGGATAGATTTCAGTCTTTGGGTGATTTCAGACGTTACGGCCGAGCTCTTTCACCACAGGCCGTGGGGTGGTTCGGATCACGGCTGGGGGTGAAGGGGGAAGCCAACAGATGTTCCCCCCTTCGCCCCCGGCCGTGGGGACCGACGAACCACGGCCCGTGGTGAAAGCGCCCGGCCGTAACGTCTAAAGGGGTACCCCCCTCCCGGAGGGGGTGGGGCCGTGTGATGTAGCGTGCGGCCGCCCGGCCCCGCCCCCAGCGCTCCCCGGCCGCCCACCCTCCCCGAGACAGGCAGCTGCAGCGGCCTATCCGACCGCTGCTGCCACCGGCTCTCCGGAACGCGGTGCAGGTAAGGTAACAGACGTTACTTTTCCTTCACCACGTTCCAGACTCCCCCTAACCACGCTTCGTTTGCCGCCGTGGTGCGGGAGAACAAAGCGTGGCTAGATTCACCGCGGGGGGTGGTTGACTGAGGTGAACATCTGGATGCGCGCAAACAGACTTTCACCTCCGTTCACACGCACACCCCCGCGGTTGACTGTGGTGATTTCAGACAAACGTAACGTCTGAAATCACCCTTCGTGTAGAGCATGTAGTTTTTAGTAGTGTCTTATGCTCCTCTTTTCAAAAATTGCTGGGACAGTTTGCAAAAGTTTCCATAAATATAATTAAAAAAATTAAGAAAGCGAGAAAACAAGAAATAGGTAGAAGAAAAATTCTAACCACAAAGGAGAGAAAGAGAGAGAGAGCGCAAAAGAGAGAGAGTTTCAAACGTTTCTTTACTAACCAACCTGTGCCTTTACAACAGAACAGTTATTCAAGACAGGCTCAATATATATATATATTTAAAAAAAAATCCTCATCAATCACTAACAATGTTGTACAGTGTGTTAAAATTGTATCCTGTAGGGTTTTTCTCTGTTTTGTGTGATGTTTACAACTGTTCACTAAATGTTTCACTAGAGAAAGTGATTTGTTAGTGCAAATTAAGTAACATTTTTGCTGTCATTGGTTTGCTTGCCAAAAATGGGCTTCTATTAGAACAGTCATATATCTAATAGATACATATGACCTTACAACCACATTTGTGCATAACCTTCCTCCTGTGCAGACTCAAATGCATTGCTATTCCCACTGAAATTGTTGGAACTCCCCATGTAAATAAAGTTATTCACATGTGCAAGTGCTTGCAGGATTAAAAAAATCCATAGGTTGAAATGCCTTTTGTGATTTTTACTTACTGCTTCTCCAGAGAAGGGGGAGGGGCTTAAGGATTTACCACCTTATTGTTCCAGTGATGTACAGGGTTTTGAACAAAGTCATCATGGTAAGAAAAGCCTTTTTCCCCTTCAGTAGCTGCCACTTCTTTAAGAAAGTCTAAACATGGTGCTTCCATTTTGTATCCTTTTATATTGTTTTAACTATTTAAAGGAAATAGTGTAGATTTACCAGTGGAGGCTAGTGACATCTAAAATTCATATTTATGCAGACATGACATTGTTCATAGCCACTTTACAAGAGCTAGTAAAGATCATGCTGTTACTGACTCAAACCAGAGAAGGCAAAGCATATTACTACAGGGAACTAACTCAAATGGGAAATAATTACCAATACATATGCTAACACTGATAAATCACTTTTTTAACTGGGTTAAATGTGAGGGTTGTCTGTGAGTTAAATTGTGTATAATAGTTTTCTTGTTAACAAAAGCAAACAAAATTTACTGGTTCAGGTTCAAGTTTTATTCTAAATATATAATTTTTTAAGTGTAACTAAAAACTGTATTTTCCATTACTGTATTTCTGCGTTACCTAGCTGGCTTCTTTTTAGGATACTGTTTCCTGTATTTGACTTGTTGAATAAAATACTTTGGTTATTTTAAATGTGAAATTTACAATTGCCAACACTGTATAATAAAATAATTCACCTTGTTCACTGTTTCCTGGATTCTGCTTTTGTTTTCCACTGTTCCAGTTAGATGTGGGGTATGCAGTTCCTTTATAATAGAGCTGAAACGAGTAATAGATTTATTATTAAAAGGTATTCTCTTCATTTGTAGAGAGCCCTACGGATAATGTCCATGACTGAAACAATTATTTGCATATGCTCCTATTTTTTCACTCCACGTACATTTAACTTGTGGTGCTTTTTTGCCAGAGGATGTAAGACCAGGAGCCTAGCTTAAAAAGGGATAAGTTCTTGGGAGATAGGTCCATTAATGGCTATTAGCCAAGTAGGTTGGGGAATGTCACCTCTGATTGTCAGGAGCTGGGAGTGAACGGCAGGATCTGGCGGAACGGAACGTGGCTATTATCTGCTTCGCTGTTTTCAGTTCAGGCAGGGTAAATCTGACCGGTTTGCTTGGTTTTCAAGTCTATAAAAGGAAGAAGATGAGGGGAAGGGAAAATAATAACTGCTGACTAATTTGTGTGGGAGACTATGTATACAGGCATAGACACACAAACATATAGGAGCCAATTCTAAAGTTGTGCGCGATTTACACACACACGTGTCACGTTCCCCATGCAGGGGATGCGTGCTGATTGCATGCATCAGTGTTTAGGGCTGGGCCCCATAGTTTGTATGTGCTGCTTGGGCCAGTAGAAGAACTTCTACAGACATTTTGGGAGAGCCAGAATACGAAACACTCCTATCCAGAGTCAGCAGAGACAGACCAACTTCCTGCCGATGGAAAGATGTGGCTATAATAGGAACAGGTGGTTCAGCAGCACTGAGGCCCGTGAACCTGGGGGGGGGGGGCGCTAAGGTCTCTGGTACAGCTGCATCCCTTGATGCTGGGAGAGGGGACGGGGGGACCCATTCCATCTTCCGTACCAGGGCTCATTCCAGCCTAGCTGCACTTCTGTCTGCGGTGCCTTTTTTATGCCTACTGAGGCACATAAGCGGCTAATCCCAGTTCTCTTTACATGTGAGATGAACTCATCAATGGGTCCCTTGTAACTAAAAAGAGAGCACCATCTATCTACCAGCCATGCACATCCCAAAGGTGTCCCCTCTGTTCTTCCAAGCTGCTTGCTTTACAATGTGGGGTGAAAACAAATGAGACGGGCGAACTGGATCCCCTGACCACCCCCGGGAGGGCCACCGCAGCCGCTGCACTTTGGGCAAGTGGGGAGGGCAGTTCAAACAGCACCCCCCCGGGGAACACCGGGCAGGAGGGGGGGGGTGCTGCTGTCACAAGTCCCTCCACGCCATGGGTCAGATGAAGAGCCATCCATATGGACAGGACTCTTGGACCCCTTGAGGAGTGGCCGCCCTGACCCCTAAATTAATAAATAAATAAATAAATAAATAACACCTGATTTGTGGTCCCAGAGGAGCATGCTCACCTGAGTCACCAGACAGCTGATCAGGGGGTCCCTGGTTGCCAAACAGCTGATTGGGAGGAGGGGGATCCTCCACTCCCCCAGCCCCCACCCATCAGCTGATTGGGGGCCAGAGTGAGGGCACTCCTCCGAGCCCCCACCCCTCCGATCAGCCTTTGGGGCCTAACAAACGGGGGTGTACATTAGCCTGGATTACCCTGACTGGGTGAGCCTTAGCCCATGCTGATTCACTAGTCTTTTCCAGATGATGCATCCAGTAGCAGCTGGCCGACTGTCATGTGAGCGAACATCTGGTGACCACCGAACTGAGGAGCAAGTGACTCGTGAGGTACTGCGGGTTACTGTCTTGTTTCCCCCCTGTGTTCCAGCTGTAATAAGCCATCTTTTGAGGGCTTAGTTGCATGTGTTTTGTGCACAGGGCCTGTGAGAATTTGGCTGCCTATATTTACCTTATCAGCAATCAAAACCGATCTTTAAAACCACTTATTCTTAAAATGAAGTATATCGCTAACATTTGAAATAGAAGTATTTTATCAGAGTAATTTCTGAGAACAAATGCACTTGAAAAGCCAAAGGAACTTGAACTGGTATTGATTATCTGATTTTTCTAATCCATTTGCGTTAGCGATTAAATTAGTTCTTTCTTTTTGCTCCAATTACTTACGCTTGCACTAAATGACCATGAAAATTCAGAATGCAAGAAAATTTAATTAAATTTCATTCTCAGCACATTGCTGACATGGGGACAGATCTCTCCCTTCTATAAAGAAACCCACTGGAGAGGCCCAGGGGGAAAAAACCTTTTAAATCATTGTGCAAATATTGTTTCTTTGAGCTGCTAGATTTCCTTCCCAAAACCTTCAGGTCTTCTGCAAGCTGCCCACATATGGTGCATTCTCAGGAGATGAAAAACCTGGCATTAATTGTTTCCCGCACAGATTTCTTACCTGTGTGAACAAGTTAGCTCACAGAAGGTGAAAACATACGTGACGGCGGCAGTCTGCCATCACGCCATGATCCGGACCAGGGTGCCGCTCGCACCCCGATGAGGATCGAGGCTGGCCGCAGAACAGACATGGCAGTGGCTGGGCCTGTGGGGCCATGGCATCACACAAACATGCTGCCAGCTGGCCAGTCCTCCCCCCGTGCCATGACTGCCTATCATGGGGGCAGAGAACAGTGGGCTACCACATGTGATAGCCCATGGTAGCTAGGGTTACCGTACCTCCCCTTTAATCCAGGACGCTTGTGGAAAATACATGGTGTATTTTTCACCATGTATTTTTGATAAGCATCCTGGATTAAAGGAGAGGTACGGCAACCCTAACTATAGCCCAGTCGGGCAGAGTGTGGTATCGGCTATCCTGGGCCATCCAGAGACGCTGCCCAGGCTAGCTGCCACCATGCCCAGGGAAACACTGGGGCAAACCTCTGAAAGCCCCTTAACAGACGTGATGGTGACTCACTGTGGCCTGCTTTGCGTCACATTTGTTAACACCCAGGATCCTGTGCTACTGGTTTGTGGAATAACCCACAAACCCAAAGTTTAACAGTGGTGCTAAATCCTTCCTGCACTTTTCTCAGAACTTGGGAAGAATGATAAGGCACAACAGTTATCTCCCGCAGGGATGGAGAGCAGACTCATGTGAATGCGTTCTCAGAGACCTTGTGCCTCTGAGCTCCCTCCAACTCTTTCTAATGCTTCCAGTGACCAAGGAAAACTGCATCGATTTCTTAAAAAGTCAAGACTGTATTTATTAGCTTTTCAGTGTCTAGCCCACAGAACGGATGCAAGGAGTATGATGCACATCACCCACCCTGGTCCCCTGAGGCTCATGGAGCCATATGGGGCAAAAAGTGTAGGCAATAGTATTTTGGTAAGTGCATACAGTGCTCTCTCTATGATGACAGTAAGAAATTCGTCATTGACAAGTTCCCACCATTCTCGCATTTACTAGGTATGACACAGCCTGTCTTAGCTAAAATTGGATATTGTCTATAAATATAAATGCATGTGTTTATAAACATTGTACATTTTAATTGGTATACTTCCAGTAAATCCTAACCTAACAGAAAAACTAAAAAATATAGTGGTGGAAACAAACTATTTTATTTTCACTTTTACATAGTATAATCATACATCCAAATGTTTAGTAGAAAAATACTTTCGATATGAGCCTTATAATTGCTTCCAGGTGTGCTGTCTTTACGCTTATTGTTGATGTGCAGAGGGACCGTTTGCAGTCTCCTTAATTTTAAACAATTCCTTAAACATTTAAACTTCATTCATTGTTTTCACATATTCTCTCATCTCCATATCTGCAATTTTAACAAATTCTTGGAAAGTTTTTTGTTCTGTAACAATGGCAGGTCTTACAGACACACACTTGAAGATGTTCTTTTTTGTGTCATAGTTTCCCATGCATCTGTGGACTCGACCTCTAATTAGCCTTGGCAGCTCTCGATCCTATTTCAAAAAGTAAAAATCAAAATAATTTGCCTTTCTGAACGTGTCCTTAAATGTCTGAAGAGCTACATACAGGGTGATTTCAGACGTTACGCGGTCCCGATTCACCACAGTGGATTCCCAGCAGTGGTGAACCGAACAACCACCCCCCGTGGTCAATAAAAGCCCCAAACAGATGTGACGGGACCGGGACCACGGCAGGGAATCGGGCCGCCAGATCATGGCCCAGGGTAGCACAACACACCGATCCCGGGCCGGGCCGTGGTCAAAGCACCCGGAAGGCACCGGGGCGGCTTGTCCCGGCTGCTGCCGTGTGCACTTTAAATCTCCCTCCCCGGCCTGTGTTGTTGCTGGTTGCCTGGCAGCGACGCTGTGTGCTTTGTCCCCGGCTGGGAAGCATTTCCTTTCATTCCGGCCGGGGTTGCCGGCCAGATGTTACTTTTTGTTGGTTCCTGTCGGGAATCTGGTTGACCACGCTTTCGGAGATGGTCTGGGGGGAGCTCTGGAAGCGTGGTTGAATTTGACCCCATGTGGGTATTGACCGTGGTGAACATCTGGCACCCGCGAAACAGACGTTCAGGGCGCTTTGGCCCCACTGTGGGATTGCCCGTGGTTCACTGTGGTTGAGCGTGATCTCGTAACGTCTGAAAATACCCACAGTATTTAACAAAATGTCAGCATCGTGATTATCATAACCTGTTACAAAAGTCACTTTCAGCAAAATCAAAGGGTTGTTTTTAATAAAACTGACATTATAAATGAGGGCATCAGACTGCCGTAGTGAAGATCACAAAATGCTAGTGCTCATATAAGTCCCATTTGCTCTGAGTGGAAGTCATGTTGGCACTAAGCTGGAGGATCATTCACCTGTGTGGTGTGTGTGTGTGTGTGTGTATATATGTATGTATATTTATATATACACACACACACACTCTAAATATATAGATATACTTTCTTAATCCATGAAATGAGACATGGGCCTTTTTTACACAGCCCCGCAGAGTGTGGGTCCATGGGTGTGTGTGTGTGTGTATATATGTATGTATATTTATATATACACACACACACACTCTAAATATATATGTATACTTTCTTAATCCATGAAATGAGACATGGGCCTTTTTTACACAGCCCCGCAGAGTGTGGGTCCATGGGTGTGGCGGCGGGTGGGCGGGGCATGCATACGAGCACAGACGCATCCTCACACACCCCTCACTCATCCCCACGCACGGAGCAACCGCCGTTTCCCCCGGTTGCTCCATGAGTGGGGGGCGCGTGGGGATGCGTGCTAGGTGGGAGCGCGCACGCACCCCTGCTCACCGTCCACGCCACGACCTTCAGAGCACTCTGGATTTCCTGGCAATGAATCCATGAATTCTCAAGGTAGAGAGAAAAGTTCTCTGCATCTGCTACTAGTGTTGCTATTGGCCATGACTGGAGTTGGAGACTATGGCAGTAGATGCAGACTTCATATCCTTGTTGTAACTTTAGTTCTAAACGTTCAGAATTCTCTTTAAAAGCTGCTCCTAGACAGACATTTCATCTTATTTTATTTATTTATTTTGGGAGGAGTCTAAAAACTCAGAGGCACCAAGGAATCAATTAAATGAAAATATGTAGACGGTACCTCAGAGAAAAACAAAAATTGCTCCCAAGCCTCTCTGCTTAACAGTTATGCATTGCAACTATCCCAGTGTAGCTTTTCAAAACACACACTGCACAAAGTGCATTTGATGTACAGAAAAGCTCCAGGACACTTCTGTAGGATTCTTCAAAACTAGACGTTAGGTGAGCAGGGGGTTGAGTCATCTGAACTACAGCCACATTACCCTCATGAATCTGTTGGATTACTTTGCATACTATAATACTGATTTAGGTTTGGGTTTCCTAATTTACCTTTTAGCTTTAGCACTGGAGTTTAGTTTTACTGTGGTAACATCATTAAGCCATTATCTGTCTCAAACATAGTACATTCTGCATAAATTTGGAAAAATACTTACGATCTCATAAAATATACATGATACACTCTCCTTTCCATCTCTCAAAACAAAAGACTTTGCACCATATGAACCAGGGGTCACGGCAGAATCCAGAGTACCTTAGACAACACAGTAAAAATATAAATCAGAGCAGGACACTAAAAACTGCGGTCTGAAAAAAACAGATCTTCTGCAAACTGGGCGTGGTATGTAGGTTAATGATATTTAGGTTAATGTATTTACTCTGTGAAGTGCGTGAACCAGAATTGCCTTTCATAAGCCTGAGTCTGAAGTGGTACAGATACCGTTAAGCATTATACACTCTTAGATGTAAACAGGCCATTTTTACATGGATGCCTCCCACCCCTTGCTCGGTGTTTGTGTGAACACTGAGCGAGAAAGGTAGGGGTGTGTGTGCTCCCGTGCAACACCCACCTCCACCCATCACCCACCAACCTTCACCCACGGAGCCCTCTGGAAAACCGGAGGATGCTCCGTGGGTGGAGGTGGGTGTGTGTCCATGTAAAGGGACACACACCCACTTACACCCATCCCCCCCCACCGGCCCCCATATGTGTAAAAACTAAGTGCCAGTGTTTAAACCACTGAAAATTATTTCTCTCTGGCTTTCTTTGATTTGAGAAAATGTCAGTAATGTTAAATATAGGACAATTTCTAAAAAATAACTTTTACATTGTAGAGGTCTAGATTTTGATTCATTTCCAGATAACTCTGCGCATAAAAGTTATTCCAAAACTCTAGCTCCCATAATTCACTGGATTAATCAGCACAAATTTTCCTTCTGCTTCTCAGCTCTAAGAATGTCTGAAATATTTAATTTCTTTAAGTTAAGTCTTTAAAGAATGTAATAATTTTATATCTGTTTTGCTGGCTAGGACCCCATTTTCCTTTTGAGTGATTAGTAATTCTCACTAGAATTTTGGCAACCAGAGTTTTATGACTAAAAGATTGTACAGCAATTGAACTATTTATTTCAAATAGTTTACATTTGAAAATATGCATAAGCTCTTACATATCAGGAATACCAGGAACATAGACACTTTGTATACTTACTCTTACTAATGGATGCGGAATAGGCTTTTGCTTAGCTTTGACCTTATGGCCATATTAAGAATTTAGTTTTTAGCTTCCCTTTTTATAAAAGAGTTAGATTTTATATGCAAGTTTCACCGGCAAAACAGTGCCTAAGATTCATTTATTTATTTTTACTGTACACACAAATTTGATATAAGGAGATATTAAGTACACTCCACCATTTCACCTAGACCCGTCACACCAGGAGAGGCATTTTATAAGGAATCCAGGTAATGTTTCTGCCTCTGTTGGGGTTTCACTAAGTATGAAGCAGTTTTAGGTTTCACCCACTGAGAGAATGAACTTCTCCACAGAACAAAAATCAACAGACTTTCTAGCCACTCTAGCAATACCTCCTGCTCGCTTTTGATGATGCCCTCTTATAAGAAAAATGTGTATAAGAAAAACTGGCTGTTTTTACACAAAAGCGGAGGGGGGGGGGAGGTCTGTGGTCGGTTGATGAGGCGGGTGTGGGGCATCGACGCACGGGAAGGGTGTGGGGAGCACTTCACACGGGTGGCTCCCTGCATGACTGTCCTGGCCACAGACAGGCGGGGCACTCCGGATTTTTCAGGCATGCTCCGTGTGGGGACTGGGTGGCCGTTGCGTAGATCACAGGAGCGCACTTCCCCACACACCAATTTCAAACGAGTGGTTTGCCACATGGACAGAGGGTGGCCCGGGCCATGCGTAGAGGAGCCGTCTAATTTAAAAACGCCCACTGTCATTCCTGGATTGTCACACCGGTATTCTTATCTATAATACAAACTATTGTACATACCCAAGACTTCAAATAACAGTGCAGTTTTATAAGTGTACTGGCTCCAGTGCTTCATGCTTTCAATGACTGCAGAGATAATTCTCAGAGAATTGTCTTTTTCTTTCAGCTTTAACTGATATCCTGGAACTTTCTGTCAGATGAAGAAAAAAACAAGTTAGCTAAGGCTCTTCCAACCTTACAAGTCAGATAGATGATGTCAAACTAGACTTGTATCAATTATCTAGTCTAGAAAATGCTCTAGGAAGCATCTGTATTGTAACTTCTGTCACAATAGCAAAAAATAAAATAAATTATAATCCTCAAATAACACAATAGAAAGCTCTTTGTCTTCAAATCTGTATCGATTAATAAAACCAGTGGCCATTAAATGTTCCCTCATGCATGCATGCATACAGAAAAGGTAATGCATGAAATGAAAGACCTTAATTTGAAGGTGGATTTTGAAAAGTACCTGTGTGATTTACAAGGACAAATCCTATTTTAAATTCCTGACTCGATGAAGAGAGTAAGGCCCTTTTTACACAGGCAGCGGTGGGTGGGGGGATGGGTGTGCTGCCGTGGAGGGTGTGTGCCCGTTCCCACAGGCGCACACCCACGGAGCCGCCTGGTTTGTTGAATGGCTCCGTGGGTGGGTGATAGGTGGAGGAGTGTGTCTGTCAGGAGCGTGCACGCGCACGCACACCCACTCACCTCCCGTGCCATTTGCACAAACACCCATCCTCCCACCGCCACGCCATGTACACGGACACACACACCCCGCATCGCACACCCAGCGAGGGGGGGGCATCTGTGTACAAACAGCCTAAGTTGTACATGACAAATCCCCTTCTAAATGAGCCAGATAACTGATTTGTGTGTCCAAACATGTGGGAAATGCTTGCCCATAAGACTTAAGCTGTTTGTACACAGACTGCCCCTCCCCTCCCACCCCCGCTGGGTGTGCGGGCGGGTATGTGGTGCGGGGGGGGGCGTCCGTGTCCATGGCGCAGTAGTGGGTGGGGGGAATAGGTGTTCGTCCGTGTGAACAGCACGGCCGGTGGGTGGGGGTGTGTGCGTGTTCCCAACACCCCCCCGTCTCCACCCATCACCCACCCACAGAGTCATCTGGCAAACTGGAGGCGGCTCCGTGGGTGGAGGTGGGTGTGCGCTCCGTGGCAGCACCCCCATCCCCCCACCCCCCGCTGCCTGTGTAAAAAGGGCCAGAGAAATCACACAAACATGCCTGAGGTAGTAGATGTATTTATATTTGAATGTATGCCACCTATTTCATTTTGAGTAGAGGAGAGAAATAAAGTCATGAGGAAAAGTTGGCCAAAAGACACACAAATAAACCTGAAAAATAAATTAAAAATGCTATTTGGTGGTTGTTTTTTATTTATACCACACTCCCATATGTAGGGAGTAAAAACTGACCAGGCTGATGATTATTCCTTTATGAGGGTAGGGTGTGAAACAGACTTGGAACCAAGAGAATGATATGTAAAGCGGCTGCGGGATGGGAAAGGCTGTCAGCAATGAGAAATGATGAATGTTTAACTCTTTTCACAGAGTAAATACATTTGGCAAAATAGCAATATAATACACAGGTATCAGAGATTACAATAGAGATTTTGCAGAAGAATCAAATTTCTTAACTGAATTGATATCCGCAAGTAGCATTATTGAGCTTTAACAGATGCAAACTGATTTGAACATTTTTTTTTAAATACATGAGCAAGCCCTAATTTTGAAAATAAAAATCAGTTCTCTCTTTCCTAAATATCAAAAAAGTGTCATTTAGAATTTACCTGAAACATTTTGTCTTCTTGAGTATGATCAATTTCCCCCCCATTAGCTTTACGTTGTTGAATACCGGATTTAAATTTGCATGTCAAATTAAGCTGTTGTAGAGCTTCTGATGTGGCGCTGGATTTCACCGGCCATTGTGCTGGGGATGAATATGTCTGTCCTGCTTCAGCTGTCTCAATATGCTGTGATGTCTTATGAGGGCCGAGTAAGTTTGGCTGATGTATAGTCTTCAAACTGTTCGAAGTGTTCTCGGACTTTGTTATTGTTACCTTATCTGTTCTGCTCCCAAGAGCCATGTATTCATTTCTGTCCCAAACTTTAGCACTGGTATTCTTCTCCTCTGCTCTGTAATACATTAGTACATATGGTTTAACGGACATGTGCCCTACCTAGCTAAAGGATCTCCTCCCCCTGCCCCCCATGTCCCGTTGTAGTCCTGGAGGTCAGCCGGGGGCGGGGCGCCCCCTTGCAAATTCCATCGTTGTACCAAGTCCACACAGCGTGAGCTTGCAGAGTGGCGTTCTTGGATGGTGGCTGATCCACATCTTTGGAATTTCCTTCCCCTGGGAGGTTCACCAACACCTGAGACGTAATATTTCCTGGAGGCAGTGTAAGACATATTTATTTGGCCAGACCATTAGCAGGTTGAGATACGGCTCAAGGAGTGGTTTCAATGGGAATTTTATATAGTTAATATTTTCACATGTTTTATTTTTGTATGGTTTCATACATGTCTACTCTTAAACTGCTCTGAACCTTTGGAAAAGAGTAGGTTAAAAATCCATAGTAAATAAATAACTATATATTTACACGCAGGGGAACTGCAAATGATGCCATACCTGGGTTTTCTAAAGCATCTACTGCTATTCAGAACACCAAGCACATACTTCCTTCCTTTTGACTTAAACTTGCAATTAAGTGCCTTCTGGAATCAGGGCCTCTTTGATTTCCTCTGATTTAAGACACTATCAATGCACTTTCTCCAAATGACAGAAATTAATATTCTCTCTGGATCACTACCAAACCATCACCACTCAAAATCTCTCCTCCAAGTGTGGGTGTTTTCAAATGAGATGCCACCACACATGGCCCCCCCAGTAACCACTCATCCATCTGAAGGTGGAGTGGGGGTGGGGGGATGCACGCTCCCATGAACCACGCAGCACTCACTCCGGGACACTCACGGGGCACGGCTGAAAAACCCGGAGTGCACTGTGTGGGGACAAGCCCAAAAGGTGCATGGCAACAGCATCCACGCATCCCTGGCCCGTATCAACTGGGGTGGCCAGCTACACCAGCAGACAGATCCCCTGCTCAGAGGCACTGTGAGTGGGGGGGTGCACGCCCTTTGCAAGTCACAGGAACTGGCCGTGAGTATTGGGTAGTCCTGATCCTCAGTGCCCACGGCATGTCAATTTCAAAGGCCAGTCCGGTGCGCTTTCCCCTCCCGCATGGTCTGTGGCAGGGAACTGTGAGGCAGCTGCTGAGGGAGCCGCCCGTTAGAATCCCTCCCAACTCGCTCCACCTGAGTGGCCACACAGCAGTCACGGACCCACCCACCCCAGCTGTGCATTTTAAAGGATTTTCAGGCCTACCTACTACCTGAAGGAGAAAAAGAGGGGGAGGGCATAGCTGAAGGTAGTAGATACATACTCTCCTTCTGGTCTTGCTGCAGGGAGGAGAGAGAATTGACTGTCCATTGGAAATTTTCCAGAGCTGTAGAAACTCCAAAAGAACACAGTCCCAAGCAACTATTTGTGCTGGTTGTAATACACTACCAGATCCATAGTTAATATTCAAATTTGTTCCACTATAGATATTATTTATTATTATTTAAATAATGGGCAATAGTCTAACGTCATTTAAATATATATATTATTTATATTGCTGTTGGTAAAAGATTCCGAATTTTACTAACCTCCATGTATTCAGGTTCCTTCCAGTATTGGCTACGTTACTATTTGCTGTGTTTTGCTGTTTTATCAGAGGAGGCTGCATAGGGTGCTCTGTTGCACTTTCGAATAAATATTTCTAGAGGTTAGCATGACACAGGGACAGCAGAGCAATGTGGCTCGCTCTGGATGGGACCTCACCTGCATGAATGTGCAGGCACCTCCAGATGTTGGCCCAGGATTGCTCCAGGACATGTTGGTAGCTAGCTCAGGCTCTGACCTCAGGAACCCCCCGAAGCCACAGCTAGGGCGAAGGCCCACCCAACCAGGCCAAAGCAGGCCGCCCACAGCGAGCTACCACCTATGTTTTGTCCTGTCGTGACCCGGCCGGGATTCGGCCCCACCATGGCCAGCTGCACATCTGTTGCTGCCCTCCCTAGGCTGCATGGGAGGTGGGATGGCGGCCTGGTCACGGGCACGTATGTTCGGTGCACTGACAAGGCCCAAACTGTTTCCACCATGGATTCTCGGGCCAGGTCATGACGTCGTCATGCTGCCATCACGTGGTTTTTTTACCCATGGTAGCAGCCTGTTTATAAAGCCAGACAAGTGACCCATTTTACAAATTGTAAAGTAAGTAGTTTCAATAACAGAACGGTAGAAGCCTCTTAAAAAGAAAAACAGATGGGGAAATGTCTTAGTTTCTACTTACCCCATGCCTGCTGCTTTCTGTAGTTGAGCCGCCTCTGGTATTGCAACTTCCCAGCCTAATTCTTAAAAATCAGAGGACAGTGAATGATTAAAATGTTAAATGCTGACATATGCTAAACAAAGTCAGCCCCGGATTCTGAGAACACTTATGCATCCGCTTTTTTACGCATTTCAGCTTCCCTTAAAACAATGGGAGAGCCAATTGTTTGACATTTGCAATTACACACACATTTTTTTAAAGTGAGTTTTAATTAACGTTTTTAGCTACCAATAGTGGAACTATTTTCCCCCCCCCAATTATCACCAATTCAAGAAAGTTTTATTTTAAGTAGTAATAGTGGGTGAAATCTTTTCTGTTTAAGTTAATAGAAAAAATAAATTGTATTGCTTGATCGGATTTCATCCAAACATGACAATAATTTATCATGGCAGAATTCTATAGCATAGCCTTTTCAAACGTATTATAGGGGACAGAGTTCTTCTCTTCTTCATGACTACAATAGCACACTACAGATGTTCCATCCTGTAACATGGCTCTTGAATTTCAAAAGAAATCATCTGAAAACAAAAAGGTCAACGTTTCAAGAGGCTGCATTTAAATGCCACCGTGCTGCTGCTTCAGTCCTGAAGATAAAGAAACCATACCCTTGCTGCAGGCACTTGGTAGAAAGGCTCAGTTGTACAAGGGAGAAAGACACTCACTTTAGGACAAAGTCCTATTTACCTGTTGACGTGGGAGAAAAGTCAAAGCTATGAGTTGTAACACTGGAACTTGGCTCATTTTTAAGTGGATTTGAAGTAAGTGGTATTCTGTTTCTTTTTTTCTGGTTGAACAGCGGTACAGGTAGACAACCTACATTTAAAGTTATAATACAATCTACAATTAGCAAACTATCAAATGCTCCTAGTTATGGAACACAGTAGCTATTACTTGCATTATTAATATCTGTAAATAGCAATTATTGAATACTGAATTTTAATCAGCTATCAGGCATTTTATAGCAAAGAGTGAAAGCCAGTGGGTGAAAACAGACATGATGCTAAGTAACCACCCTTGGGGGTCATTTATGCATGTTTCAGGGCTGCATAGGGCCCCAATACAGCCCTGCAACATGCATAAATAACCACCAAGGGTGGTTAGCGTCATGTCTGTTTTCACCCAGTGAGACAGTCCTTGCTCTGAAGAATTTACAGCCCTAGTCCCTGATCCTCTAAAGCAGGAGAGGGTAACCTCAGGCTTGGGGACCAAATGCAGCCCATGACAAATTTTTATTTGGCCCCTTTCCAGTTCCTGGATCTGGCATATAGATCCATTTCCTACTCTGCACAGAAGGATAGGGGATAACATCTGGACCTTCCTCTTTGTGAGCAGCACATCCTTTAAGTACCCCTGCCCCCAACCTGTATGTGGCCCTCAAAGCTTGAACTAATTTTCAAAGTGGCTCCTGGGAGGGAAAATGTTCCCCACACTAAAGACGTAAGTGCTTTTTCACAACACTTTCCCCCACAGTGGAGGAAGCGGACGTGGAGCACAGCCTGTGACTGCTGCTCCTGTAGGGTGGGGGGCTTGTGACAAAAGGACATTTCTCGTAACACCCCCACCACAAAACACCCTTTCACAGTAGTTACTCACTATGAGTAGCCCCAGAGAACTCAGTGGATGGAGTAACTCACAGCAGGTGTTTAAATCTTTACGTTCCAAAATCCTGCAAGGGCTTGTGTGCACTGCGTGTGCTTCACTTTAAACGTTCAAGCGGTGCAGCCACATCATGCACTTTCTGCACCTTAGGTAGGCTTAACCCACTCAGGTCAGCCTTATCATGCGATGCAATGCTTTGTGTGCCTAGCGGCTGCCAGATATCCCTCCCCCATCACGGGGCGGGTAGCGGGCTGCTACACACTGCGTTCTTGGGAAAAGGCCAGGGGACACAGCGTGTAGCGGCCTTACCCAAGGCTGTTACCGCTCGTATAGAGGCACTCAAACAGTCTCACGGAAACTCTTGAGATTTCATGTTTAACTTTACATGCGGTGTGAGTTGTTCTGTTAACTTCTACATAAATATTATGTCTCCAGTTCCACAGTGTTACAGATGGAGGTGGATCTTGGTGCCTGTGCAGGAAGAATCCTGTTGAGCTCCAGACGGGGTGCTGCGGTGAGTGGAGTCTGACCATAGGTTCTGGGCCCATGCTTCATAGTAACATTGAGTAATTTCAGACATTACATGATCACAGTCAACCACCCTAAATCACAGTGGATTCAGGGTGGTGGCTGTGAGCGCCGTAACGTCTACTTTAGCCCCACCAGATGTTCACCACAGTGAATCTCTGGCGGGGTTCAAAGCAAACCACAGTTCTGGAGGTGGGGCCGGCCTCACCTCCAGAACCGTGGTTAGGTTTGCTGCAATCCGGGATGGGGTTGGCAATGGCGGCAATGCACGTCTGCTTGCCAGCCCCGTACCGGAATCAGGCCCCAATCATGGGACGGGGTCGGGCGCAGCGGCCTCATTGGCCTCTATGCCTGCCCGTCTCCCTGTGGGCGGGCTGCCACGTCGCGCCGGCAGCCCCGCCCCGAACCCTGGAAGAGATCAGGTCGGCACGTCTAGAGGACAGCCGGTCTGATCCCGGACCAGGATCCAAGACGGATCCCGGTCCAGGGTTCAGCTTGGTGGGCTAAAAGGCCCGTCACATCTGAAATTACCCATTGTTGCCATTATAATAATTGTCAAATTGTAGAGCAACAAAAAGGTGCACGATACCTGCTGTGCTGCGAACTGAGCTCTCGGTTAAATTCCTCTTCATTCTTGCACACCATCCAAACAAGCAATGACTTACTGACTATTCCAGATTCACCACACAAATGACGTATTTCAGTTACATCTACCCATAGAAAAAAATGAATTGTAATGCACACTGCAAGAACAACTGTATGCATCTTTTCTATTTCTACACTCTCTCTTTATTGTTTTCACAGCTGTCCATATACTACTATGATTTAGTCCCCCTGCCCCTCCTCACCAGTGGGACTCAGGACACTTCACAGCATTAATACAATAAAATTCAATAAAAGTACCTAAAATCTGTTTAATATCCAGTTAAAAACAGCCACTAAATGGCACTCAGAGCAGTTCCCAGAGCCATACAAATAAATACAATAAAACAATATAAAGTCAATTTAAAACAATCTAAAACAGAAAGGAAAAGGGGGAGGAAATAAATAAATTTAGGGGAACCAGTACTGGCTCTACTAAATCACCTGAAGGAAAAAAAAGTGATGCTTTTTGAAGATGAGAAGGGAGGAACTGAGTTCTACTCAGACGGGCTCACCATAGCAAAGGCCTGCCTGATATGGTCATGATTAGATATGCCCCAAGGAGTTTACAATCCAGAATGGACAAGAGAGGGGAGGAAAGAGGGAGAGGAACATAGGGAGACACAAGGAGACATTAAATTGAGAAGTTGCAGTTGCACATGATGCTTAGCCTAGGGTATTTTCAAACGTGACGCTACCAGGAGTGGCCATGCTTACCCTGGGTGTGGCCACCCATGGTGGTGTCACGTCTGCTCCTGCCCGCCAGATTTTTGCTGTGGGCGGGAGCAGAGTACTCCACAGACCGTGGCAGGGCTAATTCTGGGTTGTGTGTTGGGCTCCCTCCCTGCCAGTGCACATCCCAGAGTTAGCCCTGCCATGGTGTGGGGAAGGCAACCCTGGACCGTGGTAGAGTGGGCCATCATGCCTGATGGCCTGCTCTACCTAACTCTGGCCTGTGACCGGAGCTCTTTTGGGCGGGCCCGGCTGCCTCATAGGCCACAACACCCGCCTGTCACGACCAGGGCCTGGGCTGCACTGGGCAGCGCGGGGGACGGAGCCATGCGGACCATGTCTCCCTCCCCACCCCTTCCCCAGCCCCGGACGCAGTCACTTCTGTTCAGCGGCGGGGCTTGATCCTGCCTGTGGTGTGGGCTCTCATCACGGGCAGGATCAAAGCGTGACAGCTCCCTGAGTCATCACGTATGAAAATACCCATAGTTATAAGGGGAGGAGGAGATTGGTCCTTTTTGGTCTTGGTTTACTTATTTATTGTGTATCTATTTTGTATTTATGTATTGTAATATCTATTTTTGTATCTATTTTGTCCTGGTTTATTTTAAGCATAAATTTTGTAACCAAAACCTTCACTTTTGAGTGGTAAACAAGCCATTAGACTTTCACATCAAAGAGTAATTTTTGATAAATACCAGACAATAGGTAATTAAGAGGAAAATGACTATTTAAACATAAACTTTAACATCACTATAAGGTTTGATGCTATAATAAACTCTGAGAAGTTAATTATTGAAAGGTTACGGTTATGAGTAAGAACTGAAGGTTTAACTGTTTTTATAAAAAATAATGTCACTAGGGACCATGTGAAATGAAAGAAATAAATTGCTCATCTGAAGACTACTACACAACCTTAAAATCTTTAAATGCTTGCCTTTTACCAGAGGAATTTGACATAGCCAGGATCTGTCATTTTAAACAGGAAATTCTGTAGGGAATAGAGAACCCAAATTAGCTTGTAAAGTACACTCACATTTGAAAGATATGGATTTTGTTCACTATGCTTATTTTATGAGTAATAGAAAAAATGAATTATAATCCACGCAGACAAATATATAACGACACCAGCCACCAAAGAGTTTGAACTGTTGTGTTACCTACTCTGCTTTATTTTAAACAGTTATATGGTTTTAATGTCATGTGCCCAACTGTCATGGAGTTGCACGCTTAAAACTGTCACAACAGATTAAATACATTTGGTATTTTTTCTGGACGTGATATTTACATTCCATTGGTTTTATGATTGTTGTAAAATGAACTTTGTACTGTTTCATTGTATGACTTTGCAAAGCACTCCAAGCAACATTGGGCATATTTTGGTTATTGTGTGACTTTGTGAAGCACTTTTTAAAATAATTTGTAAGCCCCTCAGGGTAGGGGACCTGTCTCTAACGATGATTATGTGCCGTCCCGTACATTGCTGGCACTGCAATTATTAATATATAATGCTACATTATATACATATATATATGCCCACTTTTTTTTTTTAATAAAAGGGATGACTAATAAACCCCTTTTTTGTACCTCACAAAAATACACTTGTGATGTTTTTTTAAATTATCATTTTCAAAGAACGATAAAGCTGACATTTCAAGTTGCTGCAAATTCAGATTTTTATTTTGTCTGAACATGTGCATGCTGTGTGAGATTTTTGTCTACTGACTTATTTTTAATTTCTTTCTCCGCGTCGAGGTAAGGAAACCTAGGCAGAGCTAATAGGACTAAGCAAGCCCCAGTCACACAGAATTTGTGGGAGGGGGGAATGGGCTGAAAATCGTCCTGAGAAGAGCTCAGAACTGGGGATAAACCCGATAATGAGATCAGAGAGGGATTTGGAACCTGCCCCAGCGCTGAGGGCAATGGAGGAAGCCGGCGCCTTAGGGGGTCTTGGCTGAGGAGAGAAGCCCTGCTTGGAACTAACGGCTGAGGAAAAACCCGCCAAAAAGCGTCAACGGTCCGAGCACACGCAGCGCTGCAGCCTCGCGAGGGGAGGGGAGAGGAGCGCGGGAAAGCTGGGGCTACTGTCGCGCGCGCTTAGCTGAAGTCCACAGAGTGGGGGAGGGAGAGGGTGATGGTTCCTCGCCTGCTAAGGCCAAGAAATTAGTTGTGAGGGGAGCAGGCAGCTTGGAAAAGCCTCCCAAGCACTGAAATGATAGAGCTAACATTTCCTCCTTCGAGTTTCTCCTCAGCTTCTTTTTGCTTGAACCCGCAGCAGCTCAGAGAAGCAATTCGTTTCTCTTGCTGCCCCCCCCCCTCCCCGCAGGGCTTTTACTTCAAACTCAAGACCAATTAGAAAATAACAATATATAGAAATCTATCTATCTATAGATAGATATAGATATATCCCCTGAGCCCTGGGGATAGTGAAGGATAAAACATTTAAATAAATATCTATATACATATTATATTTTTTAAAATCCCTAATGAGCCTCCCAGCAGGAAAGAAAAAAACAAACACATGGCTCCTAGAATCTAAACAGCTTTGTGTCTTGACACCACGTCATAATTTAATTTTACTAATTAGAGGCAGCAAGATTTAATCATTAATTACTCATTTATTTCAAATTTTGAGCTCATTTCTGTGTTCTAGGAAGACTTCGCGAAACAGACAGAACAATATTTCAGTTTAAAAAATAGTAGTCATTACCTCTACTAGCCAGGGCTTTTACTTCAACATCCAGACCAATTACAATACAAAAAATATCAATATTAAAAGTCTTATCTCTATATAATTAATTTTGTATAATCAGAGTAATTGCATATATAATAAATCCCCGAAAGGGGGGGGGGGGGGGGAANGGGGGGGGGGGAAGCATAGTGAATAGAATCTAATTCTAAACAGTTTTGTGTTTTGTGACTAGATAATAATTTATTTTTTTCAATTAGGGATGGTGAGGTTTGGTTTATTCATTACTCATTCATTCCATCTTTTCTGCCTGTCTCTATGTTCTATGAGTGTGCTTAATGGTTTACCAGTTAAGTACTAAAAAAAGGTCAATTTCTTTGGGGAGAAAGTCCAAAATTCCCAGTCCTGACCTTCATATACCCTGACGATGGCCACAGGAAGACAAATGTATTCCTGGTCCTTACTCTTTTGTTATTAAACTTACACTGTTTTAATCACAGTCAATGTATTTTGTGTAGAAGGGTCACCCAGTAACCTACTGTGTAGGTAATGGTTTCACTAGATCGAAATCCACATTTAGGTACCAGCCTTCTTTATACTATATCTGTCGGGAGCTGCATATACTGCAAAATCTTTGCCGTCTTCTCCTGCGCAAGGTACAACATTAATTTTAGTGGAGTAGTTTCTTCTCCCAGACTTAAGTTGTTGCTGGTAGGGGCAACTCTAACAATTGTGGTACATTAAGCAATGGCAATTTACTAATGTCCAACCCTATCAGGCCATTCTGACCTAATTTAACCACTCAAGTCTTTTATTGTGTGACCCAGCTGTCTCTCCTTCCTTTGGAAGATGCAACTGGAGGCGAATAATTTTCTGCTCTCCTCAATCCTTTGCACAGGTCACTCCAACAGAGAACATCCATGTGAGAACACAGCATAGAACTGTATACATACACTATTTTAGATTAAGGGTGGAATCCATTGAGACGATAACCCACATTAGCTTTCACCAGGCGCATTCTGTCATGCCTATCTATTAGGTGTCCTCCATGTGACCTCTCCATGTGGTCACCACAGAGCGGTCACTCATGGCGGAGTCTCGGGACATTGTGGGCCCACCATGTGGGCCAATCAGGGCTAATGGATGCCCACGTTTCCGCGTCTTGTCAATTAGGTTCACCCAGCCTTGTCACCATCCATAAGAACTTAAATAAGAACATAAGTAGTACCATGCTGCGTTAGACCAATGGTCCATTGAACCCAGCACCTGTCTCCGACAGTGGTCAATCTTGGGTATCCAACACGTCACAATTAGGCAATCTGTTATGTGATGTTCACTCCCAACTCTAGACAGTAAGCAGCTACGATCCCCCAAACCTACCCAGCTTATAGCAGTTAATGGACCTAACCTCCAGAAATTTGTATAAGAACATACTGTGCCATACTGTGTCAGACCAATGGTCCATTGAGCAATGGCCCATGGACCATCCAGGTCTGCAAGTACATAGATTCCCGTCTAGCATGCCCAGCCAGCTGACAGGTGGGGGCAATAACAATCTCCCTCCCCCATGTTCATATTTCAGCTGGAAGGTGCATTAGAGATCTCCCTCTCCCTGTAGTCTCCCTCCTCTGCAGCCTCTCAACTGAAGGGGAAGGGAGGGAGAACTCTAGCACGCCTTTCAACTGAGAGGCGACTTCGGGAAGGGAGATCGCTAGCACCACTGGCAGAAGCTACCACATGAAATACGGGCAGGAGACTGCCCGTTTATTAGTCTGGACACACTGAATGTGATTGGGGGCTATGTGGGGGTTACACAGACAGAACACAGACTCCAGTGGGCTATCATCTTGTTTGATAACACCCTAAAAGTCAAGGGTGTATTTATAATAGGGACAGACCGTGCAGGTGCATCAGGGTCCACACTCCATACTGGAGCTACATGTCCTAGCACTGAGAAGGGGGATTTCCCCCATTCTATCACTCCAACCTAGCTACACCCCTACTAAAAATATTTTAGACTAAATAGTTTTCATTATCATTAATAATATTTTTACAACTATTTTGTTTGTACTGAAATTTGAACTGCTGCGCTGCAAAAAATTAAAAAGCAGTAATACACATCACAATAAAATAAATGCCACTAATATCTATATATTAAAGGTAAATTATATGCTTGAATGATTCTCAAGAGATACAAAACAGTAGGTACACAAAACACTAAGAAAATATATGGTTGCTAGCTTCTTAACTCAGAGAAATGAAAACTCTTATGATGTTTTCTTTTTATATATGGTGATAGATGGCTGCTCTTGAGTTAGTACTGGGAAACTTGGAGTTAAAAATTCTTTGCAAGTTAACTTGCTAATAAGAGTATAAAAGAAACCTCCATGACTTTAGTCCTAAGCTCATGTTTGGAAATACACTGCATCTCCTCTTCTGGAAAAACACTGCATCTCCTCTTCTCAGGAGACAAACTTCTTGCATGTTAAATGAGGTAAGTCTATTTAAAAATTGCTGTATTTCTCTCAGCCTTTTGAATGGAATTGTAAACATCACTGTACATTCAGAAGTAACAGAGAAACTGTATTTAATAGCACTGTTTAATTTGCAGTTTACTGCTCAAAGTGCTGACCTGTTTAAATTCCATAAAACAGGATTCAAAGTGTGAGTCTTTTGTGCAGTCAGTGTGTAAATAATAGCCTTGCCAATAAAGAGAATGAGTTCAAAGGATAGTACAAAGAGTGCTTTGGTATAAAATCTAACTAGCCTGGTTTGCGTAATAAATTATTTACTATAGTTATCTTTCTTTAAAACTAAGCAGGAACTAAAAGTGTAGAGATAACACAGCTAGGTGTTTTAATAAACATAATCTATCCACATTCATTTAATATAAGGTTCAGTAAATCTATGTACATAGCCTGAAAAGAGGGTTTTTTAAGAAGACTTATAAAGTGGTGCTAGCCAAGAGGTACGAAACCTGCATTGAGCTTTTTAGTCTTTTGGATTATATCTTCCTTGCATGTAAAACCTCTCACACATTAGTGAAATCACTTTTGCATGAGTTATTGCAGTGTTTAATTACAATAAATGGAGGGCACGTTGCTTGTGAAAACCGCTGATTATTCTTATTGTGACATTTTTGTTCTCAGAGTCATGGTAACAGATATCTTTAGAGAAAGGTGCATATAAACAAAATTGAGTTTAAATCCTTCATCACAGACCTTCATCATGGATACTAGATTCCAGACTAATCTGGACTTGCAGAAGACCTCACAACATGGCTTGGGATCCCTCACAACATGGCTTGGGATCCCATTGCTCCGTGGGTGGGTAGTGGGTGGAGATGGGTGTTGCGCGGGAGCACACCCCCACCTACACCCACCGCAAGTGGTGTTTACACAGACGCCTTCACCCAGAGAAACGGAGTGGAGGCATCTTGTGTGAAAAGGGCCCTTCTTTATTGGCTGCAGTGTTGCCCTGCAACGTGTATAATAAAATGTAACACCCATTTTGTCGGTGTCTGTGTAAAAAGGGCCATAGATGGAGCCATGGAGCCCCAGCCCTTTGAGCCTCTACTGCTCCTCCTAACTGTCGCTGTGGCAAGCCTGTGAGTCACCCAGAAACTGCAAACAGTCTCCTATGCCTGATTCAATGACATCTCTACCCACAACGACCTGCTCCTCTGATCCTTTGGCAGGCAAGTGGTCCATGGCACAGCACGGATACAGGCGCTGGATACAGGTCTGGCACCGGCAATAACGCACCATGGAGGTGAGAATGGTTGTCCTGCATGGGGACCTGATTTGTGCTACAAGACACCTGAGAGGGGACACAGCAGCACTCACCCACACTGTGCGGATGACAGTATCCACCGGGAGGATGGTCTGGGTGGGGGAAAAGAGCAACAAATGGTGAGAGAACATGCTGACCTCCTGGGGAGATGCCGAGTGGGTCCCATGGACTCATCAGGATCAGGTTTGGCACCTCCACAGTGGGTGCCATCCTTGTCAGGGTATGCACCACCATCATGGAGGTACTTCTGGAGTGAGTGGTGCAGCTGGTTGACCCAGAAGAGGTGATAGAAGGTTTCCAGTGGGAGGGCTTCCCCAACTGCATTGGAGCCATTTGGTGATTTCAGAAGTGACGCGTTCCAATTCACCACAGTGGGTGATTTCAGATGTGATGGGGTGAATATTCACCCCGCCATGACCACAGTCAAACGCGGGCCGCAGTGAACTGCGGTGAACGTCTGTTTGCCATCCACCAGATGTTCACCACAGTCAAACGCGGCCCACGTTTGCATTGACCACGCTTCGTTACCTCTCACCACCCGGAGGTAACGAAGCATGGTCAAAGGCCACCACGGCCGTGTTGAAGGGTTTGTCGCGTCTGTTTACTCACTCTTCACCACGGTCGGGGTTTGCCTTCCCGGTCCTGGGCGGGTGGTGCGGCCGGATAGGCCGCACTTCCTGCCCGTTGCGCTGGGGGGCGGACCGACGGCGGTGCACTGGGGGTGGGGCCGTGGGGCCGTACGCGGCGCCGCACGGCCCTGCCACCTCTGCGGTAGGGTGAGCCAACAGATGTTACAGCTGCCCAAATTGACCGCGCGCTGTGGGGTCTCATTCCCCATGGGTGGGGGGCAAGGGGGGAACGTCTGTTCGTCCACCCCTTGACTCCCGCCCATGGTTCGAACCACACCACAGCCCGCGGTCAATTCGGGCGGCCGTAACGTCTGAAATCACCCAGTGAATTCCACCCTGGTGTGAACGGATTCACCGCGGACTGTGGTGACACGTGCAGCCCTAACAGAAGTGTCAGGATCGTGACCACCGCCCGGGGGCAATCAGAGAGAACATGGGCCGGGGGAACACAACAGACATGCAGTGGAGATGTGGACCGCGGTTCGAGCCCCAGAATGCACCGTGACTGGGGTCAATTCCTTCCACCGCGGCTGCGGGTTTCCATTCAGAAGTTACTTTTCTTTCACCCCTGTCGTGTTGACCATTCACCACACTTCTGGACCTCCTCCCGCCTCGACCTCACGAAGCGTGGTTAGCTTCACCCCGGGCTGCGTTTGACTGTGGTGAACATCTGGATGCGAGCAAACAGACATGCACGGTGCTTTCACACACACACCCCGCGTTTGACTGAGGTTGACTGGTGGACATTCACCACATCACTTCTGAAATCACCCATTGATGGTACTGGTATTCCCATTATCTGCCCATCACACAGCAGAGAGAATTACTTCAACAGGAAGGGGTACTACTCGGTGGTGCTTCAGGTGGTAATGGACCACCATGCCCAGTTCCTTGATGTGCTGGCCAGCTGGTCCAGGAGGAATCACAATGTCCATATCTTCTGGCAGTCCCCCTTCTTTGCACACATGTACATCTGGGACTTCGGACCGTACACCCTCACCATCATTAAGGGTGTGCCCATAGAGTCCATAATCAGTCCGCTCATGCCAGGGCTAATGAAGGTCTACAGTATGGTCTGCACCCTGGAGCAATTCTACTTCAATAGGCAGCTGAGTTCCACCTGCTGCATGGTCGAGAAGGTGTTTAGGCTCCTAAAACAATGCTGGTGATCACTTGGGAGCCGGGTTGATTTCCAATTGGATACTGCCCCACTGCTGATCGCTGCCATATGCATGCTTTATCTGCATGAGGATGGACGGAGTGGTCTTGGACAACCCACAGCCCTCTATCTTAGAGGAGCCGATGCCCCAATTCCAGGAGCAGCTGGACAGGGCAGAATGGTGCATAGTGAGGGAAATTAAAAATGCTCTGGGCTGTCGCATCAGCCACCTTACTGCCACAGACACCCACCCTCCTATGCCCTGACCATCACTGGTGCTGTCAAATCACAATAAAGAACATTAAGCCAACCCTGATATGTCTATGCGTCTTCCTCTGGGCCTTCCAGACCCCACTGGGACAGCATACCTTCCCTCCATGAGCCCCCACCCTACAGTCCTTACTATTTTCCCATCTCATGCTACCCCCTAGGTCCCTGAGTTGTGTGTTGCCTTGCAATATCTCCATTTTCCACAGCCCCCACACACCCAGACTGAAATGAGCACGGGAACCATTCTGTGAACAGGTACAGTTTAATTCGGGGTGAACACAAAGAGGCGGTCACCACAGGAGTATGTGAAAAGAAAAACAAATGTGATACTGTGATACATAAGCATACTTATGCTCAGTTTGGAGCATTAGCAATGCACTACATGCATTTGGAATATAAAATGTTAATGCTATTAAAAGTACAAATTAAAAATGGTACAGTTTTTCAATAGGATAACAATTGATAATTCACTGTGTAGAAAATACAGGCTGCCTGAAAAAGCTAGAAAGAAACTGAGTTATATGATGGCCTCTTTAGCTGACTCATACAGATATAGTATCCAAATATAGTGAAAAGAAGGGCTGGTCTTGAGATG
This sequence comes from Sphenodon punctatus, assembly GCA_003113815.1. Taxonomy (NCBI): domain Eukaryota; kingdom Metazoa; phylum Chordata; class Lepidosauria; order Sphenodontia; family Sphenodontidae; genus Sphenodon; species Sphenodon punctatus. The sequence goes on along the minus strand of QEPC01008384.1, from coordinate 4,128,068 downwards.
GAGGAGTGTCATTTTAGGAACACCCATGTGTTGCAACAGAAAGCTCTCCAGACTTTTTAGAGAAATGTTACTAACCTTCAGTTAACTTCTGATCTAGACCGACAGACAAGGCATTTCAGGTAGAAAAGCTGAAGCACTTTTATCCTTTGTTCTAAACAGGAGGAAGTTTTACTTTCATATTTTCTGTTTTGGTTTGCAGCAATCATTAAAGTTACTTAACAGAATGACTTCCTGTCATGTTGTTCCTCCTGTACGAAGGGTTGCTATCTTTGGAGGAACCCATGGTAATGAGTTATCAGGGGTATTTTTGGTCAAGCACTGGCAAGAGAATGGATCTGAAATTCAAAGAACAGGACTGGAGGTGAGACCAGTTATTACCAACCCCAGAGCTGTGAAGAATTGTACTAGATATATTGACTGTGACCTGAATCGAGTTTTTGATCCTGAAAATCTTGGGTAAGAATAACTGTGCGTATGTATTTGATTTTGTAGTTTTCTACATAGTGTGTTGTTAGGAAAGTCCCTTATTTATTTCATTGGTAAAATGTTAAGATGAACACCACAAATGTCAGTTCACTTCGGTACAATCACATGACAGTGTTAACTTACCTTTGACCTAATGATGACAATAGACCGTACTTAGAGATTTAATCTTTTTTAAAGTATTATGGCAACAGGAGAGAACTGCTTCAGGAAGTTAAAGAGGTGACTGAAAACGAAAACTCTGTTTGCTGTGTTTGTGTAAAGTATAGTACTGCTGCTTCTCTGAGTTAGTGTGATTTCCAACATGTCCTCAAATAACCCTCTTGAGCAATTTAGCTTTAGGACTATTAATGCCACTTCCTGGCAGCAGTATAGCCAGATGATGTTAAAACACAAAGCTATTTAAATATAGACAAATATGGGACTGAGTATCTTTGAGAATGGAAATGTTTCAATGAGTCTCATGTAATCTTAGATAAAATGTTTAAAGAACCTAACTATAAATAGGTATAGCATAGCAAAACAAAGCAGAATAATGAAAAATAAGCAATTACATTTTATTATTTGTTTTAAATTGGTAAAATAAAACATTTGAAAGTAATACCGCTCAGATACGAGATCTGATACACTGGCCCTTTTTACACACGACATTACCACTCATGGCCATGCTGACCCACTGCATGGGCATGAGTGGTGCCATGTCGTGTAAATCCCGTGGCAGATGAGTGGGCTTGTGTGCGCGCTCCCAGAAAACATGCATCCCCACGCACTGAGCAACCAGGGAAAACGGAGGTTGCTCCGTGCATGGGGATATGTGGTGTGTGTGTGCCCGTATGCACTATCACCCACATGTGGCGTGCACCCCCCCCCCCGCAACCGCGGCTCATGTAAAAAGAGCCATTGATGAGTTATATTTTTGCTACCTCTTTTTTTGTTGTTGTTTGAGGTTTTGTTAAGCTATCAACTGTTGAAGTTGATTTTCGTAGGTGAACCAAGTGCTTTTATTTATAGTATTCTTCCCAGATGAAAAATACTTAGAGCGCACACTGTTTCTGACAAGAAAGATGTATGGAACTAATAGCACATTATGGGCATTTTATAAACATGTGACTTTATGTTTGGTTTTCCATTTGGCATTTTCTCTAAGAGAGAATAATTTTATTCTCATTAATGAAAGGTTAATAAGTAATGAAACAAGGTTAGTAAGTAATAAAGCATCATAGCAGTAACCAAAGATATGAACTTATTCATTTGTTGTACTCTGCATTTTAAATACAGTTGCTTTTTATAATATTTAACATGCAAAAAACTACTGTCTTCTTTTCATCCGAGGTGGAAGTATTCTAGTTCTCCCAGTACTAGCATTACCAGAAATAACTTAGCTTTTCTTTTTTGCTAAGTTGTGCTTTTCGAATGCAGGCCTAAAAACCGAGCTAAAGTACAAATGAAGTGTATCATATTATATGGCTCCATATCAGATAGTGACTTACAAGAAAGTTAGTAGGGATGTGCAGCAGGCACATCATTCGTTTTTGTTTCCATTTAAAAAAACCCACTTCATTTGTGTGGAGAGGGGGGAGGGTTATAAACGTAAACATCCCTTTTTGTTTTTTCATTGGTTTTCCACCAGTTATTTTTATTTAAAATTATAATAACGTTTTTTAAACAGAATCACTGTCCATGTGCAAAATGGCCACCAAACCCTTCTGTGCATGCATATCCCTTTTCTAAAATGGCGCCAGCAGTTGTTGGCGCCATTTGGGGAAAGGGCAGTCAGTCTGTGCATGCGCAAATGGCTACTGTGCATGCAAAGCCTGGCGGCCCTTTTCCAAAATGACGCTGACACTGCCGATGCTATTTCAGGAAAGGGTACACAGGCGCAGAATGCCTCCGGTGACAGGCACAGACTTTCTTATTATTTTTAAAACGAAAGCAGATGCTTTTTTCCTTCGTTTTCATTTGTTTTCATTACCCTTATCTATCGTTTTCGTATTTTAATTACTAAAACGAATGGGACTTCTTTTGTTTTAGTAATTAAAAATATCCGAAAATGAGTTGTACACCCCTAAAAACTGGGGGTGTACCAAAGGTAGCCCCACGTAGAGCGTGTTGCTTTAGTCCAAACTTGAGGTGATGGAAGCGTGGATGATGGTGGCCAGATCCGTGTCTGAGACATATGGCCAAAGCTGATGCACCAAGTGTAATTGGCGAAATGCCCCCTTTGCCACAGCCGCCACCTGGACATCCAAGCGGAGTCATGAGTCAAGGAGCACCCCCAGACTCCGGACCTGGAGAACTAACTGGGGGCAGACGCCGTCAATGACAGGTGCCACCACTCCCGCAGCTCTACCCAACAGCAACACCTCCGTCTTGTTGGAATTCAGCTTCAGACAGTTCATCCTCATCCAGTCCCCCACAGCTGCCAAACACCCCGGGTCTGGGTCGGTTGAAAAAGAGTGGTAAAGTTAGGTGTCATCAGTGTACGGATGACACCGCACACCAAACCCTCTAATGACCTCGCCCAAAGACTGCATGTACACATTGAACAGGAGAGGGGACAAAATAGACCCCTGCAGGACTCCACACATCAGGCCCCAGAGAGAATATGAACAGTCACCCAGCACCACACACTGTGCTCTTCTGGCCAGGAAGGAACGGAACTATTTGAGAACAGTCACGCCCATCCCAGCTCAGTCCTGCAGATGAGTCACCAACCTCTTGTGAGCAATGGTATCAAGTGCAGCCAAGAGATCTAACAGGATCAACAGGGTCGAATCACCCTGGTCCAGTTCATGGCGTAGGTCATCAACCAAAGTCACAAGCACAGTCTCAGTGTGAAAGCCGAACAGCAAGAGAGCCAGAAAACTAACACGATCCAGATGCCCCTGAAGCTGCCAAGCCACCACCTGTTCAGAAACCTTCCCTAAAAAGGGAAGGTTAGAGATAGGCTGATAACTGGCATGGGAGTCAACGTCTAGTGATGGTTTTTTAAGCAGAGGCTGCACCACCACCTCTTTGAGGGGTGCAGTTTATTTTCATTTGCATTTTTTAAATTACTAAAATGAATGGCGCTCCATTAGTTTTAGTAACTAAGGACCTGAAAACAAATGAATAAGCAAACAAATGTTTTCATTTTCGTATAAAAATAATTTTTAAAAAATTTAAGATCACTATGCAAATTGCCACTGGACTGTCCTGAATATGTGTGGCTGTCAGACCCGGGCATGGAGGCCATGGGGTTCATGGCCAACGGGGAGTGTGGGATGCGCCCCCCCCCCCCATCACTCCTGGACACTGGGGCGCCGCCGCTGCCATCAGCGGCATAACATCAGGACACTGGGCCAAGTGCGCCCAAAGTTCAGGACACGCCCCCGTGTCTGCACGTTGTTCCTGGGGGCGTGGCCACAGAGACGCTGCCACTGCAGGCGGAAGCCACACCCCCAGCCCCGTGGCGCTCAGAGCGCTTGAGGCACCGCCTAGCCACAGGGGATAAAAGTTGCTCCCCTTCACTTTAGCACTGCTGGTGATCAGTGCCTACGTGCCTGGGAGACTGGCCCCTTGCTTCAGCTGTGTATACTTGACCCCTGCTGTGAAACCTTATTGATTGTATGTAAGTGACATGTGGCTGAGGAGATGTGTCTGAGGTGAGTGTGTGCAGCGTGACTCAGGTAAGTGTGGATCCTCGTTTGTTGCCCCTTATTGCACTGTGCCTTGGACCCTTCTAATGTGCGTGCCCTATCCCGTTTCCCCCTTCCCGGGGCTGGACACCCTTGTTCCCCCCTCACCACCTGACACTCCCGTCCCTTCCCTTTACCTTGTGTACATGGTTACGGTGGCAGCCAGGAGGTGTGCGCTCATCCCCGATACCCTGTGATGATCCAGGCTGTGGATTCTTAATCCTAGAGGCCCTATTCGATCCTGAGGGTTTGTTCCCAGGCATAACCTCGCTGCACCGTGCAAAGATGTGGGTTTGGACCCTTCCCTGCTCCGATCCACCCCCATATCTCACAGGGACCTTTTTAAAAAGGGCGGTGGCAGCATTGCCACCATTTTGGGAAAGGGTAGCTGGTCTGTGCGTGCGCAAAATGGCCACTGCGCATGCACCAACTGCCTTCCCTTTTCCAAAATGGTGGCAATGCTGGCACCACCATTTGGGGAAAGGGTGCAGAATGGTCCGGCAGCCATTCTGCGCATGCACAGTGGTTTTAAAATTATTTTTTATTTTTTAATATTTTTCTACAAAAATAAAATGAAAATTGATGGTTTTTAGAAAACAGACTGATTTTTTAAAACGAAAACAGAAATGAATGAGGTCCCTTCTGCACCCCCCTAAAGTGAAGTTAGATCAGACTCTAAGAAAGCATTAAGCTGTGCATAGGTAACATGCTGGCTTTCTTCACAGAGGATATTTGAACTAGGAGGCAACATGGAAAAGTAGAACAGGACAGGAGTAATACGACATATGAACTTGAGTTATGTGAGTAATGTCCTTGCAACGTAACTGAAAGATAAATAGCAGTAAGACCTATAGCCTACTAACATGAGTTCAGGCTGAGTTCAGACACAGTCCCCTACAGGCAGGGACCCAAGTTGACTGCGTTGCTACAATTTGCAGTGATTTTTGCAGAATCGGTAGTCTTCGCAGTGCCAGGCTGAAATTGCAGTGACGCTGCAGTGGGGGGGTGTCTGCAGGATCTTTAAATTCCGGCTCAGGCATAAACTTGTTGCCTGACCCCAAACTAAAACTGCTGCTGCCGCTGCCGTCTGTCCGGGAGGTGTGACCATGACCTGAGGGCAAATAGGCCCCTGGGAGATGAATTGTGGGTGGGTGGGATCTGAAGGCCCGATGTTTGGGTGAGGGAGGGCTGGGGTTTTAATATGAGGTGGGAATTCTGGGGTGCTGAAATTCCAGAGGATATGAGTTGTGTTTGATTAGCAAAGTTGTGATTCTATGTCAAACCTGTTGCAAATTTGCTTCCCAGCATGCATAGTTATGCAAATCTAGTTAATTATGCAAATATTAATGCTCACAGTGAATTTGCAGAATTTGGCTTCACTGGTTGTAGAATTTAAGATTTTTTGGTGCAGTGAACTCGGGTCTCTGCCTACAGGTTAGAAAGTTGAATAGAAATGTGTGAAGGCAGAGTAAGGGTGAAAACAGACATGATGCTAATTCCACTTTAACACCGCTTTAACATTTCTTATGCATGTTGCAGGGCTATATTGGTGCCCTATGCAGCTCTGCAACATGCATAAGAAATGTTAAAGTGGTGTTAAAGTGGAGTTAGCGTCATGTCTGTTTTCACCCTAAGCTATGATACATAGATACACTGCCAGAGGATGTTGTGAAGACCAGTAGCATAGCTGGGTTAAGGACTGCATAAGTTCTTGGGGGATAGGTCCAAAAATGACTATTAGTCAAGTAGGTCAAGGGACACAACATCTGCCGGGAGCTGAGTATGAACAGCAGGGAATGGAACATTCCATTATGACCTGCTGGGTACTTCTCTGAAGCAAATAACAGTGGCCACTGTCGGAGATAAGTTGTTGGACTCAATGAACCATTGAGTCCACGGCACTTCTTATGTTCTTAAACATGATACTTCAATACATGTTTTTTGTTAACTGCAAAGCCATGGAATGAGTTAATTAATTTCTTTGTACTCATATTAACAGCAGAAAAGTTACAGATGACATCCCATATGAAGTGAGAAGAGCTCAGGAAATCAATCATATATTTGGCCCAAAAGGCAGTGATGATGCCTATGACCTTATTTTTGACCTCCACAACACCACTGCTAACACGGGTGGCACGCTTATCCTTGAAAACTCGAGGAATGACTTTACAATTCAGATGTTTCATTATATTAAGGTAAAAAGCTCTCATTTTATAAAATATACTATGAAAATTAACTTGGGTCTGTCTGTATTTGAAGCACTATATTTTTGTATAGCTGCCCTGAGCTGCCTTTTTGCAGGAGGAGGTGGGATATTAAATAATAATAATAATAATAAAATCAGTCCTATGCCTTTAACAACACATATTGGGTTTCATTTTATGTTGTTAAAAAACAGGCCAAAGGGTAGTAAATTAATTAGAGAATGACTGTTTAATTCAGAGAGAATGATGAAATTGGACCTAAGGTTGGGTAGTACAGGTTTCAGCTGTTCATAATTGGGTAAAAACAAATGTGCAGGCAGTGTGGCAACTTCCTGGCCTTGGGTGAAAAACCAGAGCTGCCACTCCCCAAGTTGGCGAGCAGCATGAAACAAACGTGCCTGTGACCCAGGCAGACGAAGAATCAACCCAGGGTATTTTCAAACGTGGTGGTGGTTTCACCCCGGGCAGGATCAAAGCGTGATGGCACTGTGCACCTGGTGCATGGTGCCGTCACGCTTTGATCCTGCCCAGGGTTAGGCTCCTCACCCCAGGTAAGATCTGGCCTGGTCACCGAACAGAAGTGTCAGGGCCCAGGCCGGGGAAAGGGCGGGGGTGACATGTAGTCATGGGTCCATAGTCCCGTCCCCCCATGCTGCAAAGCATGGTCTGCCCTCCTCCCTGACGGGCAGGCACAGCAGCTTAGGCCGCCGTGCCCACCAGGAACAGCCACGGCCCTGGACTGGGGTCAGGTATAGTGGGCCATCACACGTGACAGCCTGCTCTACCCTGGTCCGGAGATGGTTTCCCCGGGCTGCAGCAGCGCTTAGCCCGGGCCGCAACAGGCCTGAGTCACAGCCTGGGCTATAAACTGCCACGGCCCAGGGAAACATCTGGAGGGCCATTTCAGACGTGACGGCACCACAGCCGGCCATGCAGGTCAACGTGTGGCCACCCACAGTACCGTCACATTTGAAAATAACCCCACCGTCCCAGGTAGGGTGGAGAAACACAATGAACGTGTGGGAAGGCAGCCCAGCCTCTGCCCCTTTCCCAGTGCCCTGCCCCCTGCCATGATGGGTAGCCATGGAGACTGGTCATGGCACACAGCCATGGCCCTTGGCCAGAGACAGGGATGGCAGGGCCAAACAAATGTGCTGGCCCACGTTGGTGGCCCTTGGCCCGGGTCTGTGCGTCAGAGTTTTTCCTGAGGATGCAGCCTGGGCCAGCCCCCTAACTGCCCCGGGGCAGTCCTGGGCCAACATCTGGTGGTGCAGGACCACATGTGTGGGTGAGTCCCGGGCCAACGCGAGTCAGCATCACGTTTGTTTTTACCCATTGTCACACAGTTGATCTAGCTGGTGCTGTTAAATAAAGTCACCTGTTAATAAGGCAGATGTGAGGCCCTGGAGAAGAAAGACAGAAGAAAATTAAGGAAAAATTAAGACCTTTTGTTGCAGTTTTTAAGCTGATCTGATGGAAAACGTGAGATGAATCTTGCAAATTAAAATAATGTAATATGACAATTATTTAAAACTCAAATATGAATAATGACTGGGATTAGGCCATGACAAAAATAGGCCCTAATTAATAAAAAAAATATAGTGCTAATATGTCTTTGAAAAATATTTAACCTTATGTGTGATGTAGGTTGGGTTTTTAGAAGTTGTAAGTATTGGCCTACCACTGATGTTAGTGGCAAAACTTCCATTTTTCTTTAAGGGGAGCAGATTTCTACCAGTACTATGCATTTTAGAGTCCCACACTCACTGTTTCAAAACACGTAAGATATTAATTTCTCATGGTATTCTATTCAACTATTCAAACTATTCAAAGCAAGAGGTCAATTTATAATTGAATGTCTATGAAGATTGGCATATGGCTACGCCAAACTGAGACGTGATAAGCAGTAATCTAGAAAGGAATGCATTGGGAACTTTTATGCCAAGGCTTGTAAAAGAACTAGGTTCACTTACTATATATGTCTCATGAAAGAATCTAAATCTAGCTGGAGGAAAAATATTTGAAAAACTGTCTTAAGGCAACTAGATGCTAGGTTTTGAACATTTCTGTGCAGATTTTCTCATCTTGTTAGTAAATTGCGATTGAAGTAGTGTTCATTTATATTAGCGTGCAGTTCAGTGAAGCATGTCTGGCATGAGCTAGGGGAAAGAACATCCAACAAATATAGCTTTGTACGTTTTCTAAAGATGTCCTACTTATTTTAGGACCAGGAAATAAGAGCAAATTATTGAAGACATTGTGCAAATCACTTCTGCTTTGGTAGTCTTTTGTGGCACTTTATTAACATTTGCATAGCAAAACATTTTTAAAAACAATTTTTTTCCCAGAACACAATGGCTCCAGAATGCTGTCCTGTTTTCCTGATTGAGCATCCTAACCTGAAATATGCAACAACTCGATCTGTGGCAAAATACCCTGTTGGTAAGTATGAATGCTATTATCATTTTCCATTACCCTCAAATTAATAAAATGTCTGCCTCTAGATTGTCTTGTTTCCAAATTAGGTTACATTAAGGTGTACATGTTACTGCAGTCAGCAATGTCCATTTGCTTTGTAATCATACCAGGTGTTACGTAATCAGTTCTGCTTCCTATAGTGTAATGGAAGGAATTCTCACTGGCTTGAACACAAGATACAGAAGCCAGATCCCCTCTCGCACCCCATCCCCCGTCAACCTGCTCTTTGTAACAATAGAATTTTATTGAAAAAATATATACGGTATTTTAGGATTAGAGATGAAAAATCCTATTGGCTGATTATCAGCAGTGCTGATAGTGAACTCAAAGGCCCTTTTTACACAGGCAGCATCCACGCATGAACACCCAGAAATCTGGGTGTTCCTGCATGGGTGAGTCTAGCGTAAACTCCGTAGCAGGTGTGTGTGTGTGTGTGTGCATGCTCCTGTGAACACACATGTACACCCATCTCTACCCATTGCATACGCATGGAGGAACCGGCGAAAACGGTAATTGCTCCATGCATGTGCAATGGGTGGAGGTCAGTGTGTGCCCATCTACACCTTCTCCCACCGCCACACACATACCACTGCAAACACTGACCCCCCCGCATCACGGCAAAAAAGTGTGTCTGTCTCTAAACAAACAGTGGGTAATTTCAGACATTACGGGATCACGGTCAACCACAGTGAAACCCCTGTGTTGGCCGTGATTCCCGTAATGTCTGTTTGATTCCTGCCAGATGTTCACCCCAGTGAATCACTGGCGGGAATCAAAATAACCACAATTCTGGACCTGTGGCCCAGAGGTTCAGAATTGTGGTAGGATTGGGCCCGAACCATGGCCAGAATCGTGGTAGGATTGGGCCCGAACCATGGTCACATTGGCCACGATCTGGAATGGGCCAAAGCTAACGTCTGTTATCTTCAGCCCGGCCCAGAGCCTGGTCCCGACCATGGGATGGGATCGGGCACAGCGGCCGGATTGGCCACTGCGTCCACCCATCTCCTGGAGGGCGGGCGTCCGGGGGAGCGTGGGGGGGCGGGGCCATGCGGTCGCGCCGTGCAGCCCCGCCCCCTCCCCGATGAGAATCAGGCCAGCATGTCTAAAGGACGTTTCGTTTAAAGGATCCCCGTGCGTGATTCAGCGTAGCGGGCCTCTGGGCCCGTCACGTCTGAAATTACCCAGCATCATCCTCCAGCTCTTTAGCGCCAGTGATAGCACTGTGTCTCATTGAAGCAAGTGGGATTCACTAAATATCTAACATACTATTGGCTTTAGCAATATTTCCTTCATTTGTATGTAGGTGTGGAAGTTGGTCCTCAACCTCAAGGAGTGCTTAGAGCTGATATTCTGGACAAAATGAGGAAGATTATCAAACATGGTCTTGATTTTGTGCATATTTTCAATGAAGGTATAGTAAGTCACATGCAAGAATCAACTGACCTATACTGTGCTACAAATTCATTACTAGAAAGAACAATTTCTTTTACATAAATGAAGTTAGAGTAGTCACTAGAACATTATTATAAATTAGATAATAAGTTCATTAGTACAGCCTTTAATCAGTTATGTATGATGGATTTTACTAATTCCTAGGATTTATTCTAGTACTTATGTTCTTTACACTGCATAATTTAAAAGAGCATAATATTTATGACTACAGTTCTTAATTTTATTAAATAACTGTTCATGATCGGTTATGAGCCAAGAATTTGTAAATCTTATTATATTTGATATTATACATGGAATGATAGCACCAGGATGATTAAAGAAATTAGGCCTACTTTGGCTTATTTTTAAATTTAGTTTAATAATAAATGTAGACTAGTGATTATAGTACCTGTTATTAATGAACTCTTTTGCAGTCACAAGTCACTTTAAAAGTTTGTTAATATTAGCATAACATTTTCATAATGCATGGAACTTATTGTAACAGGGCACGGTTCCTGCTGGACCAGACCCCAGTAAGTCACTCTCAGGGGTAAATTAGCTTGAGTTGTTCACTTTCCACAGGCACAGCTCTCTACAGGAATTAGCCTAAAGTCTTTTACTTCTGTCACATGAGGTATTGACAGCAATACACAGTCTCTACCACCAGTGTCCTTTAATCTCTCT